>OX235270.1:127735966-128254745 GCA_944472135.2 Trichobilharzia regenti
CAGAAATCTGAAATTTTTATGGAGAAAACAATGTTTGCTTCGCTATTAGAAAACCCTTAAGCGAAAGTAAAGAAAATGTACTCTTAGCAGTATACAATGAAAAAGTATTTGCCATCCGTCTTTTCATAGAATGTGAACACACGCAGAAATACATTGAAGTTGCTAATATTCGCTTTCTTTTCACAGTGACACTTTATGATTCATTGAGTGACACTACGTGATAGGACACACAGACGCCCATTAACAGTGATTATCACCAACTGAAAGTAGTCCTTCAACTCTGTTGCCGTGTAATCCGGTATAAATATTTGAAGAAATTCTGACTAAATCCTCTGGTCTAGCACCACATTGATAGAACACACCTATTCTGAATTTCAGAATCAATGGTGTTTCTACAATTTATGCAGATGGAAGCAGAAGGCCTTGTACAGAGATACAAGCTAGACAATTTTAAACTATCGGCATGGGGTGCACTACTTGAAGAGGCTAGAAATTGAATAATTTGATCTCGCCTACAGGTTGAGTAAGGCCAAATTAGTTTGTATTCAATCCCTCTACAATCTCACCACTACACCACTCAGCTCTATACACTGACTGCACTCATTCACAATCAGAACATCATGATCTAAGACAGGCGGAATTTACTGAATAACTTACTTTCAATAACTAAATAGGTAGGAAGGTGAATAGTCGTTTAGATCCAAAAGAAACATAGTAGGATGATATGAAGTAGCACATGAAGCGTACTGCACTCAGATATTCTGACCAGACCAGTCAATTCATCTTTCACAGACGATATTTTATCATGAATAAAGTTACATCTTCACATTAGGAGACTAGGAGTGATGAAATACGAGGGATTTCAAAGCCATAGACGCAATGCTTTACAACAACACTGTACTCCGCTTCAACTCTTGTAACAAACAACGCAGTTAATAAACTTCACATGAAGGGAATGTTAGTCATCATGCTGTTCTTCGATAATGGAACAATAATTGAAATCAACAAATCTAAGGTTGCAAACGGGGTTGAATCTTTGTGCTTATGGTTTGAAACTTATCCCGGTATAAATTGTCTACTTCATGCTAATATATATATATATATTATAAATATATATATTATATATATGTAAATATCGAACAACAAGCGTTGAACGTGGGAATATGACTCACCGAAAATGACAGTCAAGACGAAATGACTGGTGTAATGGCGAAGACTGATATGCAATTTCTAGCGCCAGTCTCTGTTAAACCTGCTATTGCTAAACAAAAGAAATGTATTTAAGTTAGTTTATTCAGTGGAAGTAGTAAACTGTAAATGGTAAACTGTTGCAACCATTAGGATGCAAATATATTGAAACTGGTGATAGGAGGACTTTCAGTTTATTTTCAATGAGTACTTAGTTCACTGCTGTATTTTGAAACAATATATGCATGTTTATTATCCACTAACAAATGCGTTGCATTTACGGCTAATTTTGTAGTGACAAAAACGCGTTACAAAGATGACCTGCATAGTGGTAATTTTGTTTGCAACATAGCTGTGCTAAACCCTGATTCTTATCTTACCTTGCTACAACGGAAAGATGATCTGTTTCGTTGTCAACCTTTTGCAAACTCATAATGCTCAGTTTGACGACTATTAATTGCTCACAATATTTGTTTATTACACACAAGTAGTTGGCATTTGCATCATCAGACTTGTGGGTGCAGACTAAACCCTGGTGCCAAGTACTCAGTGAATTAGAATCGAGTCCAGAGTTTCTTCCTATTTGAGTCTAAACATCTAACGACTCATTTTGTATGCACAAACATCTTCCTGGAATACACCAGTACCACTGATTCGATACGGGTTTGAAACAGTTCTGATCATCTGTTTACACTAACGTCTTCTGAAGATATTTGTAAAAGTTTTTAACTAAGGTAGACCAGTATTTGTAATTTCGAGGTCAAATTTTGATCACAGCCCATACAATTTTTTTATTATACTTGTTGTTACTTGTTTTATGAATCATGATTGGACAAAGTTTCTAAAAACAGGAAACGTTCCTTTTATATATAGACCTCCATTATGTTAATTTCATTTAATTTCCCTGAAGAAGTTCGGACCAGTTTGCCGAACGAAACGGAATTACTCATTTCAATCTCGATGAGATTTTACAAATATAATTTTTTACAAATGTCTACTTCTGACTCGGCGTCCAAATATTTTAGAACTATTCTGTCAAATCTTGACCACAGTTCATTTGAATGTCTTCTGAAGATAAAAATCTCGTCATTGTTTCACTGTTATGGGTAAGCTGTGGAGACTAATATGCTGAGTCATATCTCTCCTCAATGACTTCAGCGACGAACTTGTCATGAATAAAGTTAACGAAATAACTCATACTATTCTGAAAAGGTCATTGAAAGTTGGTGTATGTTTGTGCGTACGAACCAAGGTAGTAATTGAAAGGTTTGTTTGATAGAACCATGAGTGCAGTCATTGTCTGTTCTACGAGCCTTTCATTTGCGTAATTGAATAAAGTATCGTTGGCGGGATGTGCACTATGGTATTACTAGCGTTGTATAAAACCCTCTTCTGCGTAGAATTCAGTCTTTATTGAACAAGACAATCACAAGTTATCCTTTTTTCTTCTCTGAACATGCACATAGTTTATTTCTATCCATCTCCCAGATGAATGGTGGGATTCATATAATTCTTCTCATACAACCCACTGATGCGAAATTCTACTGAGAGAAAAGTGAAGCAGTCTAGAGTCGCATGTCACCTGACTCCTCTGAGAAGACTTCTCCTTTGTTGGGTCAATTCTTTTGATGTAAATCAATTAATGACGGAAGGAGAAAAGGAGATTGTCTTAATTTTGTGTCTGCTTGGGCAGTCTTCATCCAGTGTTCTTTTACTTATACTGGAATTCCGATAACAATATTGCGGGTAGACATTCTAGTGCCAATGCTTCACGCTATCATGTTTTGGTTGATGATTTACCCTATTTTCAGGAAGTGGTTTTATGACAGAGGGGACGATTTAACTCCGCCTTGTACAGAAAGCTAGAAACAAGATGAATCCTTAAAACGTTTAATACCATGAGTATAATAATGGACAAAAGAAGCTGTTGTCTCGCCCTAATTTCAGTAATTGCGAGGAAAGTTATAAATATGGATTAAACAGAAACGGTTATTCACAGAAAAATGTCTGGCTGTTTCTAATACACATTTTGTTACTTTATGTCAGGTATTTGTTGCGTCATCATTCGCGACAAGCACAACGAAATGATACTCATAATTCATGATGTCTGCGCCAAAACTGTGCAGATAAACATGATATGTGTGATATTTATGGCGAAATCCTGACGACGGAAATAATTTCGACAACTGGTATGCAAAACTGGTCGCTTACTTGCATTGGTCATCTGCGTCATTCCATCGGTTCCCGTATGAAGGATTGTTTGATCCATACCGTTCCCAGCTATTTTGACTAAAGATTCAACCATAATGTATTTCAATGACACTATTCGCCAATTATACAGACAGATATCAACGTATCACATTAAATTACATAAGATAACAGTCATTATTCATCGCTGAATACTGCTTCTAAATTAGCCAGACATCATCGTAGTAAAGCACTTATAATTTTCACCAGAGGTGAAAATGTATGCAGTGTAGTGGATTCTGAGGGAGAAACATTGTGAATTTTACTTTTATTTGCTAGATGGTGACGCTAAGACCAGAAGACGAACTACCAGTTTTAGTCGGTTTGACTAATTCTTTCGTGTTGTTTGAGAACATTACTGTTGCAAAATTTCAACTTTGTGTGATCAGGAAGACTGAACGAAACACAAACTGCGAGGGATATTTATGATTCCATTTTCTTTCAGTCGTTTCACATGGTTGATGTCGACCCACCATCCTCACCTATGTACGATGGTGTTTGCAGAAGACGGAAGCGGTAGTAACTTATAACAGCCTGTTTGAAGTTAATTTTTGTCACGGCTTTTCAATTTATTTGTGCGCTTCATCTCGCCTTTCACCATGTGAAGCAGTCTAATTGCTTTCATCTGATCTCGTCTTTTCACAAAACCACAAGTTACTCAGGACTTTATTCCCCAATCTATCTCTGTTTGACACAGTTTCTCCAAGGAGTGTTCACGCTTCCTCTATTCGTTAAACGTACTATACAGCAAACAATAGTACTGCAAAACGTGTGTATAATAGACGTACGAGTAACAAGCAATTATCAGCAAAGGTATATCTTACCCAGGGTTTCTTGAGGGAAAATCGTAGTCATCCGAGTTTTGGTCATATCCATCCTAGAACATAAAAGTAGAAATATACTGGCACTGAAAATGCACATTGGACTATGCATGTGCGTATTGAGAAACGGTGATGTTGCTCTCCAAATTCGTGCTTGAGTTAAAGGTAACTGCTGTACTCTTAGCACTTTTCGAATGCCATGTAGTCAACATGCACTGCTGGCAAACAGCAAACGACGGAGTTCGTGAGTAATTGCAACTCAATCAGCGGATCAAATTTCATAGTTTATCTGACTGTCAGCTCTAGCATTAGCTTAAGAGTGAGCTATAATTCCATTTGAAAATATCAGAGAACTTAAAATCGTAGGTTCATTTCACCATAATAAATGTTGCATTCACAGATTATGTGGAGTGATTATTCTTCTACTGGAGCGACCAGACTGTGCGAAACCAACTGTTAACATTGGTATTTGTACTCAATTAAAATAATGTGGGAGTGAAGTGTATGTGAGTGATGGCTGAAGCAGTGGACCATCCTATTCGGTCACGTCGATTCATGGACTGTGTTCATAAGCAGGATAAACGTCGTGTATACCAGATGGTCAATGAACAGATGTTTTGCCTCAAATGGAACTACTCAGCCAGATACACAATGTGCATGCACATATATACGTACAGTCAGCGTCGACCACGTTAGTCATGCCTACATTGCCTTCTCACATAACCAAGCCTAGCATATTTTGGTCAGTCGCAAAAGAACATGTCGCTTTATCCACTTGTGAATGACGATGCCGATTTCGGTAAAGAAACAGCCTTAGTGTTCACAGTATTTGTTACTTACAAATATGAGAAAACTGACTGCTATACCTATCAAATGTAGGTTCATAGTCAAGGCTCATTATATTCAGTCAATACAATGGATAGAGAGAGATGTTCAGTACTTTCATTTCTTCTCTCGATAGGATGATCCGATTGCTCCCTGAAGGGAGAGACTAATACATTTTTCAATCTTCAGCACATGCAAGGCGAAATGTGTGCCTAAGCTGAGTGAATTTAAGAAGAACTGGGAAACTTTGACTCATCACTTCAGATAATAATGGGAAACTGCTATAGCTTACAGGACTTACATCCATATTATTTCTGCGATTCATATCCATGTTGTACATCGGCTGTGGCTGATTGCCATAATCCTGACCGTACATTGGTGTTCCGCTGCGGAAGTTCTGCTGTAAAGAGATATTTAGAAAAATGTTTACATTCATTTCGGTACTATGGATACTTATGCTTATATAATCAAAAGCAGATAAGCCGATTGAATCCAGTGAAAACCAGGGACCTCATGTCATGTTTGATGACAAAATTATAAGTTCAGGTGCACACTATATCCTCCTGATGTTGCTCAAGAATGTGACTGAAAGAAAGTATGTGCCAGAAAAACGTATATCTTAGTTTCCAGCCAGAATACAAAATTAAGTCATTTTGATGATGAATGATTTCAAGACCCACCGGATAAACAGCTAGTGACAAATGCCGTTAATTTAAAATTCATACAGGTTGGAAACACTATGACACAAGTGCACCGTTTTCCCTAAGATTGAGGTATCACAAAACACTCAACAAGAAAAGTTTAGTCCGCATTCATTTGAGTGATCGAGAGTTCAGCTTTTGTCACCAATTCACAGTCTCCAAGCAGGTTGGTTATGGGCTAGTAATTGGAACTCGCTTATGTGTCGTCAGCCTATAGCCAACACTTGAATATCGACACTTATTGTGCTAGGAGTTGTGATATCATACGACGAAGGTAGGTGGAGAAAAATTCGAACCCGGGAGCAGTTGGCTGTAAGTCGATGGATAAAGACAACGAACTGCATCTTCACCTCGTAGCAAATCACCTTTACTTTCTCGCTGATAGTGATTGTTGCTGGTTGTTGTTGTTGCGGTTCGTTGTTTATCTTCATCAACTCCGTCTTCTCCATGTTCACCAAGAATCCTCTCTTCATTGACTGCTTCTTCAGCGAGCCAATGTGTTGGTTTTAGCCTACAAGCACTCGAGTCTATGTGACATAAAACATAAATGACCCACGAAATCCAAATCTTCTACAGTCTTCTTATTAGTCCAACGTATTCCTGTTTCCTCATGGCATTGTCATTTAGCAAGCTGTTGAATGAGGTTGAGAAAGATTTGGGCAATGCATACTCTAGTGTTGAAGTAGCTTTAAAATTACTTCTCGGTCAAAGCTGTCTGTCGAAGGCCTTTCAGAAGTCGATGAAATTAAGGTACAGAGAGTTTTGGCTGCCATTCTATGCTTTGTTCTGTGATGATGATGCGTAGAGTTGCAATTTGATCAGCATATTATTCGCCTTTCCTGAATCCATCTTGTTCCGGTGGAGCTGGCGGAGTTCTGCATCCAGTGCATCTTTCGTTCTCCCCACGATAACGAGACTTAGTATTTCACTCGGCATGGACAAGAGGATTATTCCACGCCAGTTCTTGTAGAGGCCTGAGTCACCCCTCTTTGGTAGCTTGTCAAGGTAGTCAGCCGTTCTCCCAATCATTCGGTACCCTCCCTTCCTTCCAAACCATTTGCAATAATGGCATGAGAACATCTGCCGAAGTCTCTGCATTCGTATTGGAGAGTTCCATCTGGCCATGCTGCCCTCCTAGCGGAACTTCAGCAGATTGATCGCATTCAAGATTTCTGCCTCCGTTGGAGGATTGGTGTTCACTGGCAGGCAGTTGTGCGCGTGCTGTCGGTGGTGTTTGTGGAAGAGCTGCAGTTGGTAATTGACTTAGGAGTACTTTGAAGTGATCATCTTATTGTTTTCTTTTTCTCTCCTCCTTGATGATTAGGTCCCCTCGAACATCTTTTATATGCTTCATCGTCTGGATTGATCTCCCCTGGGCCAGAAACCTGGTTATCTGGTATAATGTTCTCAGGTCTCTTTCCCCTGCGGTCTGTTCTGTTTCAGACTACAGGGTGTTGAATAGCTGTATTTTGTGTTTCTTGGCACTCTTCTTCACTTCTTTACTCAGTGCCTTGTACATTGAACTCAGTTTCTCCTTCTGTTGTCTATCTTAGTACTGGTTGACCTTCTGTTTCACTATCCCTCCCTCTTATATTAGCTTCCAGGTATTCCGTTGAGAGCCATTTCTTGTCTTGTCTCTTCCTTCTGCCTAGAACAGTTGTACACATTTCCTTGAACATCGCCTTCAGAGATTTCCAGTGTTCTTCCACGCAGGTTTCCTCAGTGGTGCCACGTTTTTTCTCCGACGGTGCTCTGATCTGATCTGTAGTGAAGGTATCTCTTGTAGTTCTGTCCTTGTATTTCCGAATGTTGATCTCGAACAGTGATCTTTAGCCGGTTAGACTGAATAATGTCAGCCTCATCTTGAATTGTTCTTGAACCAGATGTTATGTTTAGCCCACATCTGCTCCCCTCCATTACTCTGTGTCCAGCAGAGTGTGTCTCCACTTTCTTGAGCAAGATTAAGGTTAAATCTTTCTGATTAGTGGTATGTCCGTCAGTAGAAAGCCATGGTGCTTTGTGTGTATCCTTGTACTTTTACACGCTTCATCCGATCACTAAGTCACTGAATGCGCAGGAGTCTGCGAGGCGTTCTCTATTCTCAGTCATTTTACCCACAGCGTCTCGACCCATTCTGAGTGCTGTTCCTGTATTACCTGCTCCCAGTTAAACTGGCACTCATATCTCCTATAAGGATTTTGATGTCATCATTCCGAATATTGACCATTACTGTTTGTGGTTGTTTATAAAATCGCCCTTCTCTTGTTCCTCGGTTTTTTTTGGCATTGTGCGTAGCATTCGACAAATATAACTTTCCTTCCTGCCTGTTAAGTTGAATCTTGCTGTCATGATCCTGGATAGAATTGGTTACTACTATATTCGGTATTTGGCTGCCTCTGGTGAAACCATGATAGCTAATCAATGCCTAGGTGTGCTCGTGGTTGTCATCTGGGTGACCTGGGTAGACTACTGACTCTCCGGCTGACAATTCTGAAAATCCATACCCATTCCATTCACTCTCCTAGATAATCAGCACTCCTATGCCATATCTTCGCATTTCCTTGGCTAGGTGGCCAGCCTTCCCAGTCTAGTACAATGTACGGACAATTTAAGTCCTCATTCTTATTCTCGCCTTCATCGAGAGAAGACACATAGGCTGGCTGATAAGGTTCCTGAAGGCTTTCACCAGAACGCTGTATGCTTTCGCCTTCTTAATTCCGGAGTGGAACAATTTCTGTCAATACTTTTTGGCAACAGCTATAAACCTAGCGAGGAAAAGCTAACCAGAATAGTAGACAAACATATTAGGATTGTAAAATAAGTGATATAAAAGCCATTAAAAACAAAACTATGACCGATCCACATAATGCATACATCAAAATGGGAACAGCTATAAAACTGGCGAGGAAAAGCTAACCAGAATAGTAGACATACATATTAGGATTGTAAAATAAGTGACATAAAAGCCATTAAAAACAAACCTATGACCGGTCCACATAACGCGTACATCAAAATGATACGATAACAAATAACTGTACTCAATTGGAAGAATGTGGGAGTGAAGTGTATGTGAGTAATGGCTGAAGCAGTGGACCATCCTATTCGGTCACGTCGATTCATGGACTGTGTTCATAAGCAGGATAAACGTCGTGTATACCAGATGGTCAATGAACAGATGTTTTGCCTCAAATGGAACTACTCAGCCAGATACACAATGTGCATGCACATATATACGTACAGTCAGCGTCGACCACGTTAGTCATGCCTACATTGCCTTCTCACATAACCAAGCCTAGCATATTTTGGTCAGTCGCAAAAGAACATGTCGCTTTATCCACTTGTGAATGACGATGCCGATTTCGGTAAAGAAACAGCCTTAGTGTTCACAGTATTTGTTACTTACAAATATGAGAAAACTGACTGCTATACCTATCAAATGTAGGTTCATAGTCAAGGCTCATTATATTCAGTCAATACAATGGATAGAGAGAGATGTTCAGTACTTTCATTTCTTCTCTCGATAGGATGATCCGATTGCTCCCTGAAGGGAGAGACTAATACATTTTTCAATCTTCAGCACATGCAAGGCGAAATGTGTGCCTAAGCTGAGTGAATTTAAGAAGAACTGGGAAACTTTGACTCATCACTTCAGATAATAATGGGAAACTGCTATAGCTTACAGGACTTACATCCATATTATTTCTGCGATTCATATCCATGTTGTACATCGGCTGTGGCTGATTGCCATAATCCTGACCGTACATTGGTGTTCCGCTGCGGAAGTTCTGCTGTAAAGAGATATTTAGAAAAATGTTTACATTCATTTCGGTACTATGGATACTTATGCTTATATAATCAAAAGCAGATAAGCCGATTGAATCCAGTGAAAACCAGGGACCTCATGTCATGTTTGATGACAAAATTATAAGTTCAGGTGCACACTATATCCTCCTGATATTGCTCAAGAATGTGACTGAAAGAAAGTATGTGCCAGAAAAACGTATATCTTAGTTTCCAGCCAGAATACAAAATTAAGTCATTTTGATGATGAATGATTTCAAGACCCACCGGATAAACAGCTAGTGACAAATGCCGTTAATTTAAAATTCATACAGGTTGGAAACACTATGACACAAGTGCACCGTTTTCCCTAAGATTGAGGTATCACAAAACACTCAACAAGAAAAGTTTAGTCCGCATTCATTTGAGTGATCGAGAGTTCAGCTTTTGTCACCAATTCACAGTCTCCAAGCAGGTTGGTTATGGGCTAGTAATTGGAACTCGCTTATGTGTCGTCAGCCTATAGCCAACACTTGAATATCGACACTTATTGTGCTAGGAGTTGTGATATCATACGACGAAGGTAGGTGGAGAAAAATTCGAACCCGGGAGCAGTTGGCTGTAAGTCGATGGATAAAGACAACGAACTGCATCTTCACCTCGTAGCAAATTACCTACATTTCAAGATGCATATGTCGCCATCATTTACAATTACTTGGACTACCTGAATTGGGTCATTATCGTTTGGGTTTCTAGAAGTGTGAAACCACATTACGAACATCAGTATGTGGCGTTCTATCATTATTGAGTTTGTGATCACATCCTCAGATTCACCTGTAAGTGAGTATAGCCCACAGAAAACGGTCAACTATGGCGCAGTGGAGTCGATCACACTGGTCTACAATCTTAAACGAACGCTTACATTGAGTTAGAGTGTGAAATATCATGAAATCGGCGAATTCCAGTAAGCCACATGGGCTTTGGATTGATGATCTTACCGTCTTCTTGATTCAAGCTGACTAGAAACAAAATATGTTTTGTTTTTGGAAATCTTCACTCAAAATAATAATAATAATAGCTTTATTCCAAACAGTATTTGTGGTACAGATATGGAATTTTCAGCGTGCATTACAGTATATTGCATCTAATTACCTCATAAATTATATAGGATTTTTAAAAATCAAAGATAAATAAATAAAAATAAAATAAATAAGTTATAAATAAATAAAATAAATAAATATTAGAAATTAAGAAAAAAAACAACGTAGAGTATTTCATTTCAAACAATGCAACACAGGATTTGAAATATAAAGTTGATGTGTGGTAGTAAATGAGAACAACAGTGTAGTAGTAACGAGGTACAGCAATCAATGGTTGTGACTCAGAAGAAGAAGAAGTCGCAGATCATCGCAATGGTCGTGTATGCAGAGATACTAGTGTGTCACCTCATTACTCGCATAACCTGAAAATGAAAGAGCTAACGTTCAAAAAGTATAGCGACAGTCTAATTTTTTGTATAAGCAGTAATTGTGTGTAATAAAAGCTGTTGGAAATGTTGTTGGATCCGCTTCTGTCGCCCCACATATTAAAGTGATAGGAGAAGAAACATAGCTTAGACTGACATAACTGCATTGAATCTATTTAGATACACTTACATTTGCATATGGGTCTTGACGACCTGTGTAACCTTGTCCATCAAAATATCTGCTTCCACCTCCCGGAGTTAGTGGTGGGCCACCCATTTCATTAGCATCGTAGTAGCCCTCCTTATCTCCTGGGCGTAATTTCATTATTGACGGCGATTGTTAACTGATGCGAATACTAGTTACATCCTTTTAAAGAAATTCGCGACCTTGAAAGGGAGCAGCTGATTTCATTATCCAATGTCCAATATGGCTTTTACGAGCTAGTATAAGTCAATTTGGTTTCTTTGTGCTCGCTTCTTGATTTCGTGGCGAGGGTTGTAGTTCTTTGGTAAACTTCTGCGTAGTTGGTTTCTCCACTTAACTTTCTTAGCTTTGGTCGACTCCAAAAGGAGTAGTGCTGGGATTAATTATATGTTTTTTGTAGTATGCGGTGTCTTAAGACTTTGTTACTTCTGTGAATGGAGTTGATCCTTACACTAGTTAGTCCTCTGGTGTCGTCGATAACAGAAAAGATATAATAATTATGACATAATTAGTGTCGCTTATTCAGACTAAAAGACAGAAAAAGAAAGAAAGAAAATGTAGAGGCAGACGGATGAATAAATTTGAAATCGATATATGTATGCGTATATATGTATGTAATATCAATAATCATAGGTTTCTGTTTATTAGTTGCAGTATTCAGGATAGTAATTTAGGAGAGTCTAAAAAGTAGTGAAACGATAAGTTTAGATTTCCACCCAAGAATGGTGTATGTGATTTTAGGAGGATAGGCCGTTTGGACGCAGCACTTGTCGTTGCGTGATTGTTCGTTGAAGGCTGTCCACAGACGTTTTAGTAGCTACTTCTACCGTTTACAAGTGTGATCGACAGCAGACCCTCAGTAGAAGTAACTGGGAGCGTCCTCTGTTGAGTATACTGCTGGGACTTCCACGAGGAAGCCTATACCTGCTCAGTTGCAGAGCAAATGTTTTTGGGTGATTCTTGTCCTTTTATATCTTTTAGTCAATAGTCAAGCCTCTCCTTGGTCGGTGGTAGCTAAGTGTGCAGGGGTACTTTTAAGTACCCTAAGCTCTTCGTCGAGGTCATTTTGAGAGCGTAGGTGCTTGATAGGTTCTAGAGACTCGTGGATTGAGTAAAGTGGTGATATATATTTAGCAGAATAGCGCTGTTTCATAGACATCCTTAGCTAATTGCGGCATGCCCTTGAGATTTATTCAGCCTAGTGCCTACTTAATTTCGCTACTTTCTTAGGAGCAACAGTATCCAGACAAAGGTTGACAATCTGTAAATCGGGGACACTACCGCCTCCAGGGAGTCAGTGGTGAAGCTGACATCAAATTTATAGAGTCGAATGAGTTCGCGCACCACTCAACAGTCTGTATGCTGTAACTATGTTATATCATGCTACTGGGTGGTTCTGGTGTCTACTGGAAAATCTGGCAAGTAATTCGCCGAAGCATTGGGGCCAGGAATACTTGACCAATGGATGTCCGGGTGATTCAAGTCCCGTGAAATTATTTTGTAAATAGTACTAAACGAGGAGGCTTGTTCAGATGACCTAGCTAACGACGCATCAGTTTATCTGATTGAGCATGATGCTCGATAAACACAGCCTATGAGAAGTTTGTACTTACCTCGGCGTAGGACGATCTGGAGTGAATCAGGTACCTCATTCAGGATTTCATCTTCCACCTTACTGAGTACAGATGAGTTATGTATACGTATGAGGCATCCTCCACTATGTTTTCAATCTCTATTTGCACAGTATACAGTGTAATTATCTACACATAAATGCATATCAAGCATAGTGGATGAGCAGCATGATTCAGTTATCAGAACTACAGTAGGCTTGGCGTTTAATATTAATGTTCATAGTTCAAACATCTTATTGACCAGAGAAAGCGCATTGATTAGTACTACTGCGCATGGGTTACAAACTGGTTTAAAATATCGCCATAACCTAATTCTATTCGCGCGTCATCACCGGAAGAGTTTACGGATGATAAGGGGGTCGGACTGGGTGTCCATACATCGGAGCTAGGGTGAGACGATGTGTTACTAGGTGCTACAGGTCGTACCAGTGATTCAGGAAACTTGAAACGTTTACTGTGTGTTCTCGGATGTACGGGTAGTAGTGTTCGGGGCTGGGTTGTGGATTAAAAGGCATAGCATCATAAGGTCTACCTATTAATCTGCTATTCGGCATACCGGCACACGTCTTCGTGTTTTTTATGACCAGGAGAATATTGTGGGGGAAGGTGCTTCAGTCGCCGAACTTTGGGGGTTTCGGAATCTGAGTTTCTATAAGGCAGAGTATGCCGAAAACCACCAAACGCATATGTGTTTTGAGAGGATTTCTTCGTATCAGGTGTGGGTTTGTTGACACGCTTACTCTCAGCAAACCTATTGAATCCAAAATATCTTTCCACATCATTCAACTCAATCCTGCGAAATTCGTTCACTGTGGTGGGGTTATTACGTTTTGGTGAAAATTTCTCAGACCAACTTGCAGCAGCATAAGCTATTTTAACACTTTTCAATGAAGCATTATTTACAGAGATACTCATATTCAAATAAGTGCCAAGCCCCATTGGTAGGCGTGGTTGCTGTGTAGTTCTCTGAATGCTACTGCCAGTACTATTTGACTTTCGATACACCATCCACTTAACGGACTTTTGTGTTGTTCTGTTTTTACATCAGAATCTTTTTCATCCATACTTCGTCTGTCTAAAACTTGTAAGTTTGAGAAGAGTGAGTCGTTTATTAATATACGCGGGCACAAACACCGAACTCCTGTCGATAGGGAGAAGCTAACGTACAAACTTCAAATATCTGTTTACACTTACATCTCTCCCGAACTTCTTTTTCATTTTTCTGTGGTTTAATCCTGTTAAATGTTCGCTTCCAAAATACCACACGTTTTAGATATTGAAAATCAAGTAGCCAAAATGGCATTCAGGCTGGTGGTTATGAATTACTAGTTATGCAGGAAACAACTTTTAGGATGACGTTTTATTTCCTTGGAATACAGGTCAGCAACAGCAAGTCACATCTACATTCCGATCTTTGAAGTTCCCTCCAGTTGGCACTGCTCTTTATTCCACCTCAAACATTTTTACCCACGACACTGTCAACGCCTAATGCAAGGAGATGGAGCGTAACTTTTTAGAATATCGAAGAAATAAGTAAAGCCAACTGAGCCTCAATTACTTCGTCTTAAATCATCAGCCCAGTTTTCCACGTTGACTGGATCACGTTATAGACAGTAGGACTTTCAAGAGGGAAAAGTGAGGCTGCTGCGTGTGTGATTGGGTATGTATGTTACCTGTTTGTATTATCGCCAATATGTATATATGCCTGTACAACCCTAAGTATTATATTCTACCTTCAGTAGATGGGCTTAAATTTAAGGCTGCCTAACGGTTTAGAGGGTTCAGGTTAGAAAATATAGTGGTGCTGTTCTCAAATTGCTGGCCTAGCAGAAAAACAGCCACACAAAGTATGTGTACATTAAATCCAGCAGACGGTCGCCGTGAAGGAGCTCGAAATGCTCCTAGTAACGTAACTGGCTGGAATGATACGTGATGCTTCAAACGTTCTCACTCCATCAGATTTCCGTTCTGTATAATTGTCGGTTACTATGTTTTAGTAAAACTATTAGGTTATTCCTGCCTATGCCAACGAATATCGATCATACAGGTACGTTTAAGTTATAATTTAAGTTACATAAGTTTAGCTTATAATGGGAATACGTGATTACCACTGGTTTTCGGTATGTTTACAGCGATCCTTGTTGCTCATTATGTCCGGACAGACATTTGGTATTCAGTGTCGGGCCAGGGAGTGCACATGCTGATACAAGTATACAATAGCCAAGTTTGTGAATCACACAGAAACACTGATCCGACATCAGTGTTCAACATTCAGGAACTGTTCCTTATGCTGGTCTAGTCGTATTACTAAACTGACCTCAGAGTAGTGAAGGTACGATGTGCTCTTCCTATCCCACGTGTCTTTGGCACCTTCATCCACAGTCGAGGTGATACTGCGTGGAAAAGTGAAGGGGATTACTTCCCTTGGATTTCCTTTGTTTCTGATAACTAGTGATTGTTGGTGTTGGCTGCATATCATCACCACTCGTGACTTCTGCGTGTACACTTAATGTCATATCTCCGGCAACTTGTTGGATTTCGCCTGCAGATCTTCCAGTTTGTGTGACATAAGACGTAAAACATCTGATAAATCCATATCTCCACGTAAACTCCTTCTGAGAGAGGGTATACTCGTCTTCTCGCAACCCAAGGACCACTGGAATCAGGAGTATCATCACTGACAGCAGTTAGCATTTTCTTAATCCTGTATTCTTTTCAAACGCTCCTCTGAGCTTCTCGCTTTGAATCACTTCATATATAGCACGACCATAAGTTCGTAAAATGAGTTTCATAAAGGATGGAGGCACTCCCTAATGCTGAAGCACTATCCAAATTAATTCGTCCTCGACTCTACAGAACACATTTTGTCAATGTAGTTGAAGATTGGACGATCAATTCATGGTTGTTTGCTCAATCGCAACTCCCTCATATTTTTCGCGGGAGTCATCAATACAGCTGTCATCGTCTCATTGTTCGCTGTTCAGTGGAAGATGGAAAACTATGGGAAGTATTATCGTGATTTATTGTTAGAACATTTATTCTTAGACCTTGTGTATAATAACCTTATTGTAGGTTACGTATTGGCGTGAGAATAAAGGATTCTTGAGTCGTCAATCTGTGTTCTGGTTTTTTCGCGTTGGTTATTACAGATTGTTTCTGAAAATCTTCCAGAGAAAGCGCGACGTCCAGGGTAGTAGGAGCTGGACATTGACAGTTTGTGAGAGTCGGCTGACACATTTCCATAGTCAACAGAGTTTCGGTAATGATTTTTCTGAAATTATATTGTCTGTGAAATGTCGATGCATTGTGTCGCTATTCTGAAGGCATATGATTCGCTCCTTCTGGATCCAGGTTGATCTGGGTAACCTTACGCATCCAAAACGTCTTTCAACCTCCCCAGGATAATTTGGGTTAATATTTTGCATGAAGCGGGGAGGATAATTACTCCGTATCAGCTATTGTGACGATTTTAGTTTCCGTTGTTTGAAGTTTTCACTAGATAGCTCTTCTTCCAATCGGCAGGCACCTCTCCTTCCTCCCCCGAAAACCTTCCGAAATAGTGGCGTGGGCGTATCCGTCATCGTCTTCAGGTATGTTTTTAGTGCTTCCGGGGTGACTCCGTCCACTCTGGTCTCTTTATCGACTAACAGTGTCTCAATGGCTTTCAGACTGCTGCCTTTGTCAGAGAACTAGTAGTTCCGTGGCTGTTGGTGTTGTGTCTAGGCGAGTTGCGTGTGGTGGTCGATTCAAGAGTCCTCTGAAGTAGTTGGCTCAGTCTTTCCTTTGTTTCTTCTTTTTGATGAGCAGGTTTCCCTCGCTATCTTTCACTGGTCTCACGTGCATCGATTTCTTTCCGGATAGCAACCTGGTTGTCTAATGCAGTGTTGTGGAGTTTCTCTTACCTGCAGCCTGTTCTGCTTCAGTTTTCAGTGTATTGCAGAATTGTCCCTTGCGTTTAGTAGCACCATTCTTCCCTCCTCTGTCTAGTGTTCTTTAGATTGTATTCAGTTTCTGCTTTTGTTATCCACCTGTGCACTGGTTGATCTTCCATTCAACCTTCCTACTTTCCTCTATGAGCTCCCTTGTGTCTGTCACCTCTTGTTTCTTCCTGTGATATCTATAGATGCTCCCATCAACACCAGTTCAAGCAATTTCTACTGCTACTTCACGCGAGTTTCTTCGGTGAGAGTGCAAAACGTCTCTGCCTTTGCCTGATATGAAGGCGTACTATTTAGCTTCGATCTTCATTCTCTGACTGCCGATCTTCAATTACGTTCTAGCTCATGCTCCTTTGAGGGCTTTCCACTTCCTCATGAAGGCTCCTTGCACTAGACAATCGCTTGAGGCCACATATGCTACTCCTCTCGGTTTTCCGTTCTGCAGGCCTGAGTTCGAAATCAAGTCGATCTGATTTTCTCCCCCTCCATCCGGCAGGAGCTTCTCCATTATTGTGCTCGTACACACTGCCTGTGATTACTCAGTCGTCAAACGTTCTGATATCTGCAAAGAGTTCTCTGTTGATGGTCATTCACCCACGAGCCTAGTCACCTGTGAATTATTCTCTTCCTTTGCAATCAACCCTCAGTTTGGCTCGCATTCATATCAAACATTGGAAATTTGATTTCATCATTCGTGGTCATGCCCATCATTGTCCGTCGTTGTCTTTCCTCTTACCCACTAAGTCCGCATTGTTTGCAGGAGCATATCATTGAATAGTTGCAACGCCCTTGCCTTTTGAGTTGAATCTTGCTGTCATGATCCTAGAGGGGACTGCTTCCCACTGCATAATAGCCTCGATATTGCTGGTGACATCATGATGGTCACCCCCCTCAAGTGGTCGCCGTTGTCGTCTGCGTGACCGCAGTAGTTTACTGACACTTCTGTTAGCAATTTAGAGGGTCAACTTCCACTACATCTACTCTCAAAGATCGCTGACACTTCAACGGCGTATCTTCTCATTTCTTTTGAAATCTGAGTGGCCTTCCCAGTTTCACATGTTATAGGGGCACCCAATGTCCCCATGCTTGTTTTAGCTTTCGCCGAAAGAAGACATATTGACTGACTGGCTTCCTCAAAGCTTCTACCAACCCGTGTCATTCCATCTCCCTTATTCCAACGAGGAATATGTTAACATTTACACATTGTTTTCCGTGGTTTTTCTGTAGCATTTGAGTTGATTTTTCGGGGTAGGTTTGCTACTCGAATTATTGCTTGCGTAATTTGACTAAACCAGCGTACGCGTATTTCCTAGTTCTTCTTCACTTTTATTAATGTACGTAGACGTTGTGGCTACTAGACGTCCACAACGTAAAACCAAAAGGCACTTGCGAAGAGTACGATCGTGTAATATAGCCGTAGTCCAATTTTAAAAATTGGGTCAAGGTAATATTCAACAGTGAATTGACAAAAGTTTGCGAAGTACACATATGAAATCGGTCTGTGTGAACATATAGTACAATTATACAAATTAGATTAAAAAGCATGTTTACAGTTGGTAGGTGTACCACAGAATCTCCTCTATTTTTCTGAGCTCATAACTAGTCATTAAACTGGTGAACGAGGAAACTAGGTGATGATTTAGCATGACTTAATTTATTGATACTTCAGGACATTTTTTGTACTTTACTCTACAAACTGACACTGTTTAATTGTATTTCTTGCCTAAGGTTTTCTTATAACCTTTTGGTAAATTTGAATGATGTTTTATCTTTTTTGTGTGTATGAGGGATTATTTATCTAAATGCCGAATTCTTTAGTGAAAAGCATTGGTTCAAGCATTTAATTTCAGGGGCAGTTATTTTGGTGTTTACTTTGATTAATAATTACCGAGGCAATCAACTGAGACCTTGAAATTAAAGCTTTTTAGCAAGATGATTAGCTTTGCCTGAACGTTGGGAGTATTTCAATACTAGATGCTTTGTTTAGCGCTGAATTGTCACTTCACTCTATACAAATTGAAGGAGTTAGGCGACTGTCCCGGGCAATAACACCTGTCAGTCACGTCACAAAACCGTTAATGAGCAGCTCTTGCTACGCCGGGCTTCTCGCTGTCCCTCAAGGCCTTTCAGAAACGCTCAGTACTAATGGACGCAAAAACCAAAGCACCAATTGGCGACTCGAGAATTCTTTATTCTAACACCAACATATAACCATCGTAATAACTAAGGTCTATGAGCAAATATTACAATAATAAATCACAATATTACTTCTGACGGTTTTGTCCTGACTTCTTTCTGAACAGCGATCTATGAGACGATGACTGGCTGATTGATGCTTCCGCGAAAAATTGGGGAAGTTGGTTTTGAGCAAACAACCATGAATTGATCGTTCAGTCTTCAACTACATTGACAACACCATTGATAAAATAATAACAGGTGCTTCGCCACATGATTTTATTGCAGCAGAATAACGAAATAGACTTATCTGGGGTGGGGAAAACATTGATATGTCTACGACTGGGGAGCGATTAACTTTACTGTCAGCAAAATTGGAAAGTTGCATAGAATGAATTTTTCTTGTGTATTCTCAGTGTGAGGACACCACAAGCATTCCACCCTGAAGGAAAAGTGTAGTAGTGTCACCGTCTGTAAAACTCTGTCATGGGCACGATGCAAATGTGTGGCTCACTGATCAAATGCCTTTGTTGGAGCAATCCATCTACAAAAATTCGTTATATATCACTTAACTGGTTACTTTGCTTCTTCGCAATCGCCTTCGTTTAAAATAAAGAATTTAGATGTCCATTTTGATACTCTTTATGGTTAGTTGTAGGAAAGTTTCAGTGGGCAATGTTGAAAGCCATGTGTGAACGCAAACATTAATAAACTGCAGTTGGGTAGAAGGAAGGGTAACTGAACCCATCAGCATACAAGTTGGGGTCAGCGGCTGGCAAGAAACTGGAGAGCAAAACAATCTCTTCTGGTAGTCGTGGAGGTTTCCAGTATGGTGCAGTGGTTTATTTAGCATCAAACTTCAGTACATTCCCCATGACCCAATGAATTACGGGAAGTGATTCTGTACCATTTATGACCTATTTCTCCTATTGCCCAAATCCGAAGTTCGAAGTCCAAATATCCGCGAAAATGGTGGCGTCTGTTTCAGCAGATGTACTGCACTAGTCCATAGTAAAAAGCAGTCAGTGCACGTCTCGTGCACTAACATGGTATGGGATGTTTAGAAGTGCTTTTGGGTCCTAATGCCACAGAAAGCTGCCATCCACGAGGGGTGTTATATTCTTGGTAAAACATTTTAGGCTGACGGGTGAAAATTCACGCACCTGGAATTCACAGGAAGGCTAGTAAGCTGAGGAATTAAAGTAGTGAAGATTTGTGAGTGAACCGAAGAGTTTTCACGGCTTTCGGTTGAGTAAAGATTAAATATTGTGTCTAGGTTAATTATCAGTTGGCGACAACTCTAAGGGGTAATGACGTTTAGAAGAAAATTGAAGGGTCCAACGACTGTTTTTGCTGTTCACAGTAACATTCTGCCTAAGCAGTCTGTCGAAAACCAAGTGAAAGTGCTGGTATCTCTCCTTTATTCGGGCCTGTGATGGGGTAGTCATCTACTAGTGCTTAGCCAGTGTTACCCCTCAAAACTAGTCAGCCGAACCCTGAATTTTCTATCTACGAAATGTCATTAACAACGCTATTGGTTAGGCAAGGTATATAGTTTGTGACACAGTTAAGCTGCACATACCTGTCAAAGATCAGGTGAGCAGCCGGACTGATCAGGGTATTCTTTTTAGCCATTGGAAAGCGCCTGCCTACATGGGATGTTACTCGAGTAGACATTTCGTTGGAAAGGTTTGTCATTCTACGGCGGCGGATATGAACGATCGGTCAATACCCATGACTGGTGTCAGGACGACTACAAGACTGAAAATTCTCTTGGACAAGCAAATCTTCTATCGGAGATTGTTATGGGTCCTGCGATGGCGGCCTATAAGTGATAGGCGACTTCCGATGTCATTTCTGCTTAGCAGGGAGGACGCTGACTTATACAGTTATATCAAGCAGATTTAGTAACGGTATCACAAATCTAAAACACGCAGCTATAAAGACCGGCTACGATCACCGCTAACTGGTGTTAGAGACCCAGCGCCTGACTATATGCACATGTCAAGTTTTCTATAAATGACAGTATGAATGAGTTTGGCTATCATATAATGTCTATTAGGCACGGAGTTATAATATGATCTAGTAGTCAATACCACGATTACACATGATATATACACATACATATATAACCTCGTAGACTTTCCTTCCCTTTGTTAATTTCATTTCTAGGTGGGAACATGCTGCAAAATCATTTGCTGCAGACAAATGTTTATGATTTCAAATGCATGAACTTTCATTTTGTAAATGTTGCTTGTATGATTAGACTTTTCTAACCTCTCTGCTACAAATCCCCTCCAGCGAATTCTCATACCATTCTAGGCAGGTTATTCTAAACTACAAGTTTAATCTTCGTTGGCTGAAAGAAAAGTGAGATATTGAGGTAGATTTTAGAATAGCTAAGAGTTAAAACTCACTGGTTATCCAGAATACACGTGAATGTATTTTAAAAGGACACAAATAATGAAACAATACTCTGCTAATTAGGCTAAAAATACTACAATTATTAAAATATCATCCACTTTTGGCATTCCGTATTCTTATCCTAAAATTTAAGTGAGCTAATTTAATAGTGCATATCTAAATGTATCACGAGCCATAATGTATTCTTGGAACAAATGTTTGTTTTTTATATTTTCTTATGACTCTTGTTCAAGATTATTTGATAAAATGTGATATGGGGAACAATAATTATTATAATTTACTACAATGTACATTACTGCCAGAAGAAAATAACTCATGATGATAAGAATTCAAATAATAATATAAAAGTTTAACAATAACTAATTTATAATTTTGTGCATGGCAATCTGGAAGATATTTGTTATAAAATCTGACATGTGCTCAATATTCGGAAGCTTTATCATTCAAGTTAAAGCAGATAGGATAGATAGGTTTACTTGGAAAAGTGTGCTTTTCAGCAGACACGTACTTTGCTTACCAGTCTGAACAATACCTAAAAATTAGGTGTATGTTTGAAAAGATATATAGAATAGGACAGTTGTTATATTTTCTGTTATATATATATAAAGACTTCGATCTCACTTATGATGGTAAATGTTCTGAAATAGGTATGTTTCTAGAATCTTCAAGTGGGTTTGAATAATTCTTGATGAAGAACACCACCACTGAGCACGTTAAATAAAACTCATCGAAAGAGATGTTCTCAAAAACAGTATAGTGACCCTTGTCAAGAAAGGTACTCTGTTAATGTATTCAGAATAATGAAACATTTCTGAATAGTGACATTTCTAAGATTTCTTTGTGACATCTGATACTGTCATGTCAGTGACATTCACCTGCACCATGATTCTAGTTGAGTTGATTTTCAAACGATTACTGAAAGGAATTGTCTATAATGAAATATGTCTTCCCATGGTCTGTGACCACTGCCAATGTGGTGAGAGCTGTCTGCTAGCCAAAACTGGTAGACTGGCAGTTTACGTCAATGTTTACTTCCCATATCTTGGCCATGAGAAAAACAAAGACTTTGCGTGGTGGAAACGATTAGCAGATATATGGTCTGACCATCAGAGTAACGGTCACAAAGAGATGACAGAATAACTTCCAGTGAGGAAACGTCCAATCAGAAGACGCTGTTTCTCTGCTAATAATAATGAATAATAATTTACATAAAAATCTATAAATATCGGTTGATTTTCTCAATAAACGATCTGGCCCTTGTCTTCTGTCGTTGCACCTACTGTAAAGCGAACAATGTTGTTTACTTTGTGAAAGCTGATCTCTGTGATGCTATATCTAGAAAAAATATAATAATATTGATATGGTCTGCAAATCTTTTTTATAAGTTTATGATATTCAGGATTGTATAAGTAGTGTCTTATACCTGACTACTATATTGTATCAGTTTTACATAAAAGCTTGCCAAACAGGTCCAGGTGATTTTCTATTAGAAATCAAGCACACTGGTTTGGACAATTCTGTTTGAAAGAAATCCACAATCTTGGTTATTATTACTATCATATCCTTTACTTCCTAGAGGAACATAGGGCTTCAGCTGCTGAAACAATATTTCAAGCACTTATAGAATCACATATTTTATGGCTGCATAATATACTGCGGATATCAAGTTCAGTTTATTTCATTTAGGTCTTGCTGTTAGTTGAGAAGTATTTTTCATGCTAATAATCTGTTTTCACACCAGATAACATTTCAAGTTTGTTTTCTCTTTTTTGATCTAATGGACTGGGCAGACATTTAGAATAGCTGATTGCATCACATTTTATAAAATAAGAAAATTAGCAAGGAAATACGGATGAAAAGTGTTCTTAAAACTAGCTATATTAGTAGGTTGAACAAAAGTGAACTTTTTTCCAGTTTAATATTACTGATCTTGTTAAGAATACATAAACCAGTGAAATTAAATATCCTTAAGTATTCTCAGAAGTATTAGTGATTCTCTTTAGATATAAAAGTTTGAAATGCTTGGATAGATTTTGTATCTGATTACCATATAGGAGAAACTCATTTACCAAGACAATAATTTCTGTTCTTGTCACAGTGAACATAGAATTACACATTGTTGTGCTTCGATATAATCTGTAATGAATACATATTTTTGCAGTATTTACCAACCGAATGAATGTCACCATTAGCAACTTACACGTTTAAATATGAAATTTCACTACAGTTTCCTTGGGAAACTGAAACTGTTCAGATCAGAATAAGTGATTTGCATGACACTAAATATGGCAACTAAGAATGCGAGCATAAACTCATGGTGCTTTTTACCATTAACTGATATGAGACAAAGAGCTTTTGGACAGCAATTGAGCATTAGTTTGAGACTGTTCTGCAGTACACTCCCACCAGGCTGGTGGCTGCACTAAAATTACGAGCCTATAGAAGCTACAGTTCATGAGTCATTGGATAGGGTTACAGTCACTGAGTGGTCTGCGACCTAGTCTTGTTAACGGAAGATGCTGGGTTTGAAACTCAGTAAGTGCTTGCTATTGAAGAGTCTTAAACTAAGACGAAATATCTGTCCAGTGCTCCCTAGCTTTCAATGGTCTTCTGACCGACATCATTCAATAACCAAATTTGAGAAGAAGAAATGTAGACTTGTTAAAAAAGGAAATTATGTTACTACTGAAAAGTTTGTAAAAGTAAACGTATTCCATATACTTGTAAATAATACTAATTTAATAGGAAAGGAACTTTTCGACCAAGTATTTCCACTTAACACTGCGTTAAGTGAAATTATGGAAATTCATTATATGTAATAACTGTCTAACTTAAAATGTTCCCAGTGATATTTTTGGCAATATTTCTTTGCCGATTCACAATGTTTTAAAGTCTGGAAAAAGTTTCATTTCACTCAGTCATTTGATTTGCAGTCATTTGTAGTGCTTAGCGGCTTGCATTAATTTATTTTACTTTGAAAACTTAATTATCACCACATTCACTGAATGACCATTCGTTATAGTGAGTATTTTTCACAGGCCATTTTTAAACACAAATCAAAGAATGCTATTTTGTTCTTCTTATTTGTCTATCAACAATACTGTGTAATGTGAGTAGGATTAATTTGCATAGCCAGTGCAGTCCTTAACTCTCAAAACCTTCACTTATCTGATAATTGCACGTCGATTGGTATTACGCGACTCTAAAAGCTGTAATGCTGAATGGGAAGTAATATTTTATTGACACGATAACTTAATCCTTCTATGCCTTATGAAACTCGGTGCTTAAGTGTTTGAATTGAATACTAAGTAAAACGGCTACGAACCACTGGATAGATATGTATTTATAGCAACAGCATTCGATGCTATCTACCCATATGTAAAAAATACTATGATCGTGAGATGACAGACCAATTACATCTAATGTCCAGTGTATGTAATGCCTTACGCCTTCATGTGACGGACAAAATCTGCATACTTGAACCTCTTGTCAAAATTGTTTTGAGGGAAGGTTGTAATGTTTATAATATCACATGAAAAAAATCAAGTGTAATCCAGAGTAATAGTAAAATGGCATAGAAACCTAAAGGATTAAGATGTCTGAATACAGAGATTCAAGGTATATGTAGTTGATCGTAAGATAAAATATGACCAAAAGGAATATAGAAGCACAACCGCCCTCTTCAACGAGTGTCCAATCCATCTCCACTTTCTCCTGCATATTTGTTGGGCGATTGGTTCTTGTTTTGTTTGTTTGTGCCCATAGTTTCTTGTTGGTGATTCTTTCCGGCCCGGCCATCTGATCTTCAGTATAGAGCCAGCGAAGACAGTTGTTGATAAAGGTCTGGTCTGCAACAGGCTGTTGGAAATACTCTTTGTGACCCACCCGCCAAGTTTCTGATCCGTATAGAAGAACTGACTGACTTGACGTTTGTATTGAAAATCCGAACGAATTTTGTTGGTGATGCTGGCTGAGTGACAAAGATTTCAAGATTGGTTTCAGGTTGATGAATGTGTTTCTCGCCTTCCCGATTCTCGCTCGATTTGACATCCTCGTCCGCTCCTCCTGTAGTGGAGACAATGCTCCCTAGATAAGTGAATGAAGTAACCTCTTTCAAATCCCTCTCGTTGATGGTGATTGACGTTAGATGTTGTTGCTGTTGTTGGTTGGTTATTTTCATAACCTCCGTCTTGTCTATGTTCACCTGGACTCCTGTCTTCGCCGGCTGCTTCTTCGACCAGTTTGTCGGTTTTCGCTTGTAAGTCTTCGATTGTGTGTGACATCAAACATAAATTATCCACGCCCTAAATCCTGGACTTCTAGGTACTTCACGTCGGTCAAGGATATCTCTGTCTGCTCGTCTCCCACTTTCTGACGCATAATCCAGTCCACTACAATTAGGAATATCATTGAAGATATTAAGCAGGCACCCTTGTCTGACTCCTGGGTTTACTTCAAACGCTTCGTTGAGTTTTCCGTTGTGGATGACTTGACATGTGCCACCGTTGTCGTACAGCTGTTGAATAAGGTTGATGAATATTTGGCGTATACCGTAGTATTCGAGTAGTTTCCAAATTACTTCGCGGTCAACGCTGTCGAAGGCCTTCTCAAAGTCTATAAAGTTGAGGTAGAGGTTTGATTGATTGCCATTCCATGCTTTGTTCGATGATGATGATGCGTAGAGTTGCAATTCGGCCAGAACATGATTTGCCTGACTTTCCTGAATGCAGCCAGCTTGTTCTGGTAGGAGTTCTGTATCCAGTGCGTCCTTAATTCTCTCCTGGATGATGCAACTAACGATTTTACTTGGCATCGATAGGAGCGTGATTCCTCGCCAGTTCTTGCAGAGTCCTACGTCTCATTTCTTTGGTAGTTTCACAAGGTAACCTTTCCTCCAGTCAGTAGGCACCTTTCCCTTCTTCCAGACCTTTTGCAATAATAGAGTCAGCATATTTGCTGTCGTCTCTGGGTCCGCTTTCAGTACTTCAGGGGGTATTACATCTGGTCCAGCTACTTTTCCAGCTTTCAGTAGCTTGATTGCACTCTTCTTCACTTCTTTGTCCAGTGCTGTGTAAGTTGAAGTCAGCGTCTTCTTCTCTTGTCCGTCTTTGCATTGAATCGTTTTCTCTTTCACCGTTCTCCTCTCTTCTATTAGTTTTCAAGTGTCCGTTGAGAACCATTCCTTGTCTTGTCTCTTCTTTCCTCCTAAAATCGTTGAACACGTTTCGTTGAAAATCACTTTCAGAGAGTTCTAGTGGACTTCCATGCATGATTCCCCAGTGATGTCACGTAGTGTTTCCTGCTTCGCTCTGACAGTTGCAATGAAAGTGTCCTTTGTGGTTGTGTCCTTCAGTAATTGAGTGCTGAACTTGCATTGTGGCCTATCCCCAGCTATTCTCAAGGCTTTTAGCTTCACCTTGAAAGTCCCTTGTACTAGATAGTGGTCTGAACCCACATCTGCTCCTCTCCTCGACCTTGTGTCCAGTAGGCTCCGTCTTCACTTCCTTGAGATTGAAATGAAGTCTATCGGGTTTTTGATGTGTCCATCTGGTGAAATTCATGTCACCTTGTGTATATCCTTGTGTTTGAATACACTGCCACTAATCACCAAATCATTGAAGGCGTAGGAGTCTGAGAAGAGTTCACCATTGTCGTTCATTTCACCGAGGGCCTCTCGACCCATGATGAATTCTCTTCCTGTGTTGTCTCGTCCCAGCTTCGCATTCATGTCGCCCATCAGGATTTTGATATCGCCATCTGGGACTTTGTCCATTACTGTTTGTAGTTGTCTGTAGAAAGCCTCCTTCTTTTCTTGTTCTGAGACGTTTGTAGGCGCGTAGCATTGAATGATTGTAAGCTTCCTTCATTTTGAGTTTAATCTGGCTGTCATAATCCTGCAGGAGACTGGTTCCTAGTGCATGAGAGCTTTGGCTGATGTTGTTGACATCATAATGGCCACTCCCTCAGTGTGCTCATGACTGTCCTCTGGGTGGCCGGAATAGATTATTGTCTCCTCGGTTGGTAGTTGGCACCTACCATATCCGTTCCATCTGCTCTAACAGATTCCCAACACTTCTATTCTATATCTTCTCATTTCTGTGGCTACCTGGACAGCCTTCCCAGCTGGCTTCGTACACTGTACGGAAATTCCACGTCCCCATCCTTATTTTCGCTTTCATCGAAAGGAGGCACATCGGCTGACTGGCTTCCCGAAGGCTTTCGCCAGCCCCCGCCATTTCATTTCCTCGATTCCAGCGAAAAATAAGAATTAGAATTTTTAATATATTTGTGCGTTGACGTTTCTGTAACGATTTGGTTAAGTTTTGGAGGTAGAGTTGCTAGCACCAAGCCCCAACCCTCCCTCTTTACCCGGGCTTGGGACAGGCCAGAAAACTAGCGAGCCAGTAATCAAGGCGAGGTTGCAAATACATTAGAACGTGTCCAAATATTGGTTCAGTGATAATCATATATCTTTTGAATGACTTAACAATATGTCACTTACAATCAGTCCTTGAAGTCCTATGTTCCACTTCGAACGCCAAGGAAAATGACGTATTTTGAGACAAGGAGGAATTTGTTATACTAAAAAGTAGAATACAGCACTATTTTGTATCTTCTATTCACAGAAAATTATTGTGTTTTCCATTTTTGTAATCACAATACTCAACACAAAAATCTCTTGGTTTTCGTTCAGTTACACTCGTCACAGAGAATCAACTATGAAATTGCTGTGTAATTATAATATTTAAACAATAGTCACAGTGGAATGATTGGCATATTTATGTCTGTTAATTTTAGTTGTTACCACTAAAAGCAAACTTATTATAATAATACAATATGAAGTCTGCCACAACTGAAGAAATTGCTTCTCAGTAATTCGGCTCTAACCTAGACTAGTTTCCTAGTTCACCAGTTTAATGACTGGTCATATGCCATTGAGATACTGCTAGTCGATAAAGAGACCTGAGTTGACGGATTCACCCCGGAAGCACTGAAAACAGACCTATGATGATGACTATCAACACCGATGGCATTCCTAATTGTGGTTGACTAAATTATGTGGGAGACTATTGAGGTGAGAAGACAGGAACATGTTGGACCCGCAGGAATATTTTAGAAGATCTGAACTACGCAGATGATTTATGCCTAATGTCACATAACTTCAAGCTCCTAAAACCGAAAACCAGCAATTTGGTGGAAGAAGCACTGAAGACAAGACGTTAAGTGAACAAAGAGACGGAAATGACTAAGGTACACTGAGAATATCAAGAGGCACTACTCACTATCAACGGGAGAAATTTGAAATAGCTGGCTTCTTTTACTTATCTAATAAGCATTGTTTCAACTGCAGGCGGAACGTATGAAGATGTTAAAGACACAAACGTAACAGACACGGTACACCTTCAACAGTCTGAAATCAGTTTGGAAGTCTTCTGCACTCACCATAAAGAACAAGATTCGGATTTTCAGCATAGATGCTAAGTCAGTTTTTCTGTATGAGTCAAAAGGATGGCACGTCACAGGAAGCATTTTCAAAAGGCTTCAAACGTTTATAAGCGTCATTCTTCGCTGACTCTCTACTAAAGACCAAACGACCATACAAAAATTAGCAAGAAAAATCTCTAGAAATGAAGTAATTGAGAAACCTGTTGCTGAACAGGTATATGAAAGAAAAGCGGGTGGATCAGACACATTGAGAAAACCGTTGGATGACGTCATGATCCAGGCCCTCTCCTGGAACGCGAGTGAGTATGAACCAGTCGAGTGTCCGAGGGTGGCATGGAGATGATCGTGTGAACCGGAGATGAGAGCCTATGGGCAGTAAAGCTGCCACTTTAAGAGGACTGCAGAGAACAGGGTGAAATGGAGATGTGCTGCTGATGCCCCATTCTCCACTGAGAACTCAAGGCAACAATAATATTATAGTAATAGCCTTGTTTATTTTTATGTGTCTACTCAGTTGTTTCAGAAACTCAAGGCGATAAGGCACTAAATTCTAAATCTAATGTTGCCTTGTATTTTTTATTTCTGTTTACAGCTTGATTCCACACTGTATTTTTGGTACAATATGGAATTTTCAGCACGGATATCGGTAGCCCAAATTTTGCAGGCCGACCATAGATATCAGGTGTGCGTCGGCAGGGGATCGAACCCCGGACCATGTGCATGGTCGGCGAGAGTCCTAACCACTGTGTCACCGACGCACACTACTGAAGTTCTGATTAACGTATCATGGACTCAAAATGAAGATATAGGAAACCAATATTTATCTGCATTTATATATTTTATTGCTTTATGTTTGCAGTGGAAAAGGGGGGTTGAAAGCTTGACAATTGAAGTTTCGGTAGAAGTGGTAATGATTTTTGCGTGATGGGACTGATAGCTTCGTGTCCAGAATTTCCTCTTCACAAGTCGTATTACCGGCTTGGCGAGGTAAATGAGTGCGTCAATCGGGGATTGAACTGCGGACCACATGCATGTTTGTCCCAGTGGTTTAATTGTCCACGAGCTCGCCTTGTAACCGGAAAGTCCTGAGTTGTAACTCAAGCGGGTGCCTGCTGGTGAACAGTTCCAAGTCAGGACGAAACAGACATTCGATTCTCCCAGGTTCCTCGATGGCTGTCTAACCAATGTCAGCTTATGATGAAGTCCCGTAACCGATAAGAAACCAAACTTTCATTTTTTTCTTTCAGAAAACACGTATCAGTAAACGTTTGGGCATTACGCAACAGATCAAATTGATCATAAAAATGTTTCAGTAGTTTATACTCATTGGTAAATTATTTGTTTTGGTAATATTTCGAGCAAAATTATTGCCTGTGATCACTCAACACAACTGTCAATAACCTGGAATATTATTCTGGATACATAAATATGAATGAATACAGTGTACCAGATATATGATTACAAATCAGAAAAGTATAAATTAAAAAAAACAGCTTTAACAGTTTCTGTGATCACACATAGTAATTTTGCTCGAAATATTACCAAAACAAGAAACCTTTCACTGTATGTAAACCACTCAAATATAGTAATAACCTATTTAACAGGGCTTTCGTTGATATATTACAAATTGATCATTCTGACAGAAATCATTGGCTTCAGAAGTCTTTAATGTGGGAACTGTTTCAAGATATACTTGTTTCATAGACTGTAAACTGTCACATAGACTTGGCTTTTTTCTATATTAATTTGTTTGAAACTTAACTTCATTACGCGGTCATACCATAAACTAAATATCACTGTCATACACCTAAAATGAAACCAAGTGTTTTGGAGTTTCAGCTTTCATTTCAAATGAATTGGTTGTTATAAGTTAGCATATGGATTCATTTGAGATAGTTTTAGACTATAAATGGAATTTCATACAGGAATTTTCTTTTATAATCAACTCATTATCAAGGGTAACATTCCGTTACCTTGGAAATAATTACTGTTTCTGTTATTATTATTATTAATAATTATTATTAACATTATTGAAAACTTCCTGATTTTCGTTTGGGAAGATTATCAAGCTTCTCAAAATTTAATTTGATCTAAATGCGGTTTTTCAAGCTTCTACTTTACTTTATGCATTAGTTTTTTTAATCACTAGATGAGTGCAGTCCTCAAGGCTGACAGAATTGCCAGTTCTGCGACTTTTTGTCACTATATTTAAACACATGAGGGATGGTGATTATTTAGCTCACTGGTTAGTCTGTGAAGAAGATTTTATAATCTGGTCATCCAATGAACATCTGTTTCTATATTATTCTTCAATGGATTTAAAAAAATATGAAGCAATGATGTTTTAAGATAGGACATTCATTTCGGATGGTCAGGATTATATGATTATATTGCAGTCTACTCGGAACTTAAGTGGATAGTTCATGAAGGAGAGGAGGACAGCATGAATTTGACTTTTGAAAAACAAATACGGTATCATTTATAAATACCTTGAACGATATCTAATGGTGAATAATTCAATGGTTTACTCATAAAAAGTAGTTGTAGTTTTTATTTTTACATGCTCGTGTGGAGCCAGGTATATCGGCCGTACCCAGCGTTCGCTATCCAAACGCGTCAACGAACATTTACCTTCATGGTTTTATAAAGGAGAAAACCGATGCCCTCGCAGCTCGATCCTTGAACATTTGATCGACTCTGGACACCAAGTCAAACCAGAAACAAACTTCAAAGTTATCTGCAGAATACAAGGCAATCTTGCTAAAAGTGTACGGATCAAACTTCTCCACATCGCAGAAGCAATGGCAATTCATCTGCTAAATCCTGAACTCTGCATACAAAAGAAATTCGTTCATTCATTAAATCTACAATGGACGTAATCTTTCTTAATTTCAGTCTTACTAATTGTATTATTTTGTCTTTTTCATTTTATTTTATCATTTTATTATTTCACATCTTCATTTATATTATTCTCTACCCCACCCTTTTGTAATTTCTACCCTCATTAACAATGTTGCTAACTTGACCCACGTCCAATTTCTAGTCAACTATGTTACGTCACTCGATTAACTTACTTATTTTCAACTGTATTATTCTCTAACCCCACCCTTATTTAATTTTAACCACCACTCATTAACACTGTTGCCAACCTGACCTACTCTGAATTCTACTCAACTGTATTACGTAATCCAATTCACTTAATCAATTCTATTTTATTTTCTATCTTAACGTTTGTCTCCAAGCCAAATAATACTTACATTACATAATTATCTAAACTTTATAAATCTAATGTACACACACACAAACAAATTTGTATATATATGCGATTGTACAGCTCAGTGAATGAATTCGCCGAAAAGAGTCTCTTTGCTGAACGTCTTCTTTTCTTTTATTTTTACATGTGTTTGTTTGCTAAGAAGGCTGACAACACATTTATTTAGAGTAGCCCTACTAAAATGTTATCTTTATAGGGAATAAAACAGTAACTGCTTGGTTTATTTGTGTTCTGACAGGCTTATAAGCACTGTTCACATATAGCAGTTAGTTCTGTTATGATAGAAGGAGTGTCATGGTTTCTGTGCATATCACTGTGGTGATGAATTCTACTCACGGGAACAGTCATCCATAGTTTAATCAACTTTATAATTTAAATTAGAAGTATTAACTGTCAATAAGATATTTACAAAGCAAAATAAAATAAAACAAAATTCCTCAAATTATAGAATGATATATATATATATATATATATATATATATATATATTAACATGTAGTAGGTATGAAATCATCGAAGGAATTTGTTGAAAATAAAAAAAATAATGTGAATGTATAATGATGCTGCCTTCAATTTAGTTCAAATGACTGTGTCATAAGCAAATATATAAGTGAAATATAAACAATATTTAAATATTTATAAGTTATTAAATATTCTACATTTGCTTATACTATCGTACCGTAGTCACGCCTTAATCAGAATTTTGAAAAAACGAGAAACGAGCATAAAGCATGATTCGGTGCCAAAGGCTTTTATCTTCTCCACAAAAGCATATTAATCAGCTCACATGTTATGTGCATATTCTTCCCAGTGATAACATGACTAGAATTTTCAAACTGAAAGTTCACTTAAGAAAGCTCAAAAGTAGAGCTTAATAGTAGCCAGAAGACCAGAGTTATTCTTAGTCACCTGACATACTAAATAGGATGGTTTTCCTGACATTCTATTTCTGCCTTAATATCTTACACATCTGAACGCTGAACTACCTTCCTAATATAATTACTCAATTACATTATTGTCCGATACTACAGAGTACCCAGAAAATTAGACCAACATCTAAAATAATTCTTTGAATTTGTCAGGGCATATAAAAGACAACGGTTGTAGAAAATATTCATAAGGCAAAGTGGAATTTTGCTTATTATGTATTATTCTGTTGCATTGAAGAATATCATCTTCAGTAATATGTCGAAATGCGAAGAATTCTTCAGACTTATCGCCGACTCTCAGATGCATCAAAAGTAAATGTGCATTGACTATTTTATTGTATTTTAGCCTGTTGATGATTCAAGAAAAAAGACGTACAATTCAGTAAATGACAGCATACTAGTGGATAAGAAGTCTTAATGAAAAACCTGACGTCATTAATCAGACAAAACCTTAGTAAAAGCAACAAATTCATTTAGATGAACACTGTTTCTAGTAAGGATTTAGGAGTTTATTGTGCATAAGATTTCAAGAATAACAGCATCACTTTACTAGATGCGTCTAGCACACTATATTCTTGGGTGTTATTTCTGTCAATTTTATCTAGGACTATATGAGAGTCAATATTTGTCAGGGCGAATATCAGTTTCCGCAACGCTTTGAAGACGCAAAAAGAGGATCGCAGTTGTTAATCATCATAAAACTCTGGCTGAATACATTTTACTAGGTTGGAGAAATATATGCACCTCTCTATAGGTAACCTTCATGACTACAAAAGCGAACTCAAATAAGAAAAACTCCCTTGTCGTATTAATGTTTACTCGAACTTATAGCAGACATTTACTTAGTAACAGGAGTGTATAACAAAGATGTTACAGTTTCTCAAAATTAGCTTGTTAAGATGGGAAGAAATTGGGTAATATTCTTTAACATGATGGAAGAAAGGATTTGGCATTGGATAGGTCGAGTGGGTGAGTATCCCCTTGGCAATCGCTCAGAAGGTGAAAAAATCGGGAAAAAACATAATTGGGTCATATTTGTTTAATAATAATGATTTAATTACTAAAAATGGAAGCAGATAGGTAAAAGGGAGTTTCAAAACATAAAAGAGTAAGAGACTAAACATATCACCTCCCAGCGCATAGTTCAGGGTTGTGCTGAAGAATCATAAGCTTCTGAGGCATACACAAGTGTAGAATAGTAACCTATAATTGTAAAGCTTTTAAATATAACTCCAGAGCTAAAAACAAACGTATAAAATTCTTCATAAATAACTGAATTAATAAGCCTTATCTGTCATAAAAATGATTCAGATTTTTCAAACGAATTTCGGAACAAGTTATGTTTGAATGGATTAAATATAAACTAATATTTCCCGAACCTGGACATCAGTCGAGACGGAGTCAGTGGTTTATCTATTTTTGTTTATCGCACTTACCACGTCGAAGAAGAACAGGCTGTTAAAAGTGTAAGATGCGAAAAGACTAACAGCTTTTGATCATGCTTACTTTCATCAAGCCTTTCTTCTTAGGTGTGGTGATATGGTCAGTAATACTGAGGTTACACAGGAATAAGGATGGTAATTCATTTGATGACATTGTAAAGGTCACTTATTAAAATGAATATGATATATTTATTCAACATTCACAGCCACCAGTGTCAACGGACAATATCAGCTGAAGTTGGATTAGGTTGGGAAGAAATCGCCAACCGTAAGATGAAAGCATGATATTAGTCCACATTGTTGGGTGTAGAGTTGTTAGCTAGGGTCCCAGGAATGCAGTCAATCAGCGGTTGGAGACAATAAGTGGAATGGCTCAAAGTGTTTTTATTGGGCATTATTCAAATTCAAAGCACTTCATACAATCCCTTAATTAATATCTTTCCCATGAACATTCGTTCACTGTAGTTTCATTAGATTTCTTTTCACGGTGCACTCAGAATTGTTATTATTATTATACTGTTGAAGGCAATCGGCAGGAAGCCTTGGAATTATGGCCCATTGTGAAAAGTTTTACATTAATGATTCAGTAGGAAAAAGATGCTTTCCACTAATAGATTAGAAAGGACTTCTTCCACTGCTATATCCAGGAACCTTAGAAATGAGATTTTCGAGCTACTACTCATCATCGTAAGTGAAGATACAAATCTCTTGAAATAAGTTGTGAGACAACTAAAGACACATATTCTCAGAACACATGCATGGCTATATATACTAAAGAGAATTTTATAACTCCCAGATTATAGAGTTTTTGAATTAAAAACTACTGGGACACTTCATTTAAAACTAAACTGGAGGAACTGACAGTCAGTTATTCCTCAGTTTCACATAATTCTTGCTAAATAAGATTGGTCAATCAAACGAATTATATGACCAGTAGGCGCATTTACCTATTTACTTCCTAGGTCATAAACATTTAAAAAGTATGTACAGATTCAATTTTACAGAAGACGATAGAGGAAAACCAGCTACTTTTCTGATAAAACAGGGAAAAAATTCTCCACTGGTCATAATCATTTACATCGTTTCTGCAGGCCTCGCATTCTAGTCTGTCCTTGTTGTATTGACGTTCTACGTGGGCAGCAGAATGATTTAGTTTCTCACCTAAATTTGAATACATTACAAGGCTTCAGTTAGTCAACTGTCTATTTGTATTCCTTAATGAACGTGAAATTCTGGAAACATAAATGTATGAATAGGGCAACTTTTACTTTCCCAGATGTAGCCACTTTGTCTATAGGGTTCGCTGCTCTGAAGCCTTAATTAAATCTCAGTATAACACCTTCATACCCACTTTTAATGATGGCGGATAAACAGGTGATTAATAAATCCGCGAATTCACTGTAAATAATAGAAGACTGCAAACTTAGCTTTGATACAAGTACAATTTGTTTATGATTCACCCTTTTATTAAACTTCCTTTTAACGGAGAAATAATTCCCATCCCAACCTTATGAAATTAATTACTTTTGGAATATGCATTACGAAGTTAAATTTCGTTACTTTTTCTTCAGAAAACCGTAAACTATCTAAAAATCAGGATCCAGCCAAAATTATAATGTTAACACCGCCGCGGTCATAGTGAAATTGAAAGTGTATAGAGCAGTTCGTTATGATTAGTTTTGTAGCGGTAATTATTAGCCTACAGTATCCATCACTCAACATTGGATGCCGACCTTCACTGTTTAAATTGACTTGTTTAGCTGAAGGCTGATGATCAAGCATCCACGCCATGTGTCAAGCCATTGTGTTACGTTCGGTTGTTTGTACACGAATCCTAGAAACCTAGCGATCATCTTCACATTATGATTTTGGTACCGAAATATACTTCATATTTTGGAAGATAAATCTGGTGTTTTGCTTTGTCTTTGTTCTACACAAAAAAGATACTATAGGAGTTATGGGTATAGAAACTTGGGTTAATGTCCGTAGTACTTTCCGTAAACGTCAAAGTACCCTCTTCCTCTTCAGTGTCAACACAAGATCTTGTCATCCAGTTCTGCATAACAGTCTCTAAACCAATGATCAGTAATGAACGCATATTAGCTTAATAAACTCAGGTAAATAGTAGCCAAAAATTAGGAATCTTATAATAACTTGGACGGATCATCAAGAACGAATCATGATTTGTTTGACTTATTGATGCTTTCCTGCCTCATTATTGCAGATTAAACTAGTTTAACTGTGTAAAAGAATATTCTGGTCAAGTATAAACTTGTGTTTCACACTATTTTCGACAGGAATTTATATGTGACAACCTTTTGTGTTTTCATTTTGTTACGGATGAATGTCGGAAATTTTAATTTCACCAACATTACGATTCATGATGTTTAAAGTAAATTTTTGTTGTTTCCAACTCATCCTTTCTTCTCCATTTTTAGACATAGGAAATATTTATTATGCAGATTAGAAACGTTTTCGTTTGGGGGAAGCATCCTTTTTGAAAAAGGATTGCTCATCTTACTGTACAGATATTGCAAACATTTAGTGACCACTACATATTTACAATTAATTTACTTTTTGGGGAAATATGCACAAGGCACAACTTCTGTTATCATAATTTACATGAGCAGACTTCATAGAATACAGGTAATCAGCTGATTATCACAGGGGATCTTGAGTATGCGTAATCCACACAAAAGTTGTTAACAAGATAAGTAGCTTTAAAAGTAACCTAATGATTTAGAAGATTAAATTACAATTATCCAGTAGCCATATATTGAAACAAAGGATAAAAACAGAACTTATTTGATAAGTTAAAAAAGCTTATCTTCAGAAGTAAAGTTTTTTTGACTACTAGGCATTTACATGATTTACAAGAGACTGACCTTAATTTGTGCTCATCATAACATTATGCATAGTCAAATGCAAATGAATATGCATTCATACGGTTTTGATGCTTCAGTTTCTTATTACTTATATACTGTATACATTTGTTGAGCATTTTATTTCTAGAATCTAGTTTCTAGTAATTCATCAAACGACGTACCATATCGAGTGTCATATATATTAATTACCATGTATTCAGCTTCATTACATAAATTTTTATAAAACACAACATAATCGAGCAAAGAATATTCTTTTTATAGATATCTGAATGAATATTTTTGCTACATAAATTTTTCTTTAAATAGTAGTTAAACATATATATATATATAAATACGATTTATTGACTGAATGTAAGCTCGCTTAAGTTCATTGATTGCAACTATGTATTTTTATTATGCGAAGAATAAATAAGTATAGCTATCTTGAAGAAACTATTAACGCATATCTCAGCTGCACGCATCTGAGTACAAGTTGTTGACCTGACTATAGGTTTCACGCTTGAATCAATGCACTAACTACGCTACAATCTCAGATGAAAGCGTTAAATGCTCGTGGTATATCGGAACAGACAACCTTCATTATCTGTTTACCATCGAAGTAAACAGAAAACATATTCTAATGAATGGGGATTGGTGAACTGTGCAAACAACACCATATCACTACTCTAGATGGTCACCTCCATTTATGGGCAATGTTTATGTGACTATATAGCATGAGGGGCATTGTATCCAAGTGATGTGGATCTTTTATCTGACCAAAAATATTGAACTTGCTTAACTGAGTAATATTTTACAGTATTTATTAAAACGCAGAATACACTACATAACGCGTAATTAGAGTTTTGAAGAAGGGCATTTAAGTTTCAATGAATAAGAAACATGTGCTTTGAGAAATATTCAGGAGTGAAATTGATAATCTATATTAAATGATGTACGAAAGTTTCAAAATAATCCACAGTCAGTCTCAAATGGTTCTCAGGATGTTGTACTGAGGGAAGAACTTTAAGTAAAACTTAAAAGTGTAAGCAGCTGAAACTGGTGACAAAGTCTGTTTGTAAAATAAGCGCACACATATCTTGTCAAAATATTTCTTATTTCTTGTATACAAACTGAAGTTTTTAACATAACATAACAATTTAACATAACAATTTCGCTTTATTCCAGAAACTAGTTATGCCCCGTAGTGAATCCCAATTATATTATTACCCAAAACTTAAAAAATGTGGATAAGACTACGTGGAATGGAAAATTCGTAAACTTCTACAGCTGGATACCTTTATTTGAAAATGGGATCTGATCCGCTCAGTCTTCAACACTTGCAACACTAACAGGGTTCAGGTGAAGCTGGACTCTCTAATGAAGGTTTTCAGTGAACTTTGCTACCGTGAATACTGCACCACAAAATCCATGAAGCCTAAATCACCAAAACCATTTATGAATAATAGTTGTTGTTCAATTAGTTGGTTGATTTATGTTCATATTGTTCCTCAGTGGTTTATTAACTTTAAATTCTTCTTTTCATTAGTTTTTTTTAAATCGGTATTATCGCTTCTCCACCACGTCTTGAATTTTAGACTTTTAACGACAGGAACTAAAAACAATGTCATGCCTATCACTAGATTAGTCGAACTTATCAAACCATTACTAAATTCGGTTTTCAGTTGTATCTAATCAGCAAAATGGTTCTACGAAAATAATAAGATTCAGTCGATAGTAATAGAACTTCATTTGGGGTTTGGAAGATCTTTTGTTGTTGGGACTATTAGGTCAACATTTGATCAAAGTGCGTATAAATGGAGAATTTTCGCTTACAAATTACCATAATGTACTTATTTAGTCGTTTTACTCGTTAAATAGGCATTTACCCACCAGGCTTTATTTAAAGATTAAGTATTTGATTTGACACAGGAAATTTGTTATTAGAGGTAACCAAGCAACTAACGAATGATTGTGTTGTAGAAAAGGAATTTCGCAATTTTTTCATATTGTATACAGATAACGACGCACTTACGCTAAATTAAGGGAAATCAGTGTGTGTTGGCTCATATGTGATCTCTGTTCACTAAAATGACCTTATTTTAGCTTTGTCTTTCAAGATAGAACATAAGAAAAGATTACGAAGATATTTTTATTAGTGTGAAAAGATACTAAAATATACAGTAATATGTATTTTATGTTTTGCATCTATTTGTATATTATATGTAATTAGGAAGTTGATTCAGTTAAGATATTTCAATGGAAAAAAATTGAGTCAGTCATCTGAAAAATTATAAAAACATAAATTTTAATAAATACTGCATCGGATAACGTAAAAAGATGCATCGTGTACTGAAGAGTGTATTAAGTACAAAGAAATCACACAGTTAGCTAACCCTTGCAACTTTTTATGATAATTTAAATAGTAAACAAAACGCTTCACCTATTATTTCCTTATCACTAACAAATACTTGATTATCATTTTGCAAGTCAGAGTTTTGTGACTGTCAACTTCTCTGCGTTGTTATCAGTTCTGTGTGACATATTTCAAAGTTTAACATGATTGGAATCTCTCTCTCTCTATCGAGAGACGATCTTGGTTGTCGTGATGATAGCAAATTTCAGTGGAAAGCACTTGAGTGACTCACTGACTATACAGTTAATTTAACGGTACTAATACTATGAAGTTTAAAACAATTTTCATTCAGTATAAACAACGCGTAGTTTTACAGGGGAGGAATGAATTGGGATTGAATTGAATCTCTAGAACAAATTGATACTCGTATTAAGACAAAAAATTATCTGTCATAAAGATGTTTCTTCAGGCTATGTGACACAGAGTATTCCCAGTATTAGCAGTTATAAAGATAAATTAGCTATGTGCATCTTGCTAAAAATTTCTTTTTTGGAATTCACAAGGATATGGAATACATTTCGCCTAACAGAAGATAACTGAGTCTTTCTATTTATTATTATTATTATTATTTTATGCCTTTAAGTTCCCAGAGGAACATAAGACTTCAGAGCTTGGGCTTCACTCTTAACTAGCCTTATTACCAGCGTAGCAAGGTAAATGAGTTCGTCGACCTGGGATCGAACGTCAAACCGCATACATAGTTGGCAAGCATTCTACTGCTGAACCATCAGTGCATGAGAGTTTAACAAGCTGGCGAGATAAGGAACTGCTGAAATCATTACCCCCTAGCAAAACACTGGAATAAATATTGACATCTATCTGTATAGTAACATGTTCAATACAGAAAGCTAAAACTGGAGTTGCGAGAAACATTCAGTTACCCTCTGAGTCTGGGAAAGTTTCTCTAGTTTTTGTCTTACTACAAAGAATTTTTCAAGTTTGTTTCCCACCTCCTTAACTCATAAGGCTAGCAAACAACTCAAAAGCATAAATGCCAGTATGTAATATGATGTAAAGCAATACAGTAGTCAGCAATCAAATTTTACCATAATACATGAGGAAACTAGCATACATGAAACTATACTTTTAACCAAACTATCAAAAATTATTAGAGTAGAAGTAACCTACCATCAGAAAAAGTCGTGTAGAAGAAAGCACTCTGTTGATGATAAGCGGCGTTTTTCGATCTAATCTATGTATCTACTTTGTCTTCCATCACTGAAATAAAAAAGTAAAAACACCATAAGCAAATCAGTTATAGATGTGCAGATAATCATATCATATTACATAAGAGAATTTGATAATTCTCTTAGAAACCCATATGTTTCTCGAAAATATTTAATGTTTCTCGTGAAGTCTTTCACCATTTCCTGAAGATATCAATCGTCGTATTATGGTGATTAGAGAACCAGCTATTTGAACTGATTACCACCTTTATTTCAATAAGCTATTCCATCAACTCATATGACGTAAAGCGTACTATATAAGAGGTTAGTTCTATGATTTCATGAAATGGTAAAGTTACTAGTAAACTTATCTTTGGTTCACCAATACACTAAATGAAATTGATCACAATAATGAAAGATTTTGGAGTGATGTTGAAAAAAATATCACACCAAGCAGTCTACATTCACAAAGTTTATTTCATCAGTCAGGCCAAAGTTTATTTCAAATTCAAAATCCCAACTAATGGTTAGAAGAACGAGTAAATTATTTGACAGTAAAATGCATAGCCATAGCTATAAGAACGACGCTTGAAAGACTAGAATTGCAAGTAAATGTGACTTTTTCAGAACACATCTAAACGATAAAAGCAGAAAGCAAAAATATCACCCCACCCTCTTAACACTTATTTGTACATACTTTGAAACTAAAATGCAAAACATTATTAAATTAAAGGCATAGATTTAAAGATTTGTCCAGCATTTTAAAATGTTATTCGAATCACTGCATGAAAGGAATGCATCCTTTAAGTTCTGATCATCCTTAAGCACCATAAAATTAAAGCAAAATGAAATATGCTGTAACTTGTTAAATATACATTGAGTTCACCAGTACAATATCTTCATAAGTGATAATAAAGCACATTCCAGCTCACAACTCACTTAATGACAAATTAAAGGATTATGAAAATTTAGGACTGAGTTGACACCTAAAGAATGTCTTCAATAGACATTCCACAGTTGAGTCAATTACTTAGTCCGTTTGTGGCTTTCATGACTGTTGATAACGTTAGAATAATATTCATATGGGAGCATACTCCTCTTATTTTTGAATGTTATAGTAAGATTCACTGTGAAAATAAAAAATATTCTACATTCTTATTTCATACAGACTACTGAAATAAGAAAGACTGAAAGCATTAAAATTTAGCAAATAAAATACGAAGCTGAGATATATAAATTTTGAAGTTTTTATTACATTATGGTCTACACTGATCCTTTCAAATCTCACTTATTTTTGAAGGTTATAAAATGAACGTCAGTAGTTAAATGCACTGAAGCAAGCAATAGGCGTAGATTATAGATGCTCAAATATGCATAGATATAAACAGGTGCGATTTGCCAACGAGAAAATGACTGCAAAGTTAATTCATTCAAAACAAGAATCAAAGCAGATAATGCAAATTCAAAGTGGAACAGAAGATAGTGGTACGGCTAAACTGATTACCTTTGAAAGTGTTGTTCAGGCATGCTGTTATAAATGTATCAAAGGTAAATTTTACTCTGAAGGTTTTAACAAATAGTAGCTAGTATAACAACCAATGTATTAGGACTGATATATTTACATCAGAATACTTCAAAATCAGTAAAGGCATACTCAACTAGGCAAATTTTTATAAATAACACTCTGCTGTACTGCTGATAGTTTACTATTAAACACAATAAAATCATGTGGTGAAAACATTCTGATGCTCAGCATCAGCATCGCCGAAACAGATTTCACAGACTGCATTTAAATATCTCGATGATAATCATTTGTTAGTTAATAGCAGTATGAACAAGGTTATGTTTCAGACGAAAAATCATTCTAACGTGTGCGTCAGTGGAAATGATTAAGTCAACAGTAATTAGAATGTACGTTAGGATCATAGAATTGAAAAGTTTTTACTTCATTGATACTCACCAAACATAGAAACTTAAAAACCTTTAGTAAAATATCTTAGCAATTTAAATATATGCAATATCTTCCTACACCTAGTTGAGAGGTAAAAAAAATATCTAGAGACTTACGCATAAACAATCTCCACATTCTGACGATGTGGTGCCGAATAAGAATAAGTGTTGCCATTATTTGAAATTGAGCTACATAAAGTAAGAAGTGAAATAATAAGTGGACGATGAAACTGCTAGAAAAAATTATATCAGCATGATTTAACTTTCATAATAGATATCAAAGCAAATAATATATAGAAGAGCTAGTGAAAATGTTGGAGGAACTCCAGCCGAGGCAGAAGTACTATCAGAGAAATAAATTCTGACTTAAATAAACTGCTTTAAAGTATTGGTTTTTGTAGGGATTTTATTCTGATTGGTTGGAGGTCTTCATCATAAGCTGACATCAGTCAGAGAAACATGGGAAAAACCTGGAAGTACAGAACAGCTGTTTCGTCCTGGTTTCATACTCTTCAGCGCACACCTAACGGGGTTCATACCAAGGACTTTCTGATTTCAAGGCGAGCTCATACACAATTAAGACAATGGCATTCGATCCAATGGCCCGTGAATTTTAACTTCTGCCAATTCATGACACAACACGACCATTTCACAATGTCTTCTTCGATGAGTTACTGCCTCATCTTCAACCTGCCTCAAACTAGGGCGAAACAGCGGTCCAGTACTCCCAAATTTTTCAAATGGTTCTCTAACTGATGTCAGCTCATGATGAAGTCCTCTAACCAATCAGACTGCTTTTAATTGTGTAACCTTAGCCTTCACAAGGTTAAGGATTATGTTTTACTTTCTTACTTTAAAATATCTTTGTACCTTAGAAGGAGATACGAATGAAAAATAAACTCAAAGAACTGATAATTTAACGCTGTAAAACACGATATCGGAAAGAAAAGCTCTGAACTAGTATGGTCGAATTTATTTCGATTAATAGGAAGAAAAGACTGAATTAAAACCTTTGAATAGACTTTTTCGAATAATGTGAACAGTCAAACTGTATAATCGATACTGATTCTAATAGTGATTTACACAGTCCATATTCATACGTGTATAATAAGGTAAAGTGACAGTTATGTACTTTAAGTCGTCTCTTCTACAACACTGAGAAAATTAGCCAACGGATAAACTGATGAATTTTATTAGTAATGTTTAATGCTTTTTATCTTTGTTGATAGTATATGAAAAAAATTAACCGCTTGTAAACAATGACTGATATCCTATTGATTCATTTGAAAATATTCCACTTACCTAGGCTCAGGCAAAACATCATTCGGTGGGTTCGAGCGACTTGGGTACGGAGAATTATAGCGTGGTTGATATGTTTCACGAATGTTTCTAGAAAAGACGTTGTAGAACAATCCACATGTGATATCATTAAAACTATGGCATAGATCACAAAAGACTTATTATCAAAACTGCTCATTTCAATAGTAGTTTAGCAAAAGGTGGCCAGCCTGCATCAGATGTTCATTTTAATTATCATAAAAGTTTGTCAGAAAAACTGAGAATATTATTAAACTGTTCATAAGAACTCTAAGAAACAATGAAAACATTTTCAATTATTTTGCATCTGTGTATTCAGAGTTTAAGACTTCTTTAAACTAGCACACAGAAAGGTAAAGAAAGAAACATTTTTACCGAAGTATTTTAGCCCTAGAATTTCTTAAAATCAAAGTGACCACTTTACACTATAGATACTGTATGCTGACGAAATAGGGTTAATTCTGTATGGATTAAATCACTAGGGAGACTTTATTATAGTTATACATACAGATGATGCTGGGGACACCGAGCGATGCTGGGGACATCACTCGTACCCAATTCCCATGAAACTTCATGGTTCATGAAGCCGGCTCATCCTCCGGTAGGAGATAGCCGAAGTAAAGTAAAGTAAGTATACAGGTGACATAGATTAATGATAATTCTTTTCTTATCGACATTTGGGATACCCTCTTTACGTAAGGGTAACTTTTGGGGTCATTTTTATGGAATAACTATGCCTCTGAAAGCTTAATCAATGTGCACAAACGTCTAAGACAAGCTGTATACAATCCTCTTTCAATATTGTACGAAAACACTTATGTAATGAGGTAGATTTGACTAACTTCACTTTTCCTGTTTATCATTTTGCCATTGAAATTCTTGAGCAAGCTGTGGAAGAGAACTGGTGGTTTCAGTTGTATGCGACGATATGAGGGATATTCTGACTGTGTTTAGTTCACCATGTACCAATAAGTGTCGTCTGTTTGTACCACTAAAGTTCATAGCACTTTGCAAGAATAGAACTTGCCTTCAAGGACACCGAGCTCTGGAGATAAGATAAGCCACCATAAAAAATCATGCGTCTTATTGATTTATTATGCTTCTTTTGCGTAGTAACGAATGTGACTCCACACTTTATGAAGCCAACCAGATGCAACACACTAATTTGCCTGAGTGCAAAATACAAAACTAAAGGGTTCACGCTGCTGATCCACGCATATGAAACGTAGTCATTTCCAGCCGATATTATCTGGTGATTGCATGCTTCTCACTAACCCTATTTCTATAAGCATAGCTGTGTTCTACTGAAACAAATTTTACATGTAACTGAGGTCCCATGGTCCCTGCTGAAGCAATAAATGTTACTGTTTTGAAGCACCAGCTGAGATCCTTTAGACAATCTAGTAGCTTGTCCTCTCAAAGCTGTCTATATTGTCCACCTTTCTTCAATTCTTAGACCTTAAAAACTGTCAAGATGGCGTTAGTTGGTCATGATTAAGAATGAAGAAGATTATTTGAGGACTAAACTATTTTGGCTCATAGGTATTTCCCGATTCCGGTACCGATAGTCGTGATATCCTATCACGTATGATTCACAAGCAAAACTGATGATAACAATAGCACAAATTTATTGTTTATTTATTTCTGTTAAATGATAAAATGCATCGACAGCTTCTTCTCTGAGTGCTGTAAGTTAATCATCCTGTCATTCGTAAATCTGTTAGTGCCTGTTTCATCTCACTTCCCCGTAACAATTTGTTTGTCTTACTTTCCATTTCCCAAGCTCTGCCAAATTTTATTTTTAATTGTTGATTAAAGGGTCATTTGACAGTAATATTTTGCACTTCCCGTAATCATTTTTAAACTATTTAACCCCATAACTTTTCTCACATAAAAGTAATAACCACTTTTCATTTTTACTCATGTGAAAACATCACTCACCTTGACTCAACTAAAGTATTGGTTGGTGGATTTGAACGACTTGGAATAGGGGAATTGTAACGTGGTTGATATGTCTCTCGGATGTTTCTGTGAAAAACAGAAGTTACATAATAATTTTGATGTCAGACTGACAGAAAGCCATTTTCACGATGAGGAATATCAAAGACCGATCCATTTCTTTGCAGACCAGTGGGAAAGTTTCTACTTCAAGAAAAAGTTGAGTGAATCAAATTGACCAGTGTAGTTTCTTGGATTCTAAAGATTGCATTTATCTCATTTTTTATGTGAGGGTTTGAGTCACTTTGCTTTGATTTCATCTCAAACTGATTGCATACATTATTGGGATTAAAATAAATGATCACTAAACGGCTGTCTTGTTATAGTTTTATGTCATTCTTTGCTAGATACTCGAAATCCATCGATGAATCAAGCTTACACCTAGTTCATAAAATAAAGAGCGTACTGTCAGTTTGTCGGTGTGAATCGTGCATTTGAATTTCTGCACATCTCTGAGATAGTATTCTTGTCAGATAACTCCCATATATTGGTTTCAGGCAGTTAGTGGCTAAAAAGCTGCTTTCAAGAGAAGTGTTAATTTTGGTTTTTGACAAAGATGAAAAGACTAAGTAGGAAAATAGCGAATGGTTAACATATCCAGATTCTGAACTGTGTCTGCAAGACTTTCACTAATTAGCCTCAGTTGTCTTGCAGATTTATTTTCGGTAATCCACGCAGTCTTAAGCAAATTCAGTTAGGTTGACATACAACTGTTTCTAGCATAGAGACGAAGTGCAATAACAAAATACACTCACCAATCCAGTTAACTAGGGAGTTATATCACTCTGATGAACTCGTTATTAACGATATCTACGCATAAAATTTGAACTGTCATGACATCAGATTTCTGGCACTGGTGATATATTCAAGTGATGGTTTTTTTTAGGTATTTTGTTTGATTGAATGGAGGATTTCATCATGAGCTGTCATCAGTTAGAGAACCAATGGAAAAACCTAGGAGTATTGGACAGCTGTTTCGTCCTAGTTTGGGATGTCAGCTCATGATGAAGTCCTACATTCAATCAAACAAAATCCCTACAAAACCAGTACTGGAAAATTAATCTGATGCTCACTAGCGATTGGCTGTATTCATTCAGTAACCTGGGGTTCTAGTGGGAATCCGTGACCAGTAGTGTACAACGGGCTAAAGATGAGGCAGTAACTCGAGAAGACATTGCGAAATGGTCTTTGCGTGTCATGAATTGCCAGAAGTTAGAATCCATAGGCCATTGAATCGAACCTCATTCGCTTAATTGTCTATGAGCTAGCCTTGAAATCAGAAGGGCCTTGGTTCGAATCCCTCTAGGTGTGTGCCGATGAGGAGTCTCAAACTGGGACGAATCATCTGTCTAGTACTCCCAGGTTTTCCGTTTGTACAATCGACTATTGGTGAAAGCGCGTGTACTCTAATTTTAGGACTCTAAAAAGTTGGCAATAAAAATTCAAGATGCAAAATCAAATTGGTGCTACTTAGAATAAAAGGATAACACTAGATGTTTGGGCTAATTTAACCAACAGCTTGGTGAATCTTCATCAGATGAAATATGACACATCTTTTAATCATACTTGACCAGCAGTGTTGCTTAAAGCAGGACTAGATTAGAAGGGCCGGAAAGTGGTAAATATTTACCAAGCCTATAACTGCTAACTAACAAAAACTAACATTTTGGGACTTATTGTTTCATTTGAAGACACTTCTGATTTATTATGTCAGTTATGTCAAACCCCCCCCTTATTACTAAATAATGGACCACCATACATTTTTTGTACATACAATTACTATTGTACAACCTCTGAAGGTGATTTCGTCGACATAAAAAATTTCTTCGCTAAATTGTATTTTGTTTTCTTTATGAATTAGTGCATATTTTGGGTGATTTTAACTAATCCTCATTTAATTGTTCTCTTATTTGCGACCCTCTTTCCATTACATTCTCATTATATGTCTGTTGTTCGACTTTTTGAAGTGTAAAAACCTGAACTACCGCTACTTTTTCAAACCTTTTCCTTGGTAAATGACTCAGTCAGTTACATTAATAATTTTTTTTGATAATTACTTTATTCTGTAACATACAACTTACCCTGCGTTTGGTACATCGTCAACATTATACGAATATACTGGACGTATGTTATCAACGTTTTCCGTTCTTTGATAGGGTCTGTGATAAATCAAATAGAAATGCAAATGGAAATCATTTGCACTATGTTACTGAATACTGTCTACAGATATCATTATTTCCAGCACCTGAAATGTCAACTATCATGAATGTCCTAGTCTTAATCTTGGAACAAGGTTGTGATATAATTTTAAAAAATTCCACTGAGAAACTGTCATTGATTTAGAAGAATCTGTTGTAGATAATAACCGTAACACAAAGATGCATATTTTCACACAAAGTTATGCTCCTTTAACTTTTTGCGGATAAGAAGTAAGGAATTTCGGTCTCAGTACAGATGGGGCTGTCATCAACTGTTGTTGATTAATGATTCTGGGATTGTTGTATGCGATAACAATACAACTTCGAAATACTTTATGGTTTGGCGTCAGAAATTCGTGTCAGTTATATCATACTTTTTTCATCTGGTGAAAATTACTGTTTATTGATATGCATCAAGCTATTGGTCATATTTCAAATAAACAGAGTAGAAGGATTTAGGCGAAATATTTTCAGGCGCGTTTACCTGACAAATTACTTTTTATTGGTGTAATTTTGTATTTACTAAGCATGATGGCTCAATGGCGAAGAGTTCATCGTCAGAACAGACTATTTCTTGAACTTATCAGTTATAAGTGAATTTTTTAATGCTTCTTTGTCAATTAATCAGCGTCTTCAAATTACTTTTAAGTAAATCAAAGTGACGAAACGAAATAAGGCTTTAACTTGCAATCATAAGTGAATTATAGGTGTCTATGATTAAAGCATGTTATATGTATAAACATTTCATTCATTTCAATATGTTGTATGAGCAGTTTTAGTAAAACCTTTCAAAACTTAAAGATAAAGCATTTATTCATGCAAGAGTAAAGATCGTTTTATGATAGTTTGTTTGACGTGGCATATATTAGTACCATATAATAAATAGCCTTATAGATACAATTTACTTCTTGTAATCAACATGTTAGTCTGTTTAGCCTTCTGTCCGTAAGCTAAGAGTTCCTTAACATCATCAAGGTGCATGGTCGTTCATGTGAAGGAATTTTCTCAGTTTTTCACTTGATCTCTTCGAAAGCTTTAATCTGTTAATGACAACATTGAACAGGTCCGTCACGCATATTAGTGTATAACGCCTTATAGTAGTTGGCCAGACATTCCAAAAGTATTATGATTCAAATAAGCGATAACATCTTTCTGAACTACAAAAAAGCCATATATCGAAATTTTAATCCTAAATATTACACTAACCTTGAATAACTTGTGACTTCCTTGTAACTGTTAATTGGTTTGTTATAGTCATACTCACTCTGTAACAATGAAAAAGTTTAAAACTACAGTAACAAGTTATCTGAACATTATAAGACTGACAGTGGTCATAACAGCTACGCAAGTAATCAGATGGTCGTTTAGTTTTTAGGTGTAAATCAAATGCCGATTTATTTCACGACATTACATCTTCAAAGAAACAGTCATAGATTTCTGTTCCATGTAATCAATTATGAGTTTTAGTGCAACTAGAATGCATGCAAACTGCTGAATAAGCCAACTGTAGCAATGACTGAACTCAGAATACACCTGTTCAGCAGTAAGTTACAAATTGTTTATTGAATAATTCGTTTCCTCAAGTGTATATAAACATTGCCAGTAATTGGTCAAAAGATGTCTGAATGTATTGTAAAGTGAGGCAAAAATAATATCTCAATTCTAGCAAGAAAGATTGCATAATATCACTTTGAAAAGTTCGAAGGAGAAAACATGTACAAATGATGATAATTTAGGAGGAACAGCTTTTCCAGTGGTCTTTCTTTTAATTTCGTTTTGCGCAACTACTTATCAATCACACAGTATGAGTTTTTAAGTTTCACAAGACTTTGTCTTTCTCACTTAGGCTGAAATCTTTTCAGCTCTTATTTAGCATTCGAACTGCGAGTTTATTAAAAAACATCAGATAGGTTTCGAAAATCGTTAACTTTAAATAACGTGATACTGTAATTGCCAGAAGGTCCTTATAGAAAAATTCCATATTTTGATAGAAATTAACAGTAATGTTCTTCATGTTCAATTAGAATTAACTCCAAAATTGACTTACTAATTTGAAATAGGTTTTTCGGTGTAAGTTACAGTTAGTAAATCACTCTTGTGACTATTGTGCATCAACCTGGAGGAGTCCTAAACATAAGCATAATATCTTCACTTGCTTTTTTATTTTATTAGTATAACATTCCACATAAGAATTGGCTCTAGAAATAATCAAACACCTATCCACCAAACATGAAATTTATTTCATACACGTATGATACAGTCATAAAAACGCCCAGCTCAAGAATCAATTTTAGAACAAAAACTTTATCTCACATAGTTTGTATCCAGTTCACGTCTGATGTTTAAATTCTGACCTTGTGGTGATCTTTGCTGACTATAATATCTTTGTCCATATACCGGATCTCGGACACTCTCTGGAATGCTTCCACGGACAGGCTGACAAATAAAAGTGGTAGAAATCCCTTATAAGTTTGGTTTAGAACCCTTAATTTTAAAGTTTCACTTCAAACAGGTGTTATTTTGATCCTGGTAATTTTTATTTCAGACACTTTTAGAATAATTTTCGAACGTTATTAATATATTAGTTTTATAAGCAACAAGGAGATTCGTACACTTCTGTTTAACTTAAAATATAACCTTTATATCATTTGGGTAGAATTTGGAGAAACAAACAGCTAATGTTTTTAAACTTTCCTTTTACGATTTTACAGAACATGCTGACTTTAGTTATTAATTTTATCTTGTAAAACTGAAATATACTTGCCTCTGTAAAATCGGTCACAGTAACAATTACTGGCAGTAGCGACTTGTAAACGTGATATTCAGTGACTCTGTAGTCTCTACATTACACTCTTGCGTATGTTCAGCATAAATGTTTATTAGGGTACTAAACGAAACCCTAGGGTACTTCAGAGTAACTGGAAACAGTTTTGAAAATTAATGTAAATAGTTCGAACATGAAAAGATCTCATAATTTATAACAGCCATCTGACGCACTGTAGCTTTGGTTACTTGCTTGGAGTTTGCATGGTTTCTTGATCAATATGACTAACTATATATCTTTGTAAATCATGGTTTGGTAATATCGTGGTGTGCCAAACTAATAGCTCAACCCGTTAAATTTAATAAAAACCATATAAATGATACTCTTCGTTACGACTGTATTTTCTAATCACGGAGTGAAAAGTTTTAAACTCAGTCGATTCTAGTACCATTAAAATGAAATGTGTGATTATCATAAGGTGGTTTAGAGAACAAAACTATGGCTGATTCAGACCTATTACAATATGTGTATTATGTTTTCAAGTATTGGTTTGTTTTATTATTAGCTTGAACAACAGATTCAGTGTATATTAGTGTTGTAAAAGATTACCCGATACGTATCCATCTCGTTTGTCATACTCATGTTTGAATTCTGTAAATATGGTTGTTGGTAGTAACGTTGTCCATATATTGTCTCTTTCATAATATTTTCTGGCACGCTTCTATAGAATATTTGCTGCAAATTCAATACAACAATTATCAAATGAATAATTTCATTTACAAATGCATTTGTTGTTATGTTAAATAAGATGTGTAACTGTGAATCTCCCGAATATATATGTGAAATGTGTATAACTCAGTTCACTATTTTTAAATCAAGCATTAACCAAGCTCCATTTAGTTGTGAAGCCTTCATGAGTGACACTGTCAAAAGAAATCAAGTATGGTATATACTACCTGTTTGTACTTCCAAGGTAAAATATAGTGAGGGGCACTTCAGAATTACAAAAGTTTTCATTTTGTTGAGGTGCTGTTGTCCAAATGAAGAAATTAATGGAAGAGCAGAGTTAAAAAAACAGTGGTACACCGTTAACTGCTCTTATTCCCTTCCAGCAAAACGAGTGTTTAGTATTTTGCTGACATAAGTAGTTATGGAAGCAGTGGATGAAGTGAAGAACCTCAAGAGTTTTTCTTGTTTCTCAGTTCATCATCGCCAATCATATGTATCCTCTTCGAATTTGTTTTATATTCATATCAATTTTTGGCATCTTTCATTCTAATAAAGCTAATGAAGCATCTCAAGGGAAAAGCTGACAAAACCACTTTAAACACGAATGAAATTATCAAGCAGTACTTCTATTGATCAAATCCACTACACCTGTCAGTTTGGTTTTTCCAAAAATAACTTTGATATAAATCAAAGATATAGGTTGGCTAAAATATACACCGAATCCTATCGCTTATGTAGAAAGCTTAGATACTGATGACGAATTTCTAGTTGCGTTCATTCGCTGAAACTATAATTAATAGTATGGCTTCCTTATGTGATTTTAACCTTTAAAAGAAAATATATACACTGACAAGCGAAAAAGGACTATCCATTTTACGACCTAGAAAGCATTAACAAAGCATAAGCTTATGACCTTAAATCATTTATAATTTGATTGGAAACATACACCAAAATATTTTATCAAAATCCCATTCATATACCGTGATTTATGAGTTTTCTTTACTAAATCTGAATCTGTTTGAGTTAAACCACGTAAGACTAACAGTTTGGCGAATTTTATGACCTATCAGAACTTTCAAAAAGATGGCAATTACATAACAATCTAAAGCCGCTTATTGTGAAGATTATGTCCTGTTTTACATAGTAAATACATTTATTTACCCTCATTTTAACCAAAATTTGTCGATATTTTTGACAAAATTAATGATTAGACGAAGGACTGACGTTTCTCACAACTGCAAATTACAGAAGGTTGGACTAAAATGCTTATGGATAAATCAATGTTTCTTAGCTGCTCGAAGAAACCTTAGCCAACCTCAGAAATTCTGAAAACGTATAAGGATTGCAAATTCTTCAAATTTACAGTAAATTTTTGTGCTCACACGAATGGTTAGTTTGCTCAATTTCTTAGAATCAACAGGCATCCTTATTTTTCTTAATGACAGTGTTTCAAACCACCCAATGCAGAAACTTAGATACATTCAAATTAAGATGGTTTGTTCATGGAGTTTAGATGGACGATGCCAGAGATCACTGAACAGCTTTTGATGAAACAGCTTCCCAAACAGTTTTGTAGGATAAAAACCAACGCCTTGCTTTATTTCTTAATAAAAATGCATTGCGTAGTCTCAATTTCAAGACAAATGTAGGTCGGTAAATTACATCTGCAGAAATGGAGAATCTTAAGGTTCTATAATCCAAAAGTATTTAGCACTTTGTTCTACCTGCAAGTCAAGTTTAGTATTTCATAACTTTTGCGCAATTCATTTGATAAAAACCTCATAAAAAACATTATAAAAGTGTATAACATTTCGAAAATAAAAAACTCTTTACCAACTTAGCCAAACGAAACAGATACCTGACTTACTTTTGTTCTATCGTCCAGAGCATTGCCATAATTACGTAAACCATTTTCACTAGTTCTAGCGACTGAATACTGTGAAGGCCTGAATGCGTCTTCTGAATTGTAAACTTTCTTGGTTCTTCGGCACCCAGGCATTTGATTTCAGGTCAACAAACTATTGAGCGAAAATTTGCTACACCTTTTAACTTGTGGAATTAGTAAGTTTAGTTATGTGGACGATTAAAACAAAATTTAAAGTGCTTCACAACAAGTATTTTGTAGAGGCATTTATCTTCTGCAAAATTTTTCTGAGGCTTTTTGTGTTTTAACCACATATAATAAACATATATTTGGTGAATGAACGATGTAGCACCATTTGCGAGTTCTGTACGCATTGCGATTTGTATCTTCTCCGAGTCTGCTAACTGTGATTGGAGAATTGTTGACAATAAGCGCAGACGTAGCGAATACAGAGATGGCATTTTGGATCACAGATCTATTACTATTAATATTAAAGAATATGCTTAAATTTTTGTTTGATTTCTCCCTCGTGTGAAGAATTCCCCCCAGACTAAGCAAAATGGAGGTTGTTTGTGTCAACCTAACCTCATTTACTGAAACAAGCTTAGGAGTTTAGAGTGGGACACTTATTTTACATCGAAATAACTAAGTAAACTAAAAGTTTATGTGTTGGATTTCCTATCTCTGCAGATTATATTTAATAAGACGAACGCGAAGTATTTTTCGTGGTGCACTTCCTAAAACATACTGCTCCCACTAATATACTTTAAGACACAGTCATTTTGTAGGCTTTCGGTCACCATTTCACACCATGCGCAGTCATTCTACAGGTCGTCAACCCAAGAAGAACAAGATTTAGCGCTCCCATCAATGAAGAAGATCCTTGCTTCTCCTCTGGATGGCGCGTGCAACTCGCATGGAGGATTCACCACGGAGCAGTCACCTTCCTGTTGAACACTTAAGCAAATAATTTTGCTGGTGTACAACATGCCACGCAGGTTCAAGTGACGTGGAGGTCTGAATCTTCTCGAAATATGCTAGACAGCTCGTTACCACAGTCTTCTATTTGCGTCAAATGACCGATTTTCTCCAGTATGACGGTCGGAATTCACTCACAGATAGCACATAATCACACACATAAGGAAAAGTGAGACAATAACATGATATTCTCTAGTTTTGAGTGAACTCGGGAGGGCCCAATTTCCTCTCCTTCCAATACAAAGTAAATCTCAATCATTTGCCTGCCCACAACATCTTAGGTATCACATGGGTTCATATCACTCCCAATGACTTATAAACTAAGTGAATACTCTCATACTGCATACAACATGGTGCAGGAAAAATTATCATTGTTCAAGTATTTGAGTATCATTGACACTTGCCCACATCCCACGCTGCACAAACAGTAGGGTTTCAAAAACCAAGTATAGTCCGCCAGTGCCAAAGTTTAACTCATCGCCTGAGCCTGACACTTTTATGGAGAGTAGGGTTCACTGTAGCAAATACACAACACCTGAATGATACACGTCGCGAAAAAATGCTATTCCTAATAACTTTATTAATGCGTGTAGTTAAAACAGTATCCTGAACGCTAAAGGGCACAAATTCCCTTTAGTAAGAAATTGGATCTATAAGTTCAAATTTGCTCAAACAAACTACATCATGTTCAAAAACATGTTTTACCCAACGGAAATGTCTGGAATATTTCACTTAATCGCTCTGTTGTTGAGAACAAGTATATTGTTGACTCGGACGCTGTTGGAAAAGGGCGGTTTACAACAGTGTTTGTCTTCGAAATTAGGTAGCCTATGCTCTGTAAGTTCGAAGAATGTGTGTTCACTTCAATCAAAGAGTAATGGAATTACAACCAAGCTTGATGCTGAATGATTCAGAAGACCATACATTATCGCTTCATTCATCTTCAAGGACTGTACTTTCCGAGATTGAACGCCACAAGGTCTGAATTATTTTTCTTTATAACCATCTGTCTATAAGGATAGACCCTCATAGTTCGGTCATTCGAAAGACTGAGGCAACTGAAAACAGGACGTCAAACAATCGCAATCCCAGATTTGATTAACTAAGTTCAGCTTTCTTAGAGGCCCACTGTCTGATGGGTATCGTCCAGGTGACAGCAAGATGCGGCATTATCATTTTTCACCCATGTCTACGAAATAACTACCACCTGCCTGTAAATTCGTCAAACTCCAGTAGTCATGTTCCAGCTGACTCTTCAGTGCCTCATAACCAGAGAGCAGTCCCCTTGCATGACCCATGTAGTGAGACTAGAACACCACTGGTTGAACGACACTTGTAGTGAAAATTTGACTGAATATGTAGAGACATCTAAAAGCGACAGCACTGCGACTCACAAGACCAGTCTGACAATTAACTCTTAATTATATACTAATTTAAAGTCAGTGAATTCAGAGAGGCGTTTTACTTGTCACAGAAACTGGGGATGTCTAATGGATCATGTCCAGGTGCAACATTAAGGCCTAAAGTCTGCCTGATCAGGTACGAATTAACAAACTGGGAACTTCATTTTTTATGCGTGTAATGCTTATTGATCTCCTCGTCATCTAATTAAGGCGTCATGCTATTTGAACGCAGTGGTCATAAAGAAGACATTCACTCTTTACTGCCTGTGTCAGTCAACTCTCAAAAATTGTCACTGTCCAGCTCTTACTACGCTGGACCTCATGCTGTCCCTCGAACGCTTACAGAAACAATGTGTATTAATCAACGCGAAAAACCAGAACACAGATTGGCGACTCAAGAATCCTTTATTCTTACGCCAATATATAACCAACAATAAGGTTTTCAAATGTTGGTTTGTAGGGATTTGATTGGTTTCAGGATTTCATCATGAGCTGACATTAGTTAGAGAACCATTGGGAAACCTGGGAGTACTGGACAGCTGTTTCGTCCTAGTTTGGGACTCTTCAGCAGTACGCACCCACCGGGATTCGAACCCAGGACCTTCCGGTTACAAGGCGAGCTCGTATACCATTAAGCCACTGGGACCCGATCCAATGGTCCTTGAATTCTAACCTCTGCCAATTCACGACATAGCGCGACCGCTAGCCAATGTCTTCGGCGAGTATTTGTCCTCACACCCAGTGGGACTTCGTGACCAGTAGGGTGTAGCAGGTCGGGTGTGAGGACAAATACTCGCCGAAGACATTGGCTAGCGGTCGCGCTATGTCGTGAATTGGCAGAGGTTAGAATTCAAGGACCATTGGATCGGGTCCCAGTGGCTTAATGGTATACGAGCTCGCCTTGTAACCGGAAGGTCCTGGGTTCGAATCCCGGTGGGTGCGTACTGCTGAAGAGTCCCAAACTAGGACGAAACAGCTGTCCAGTACTCCCAGGTTTCCCAATGGTTCTCTAACTAATGTCAGCTCATGATGAAATCCTGCAACATTAAGGTTATTACACAAGGTCTAAGAATAAATGTTATTACAATAAATCACGACAACACTTCTTAAAGTTTTCTGTATTCCACTGAACAGCAAACGATGAGACGATGACTGATGCATTGATGACCTGCGAAAAATATGGAGGAGTTGGGTTTCAGCAAACAACCATGAATTGATCGTTCAATCTTCAACTACATTGACAGTCTGATGGTAGAATTTTTTCGTTTATATCTTAAAATGAACTCATAACAAGCTTTCTAGTTATCCGTTCCATTCGAAAAAAGTATCGTTACAAGGATATCGAGCGTCCTCAAATATTTTCTAGCCTCAGTTTGCTCACATGTAAGTTGCCGATCCCATAACGGTATGCGAACTAGTAAATTTTAATGTTGGTGACATACCCACTACCTAGAGTTTTTCTACTGTTACAAAGACTAATGAACCACCTACAACTGCTTATTTGGATTTATGGTCAAAGTTACGTATTTACAAACACCATAACTACAATTATTTGCTAATCGATCCAGTAGCCACTCTACTTCCAACCTTAAATGAAGTGTCAAGCTTTTCTCTGTGTCCACTAATATAAAAGCTCAATGACCAATAAAAACGGTAGCCAATCAAATTGTAGGCACTAAGCTCAGTGGTCTCTGATCCCTGTTAGGAAACTATCTTCCCATTGGCTGTTCACAAGCCAAAGGAACAACACCAATAAATTCTACTCTAACTCAAACACTGGGGAATATAAGCCCGTTATCATAAGTATGTCCTCCATGGTAAGACAGAATACTAATCCACTCCTCTATGGGAGTCGTATAAAAGTAACCTCAGACGCTATGTGTACATGTAACCAGGCCAACTCTCGGTCACACAATAATAACGCTAACCAGGATGCATATGACTTAATTCTGAAAGATTCTCCACACGAACTGAGTGCGATATTGTGTAACATACCATCAAAAGTTTCTTCTACAATACAAGTTTACTGTCACTTGTAATGGACGTAACACTTAAAGAATTCACACTCTAAATTTATACAACGTCGGAGGGATCACTTTCTTCAAAATCCAAGCGATATAAAGAACCTGTGTTTTCTTCACATAGATCAATTTATATTTACACGGTATGTAGAATCTGTTATGTTTAAATATCTGATGCAAAATATAGGGTACACTACGGCTAAAGCTTTTATTTGCAGATTCATGTTCTGCGCGTCGCTAAAGAAGTACATAGTGAAGTTCGGGTATCTGCTTCGCTACTACAAAACCCTTTTCGAAATTATCCAACAAACCTTAGACGACGTTCTGTATGCACGCATTGAAACCTCATTTACGAGGCTGGTGCATAAATTATGGATTTGGACACTGACTGAGATGCGCACGTCTAATTATCACTTTTCTTTCCTCTCTTCTATGCCGCCATACCGAAACTTATTTTCCATGGGTTTCGATATTTCAGTGACATACCCCTGTCCTAACTACATCCGCACCATCTCTGCTGGGCGATTATATGGCATATCCCGTATGTGAAGTGGCGCCTCCAGGTTTACCTTGACGGTATTTGCGCAGTACACCTGATTCAAGTTGAGACTGGTCCCCCAGGCAAACGCAGTTGACGTGGTTTTCGTGCTTATCTTTGCTCATGTCGGATGAATTTATACGAAAACTTTTGTTCGTTTTTGTTCCTGAGCATTTAAGTATTGTTTGTGTGGCTGGATGCTTAAATATATGGTTCATGTGATGATTAGTTAGCATACCGAGTAAGCTTCGCGAACATTTCGACGACTGTCTTTTGATAAATTTCTTTGCAGCTTGGGGCATCCTGTCCTCGATCCAAAACTTCCCTATCAGCTGTTTTGCAGTGCCTATTTCTGTTGCAGGAACAGAGGAATATGGTTAATATCGAATTCGTGCAACCTTCTGCTATTATGTGTGGTGTTCTGATTGCTAAAAATTAATGGAATGCATAGATACAAGCGAAAATTGGTGTTCACAACTGGGCGGAAACTGCAATTTGTTTTACGATCTCTTACAACATTCACTGTTTTCTGCCAAACCTTTTAACTTTTTTCCCATTATTGAGTTTGGTTTCATAAACTTCCGACTTTTGTTATTGTTCTGAGGCTATATTATTTGTGTTTGCTCGAAGTTTATCCACAAAATTATTTCGGAATCGCGTAGAAGTAGTGTTTGGGTCTGCAACCTTCAAACCTAGCCCTATGACTTCTGGTGCAGTACAAGGTAGTGTCATTGGACCCCTCCTATTTACACTATACATCAATGACATATGCGCTTGCTTCACGCACGGGAAACCATTCATCTTTGCAGATGACCTAAAAGTAGCTTATACATTCCAATGTGATGACTTAGGGAACTTCGAGAATGTAGTGCAGAAGGAATTAGATAAAATGACTGCTTGGTCGTCCCTATGGAATCTCCAATTTAATCTGAACAAATGTGGCTGGATCTGCTTCGGCGCACCCTCAATTGACCTGAAATTAACGCTCCAATCTGCTAACCTAACCAGACTCCGAAGTGTCGTTGACCTAGGCCTGAGGTACTCTAGTGACTTGACATTCTCTGAGCAAGTAGCATCACAGACTAGAAAATCGAGGATGCTCTTAGGATGCATACTCAGGAACTTTCACGACAATGAAGCCAAGCTAATTCTGTACAAAACATGTGTCAGACCACTACTAGAATACTGTCCATTTATTATAAGCAGCACTCGCACACGTGACAAGCTAAGGATGGAAAGTATCCAACGATATTTTACCTCAAAACTGCTTGGCTACGATTGTAAGAAAGACTACATCTCACGGTGCATGATCCTAAAACTTGACCCACTTTGGACAAGGCGACTTATTATAAACCTAATATTCTTCTTTAAGGTCCTTCACAAAATATCATTCTCAGGTAACAGGGACATACAATTCGCACAGGAAGGTTCTTACGATCTGCGTAACCAAACTTCCACAGTGACAACTCATTCTTTTAAGTCAACACTCCGTGAAAACTTCTTCACAGTCATGTATTCTAAAATATGGAATAGCCTGCCCCTAGATGTCAGAACTTGCTCTTCGGTTACAAGCTTCAAACGCTCTCTATACAGACTGTTTCACTCTACTGATTATATTAATAAACTATTTACTCCTAGAACGAATCAACTACTAATCTACTACAGCACCTAAAAGACGCACTTCAACACTAAAAACTATAAATAAACTAGCAGCATGGATGCATAAAGACCTAGTACGGAACATACAGGATTAGTTTACCCTTAGAAATAGGACCTGTCACTATTGTAACCTTCAAACGCTTGCTATATAAACTGTTTTGTCCCAATGACTATCCCTACCAGAACCCATCACTTATTTCTAAAACGCATCAGTCATTAGAACACTAAAACGCTCAGACTCATTAATACACATTATGACACTAAATAAACTCTAAGACTTCGCATAAATACGTGAAAACGCAACTACAATATAGGAAAATTTTTACTAAGTATAATATACAATTGACATAAACATTTATATATATATACATTAATATCCTTTTCATGTTCACATACTTTCTCTTTCTGGTATTCTGCTGCTCCTATTCATCTTCTGGTCGAGGTCGAACAACCCTGCATCTAAACTGAAATGAGGATTAATTCCAAACCATCTATCTCATAACCACTCAAATTCCATGAACGATCCAATTCTACCATTTGAAGACGCTGGCGAACATGCTGTAAATGAGTATTCATGATCTGAAATGAAGAAGCAACTGGTTTTCAAACAGTTTTCAACATTTTACTCAACTTACGAATACAGTCCGCCATGCAGACACAAATGGAGAATTCTGGAATCGACCTCGGCACCATTTGATGCAGTAAAACAACTTAACATGACCTTATCTAGTTTTCGCCTCCACGATCAAATTTCTTTCCTGTTATAAAACTACGATAAGACTGCTGAAAAATGGAATAAATATATCACTGATCTCAACATAATACATCAATAAACTTTAAGCCAAGGGTGCTGTTCACAACAAAGTTATATAGGAGAATTGACTTCAAGCTTTATTTTTCCCAGATATCTGTATTACATTCATCTGATGTCTGGGTTTTTTGTTAATGCGAAGACAATATTTCTATATCTCTTTATGTGCTACACAAACAGACTTTATAGCAGACTGTTCCGACTGACTCTAATGTCAGAAAGAACAACCAAACTGTAAATTCATCATACATCAAATTATGTGTAATTTATATAATAACTTATCCATGCCCGTACAATTGGTATGCTGCTGCATGAACAGAAAGAAATATATATTATATATTATTATATTATGATATCTCTTAAAGCTATGAACGTTAGGTTTAGGAGCGGTTGATGTCTCCACTTAGGGAGGACTCATTGATTTCTGGAAGTAAGGGCTAATCATCATATTCCTAAATCCCTCCAGAAGCGAACAGAATCTTCAGAATCTAATAATGGTGAGAACAGGAACCCTAGCTCAACTATTGCGAAGCATCTTGTAGAGACAGGACATAAAAGTGGGGTTTGGACACTTTTTAAACCTATCCGTGAAACGTGTTTGGATTGCTTCCTAAAGTTTGTGGAAGCCCAAATGTGATAAGTGTTACGAAGTCATCGCCAATTTTTTGTTATGTACTGGTCGAGAATTTAATAGTCCTGACGCAAGAAAGACGGAAATCAGAAGACCACTAGGTTTGTGATGATACTTCTATTCTCCAGACACAAGGAGAATCAAATATATGACACAATAGGGTGAGAGCGAAATATATATGAATGTACAAACAAGTGTGTGAACAAATCAATAGACAGTCTTAACATGATTGGCTAATTATAATGGAATATCGATCCACATATACATAACGAAATATAACAGAATGTCAAACAAACACACATATTATATGGATATATATATCACTAAGAACAGATTGTCAACAAACACACACATTATACATCATATAAGGGGAATATACATTGTCAATGGAGTTTTATTTTTTTATTTTTGATTTACAGCTTGATTCCACACTGTATTTTTGGTACAAGTATGGAATTTTCAGCGTGGATATCGGTAGCCCAAATTTTGCAGGCCGACCATAGATATCAGGTATGCGCCGGCGTGGGCTCGAACCCCGGACCATGTGCATGGTTGGCGAGAGTCCTAACCACTGTGCCACCGACGCACAAGATTGAACGATCAATTCTTGGTTGTTTGCTCAAACCAACTTCCCCAATTTTCGCGGAGGCATCAATACGACAGTCATCGTCTCATCGGTCGCTGTTCAGAAAGAAGAGTGAAACATCGTCAGAAGTAATACAGAGATCTATTATTGTAATATTTGTTTTCAGACCTTAGTTGCTTAGTTCGTTTATTCCTTTTATATGTTGGTGTAACAATAAAGAAATAACAAGCAGCAGATCGGTGTTTTGGTTTTGCGTCCGTTATTACTAAGCGTTTCTGAAACTCAAAGGAACAGCGTGGGCCCGAGCGTAGCGAGAGCTGGGCATTAACGGTTTATGAGACGAGACTGACATACATTGTTAAAGGAGACAGGTTCATCAAAGTGAAATGGTCACAGACTAAGAGAGCAACAGAGAGACCACCATACACAGACATATATATATGGATACATATCAATAAGAAGTTTAAACCACCTTTGTGAGTTCTAAAACTATTCGTCATCACACGGAACCTTGTTTGTTAAACTTCGTTTTGATACCAGTCAGGGTGTATGCACCGATACCTCTGTTATTAGGTTTATTGGTCTTCATTTTTATGTTGACCTTCAATATGTGATTTTAATTCCACCTAAATTTATTTTCTTACATCTTAACTTTTTATTAATTTCATATGTATTCCTATGACAAGCCCATGCTTGGCCAGATTGTCCAAAATGTGTTGCGCAAATACAACACTACACGATTCAGACAAATTACGTCTTATTACTTTATCTGAATATCCACTTGTGTCGAAAACAGTGACTGATGTAATCGCACGCTGATATAAGCTTCCATTAATTCTTACTGTGCTAATTCGTAAATGATTGTACCAGTAGTTATATTCATGTATACATCCGGTGAACCCTTGTTTTCTTTTCTAGCTAATCTGTAGTTCCAGTGACCTCGTGGGATTCATCGCTGAAGAAAGTGGTTTCCAATATCGTTGATTTTGTATTTTGTGTTGAATCACTAATAAAAGTATTCCCTTTACCTCAAACGGACATTCCACTTGTTAATAGTGACTACTAACTCTATAGAATGCTGTGAGCTACAGAGTAAGGGAGGTTAGGGTCATGTGTTGTATTGAGTAGTGCATTTAGAAAATACGTCCACCCCTGAGGTTTATTGTCGTCAATATGGAGTACATTCTCGTTCTCGCGATAAATCCGTTAGCAGTAGTTATTATCAGTATATATATTTTGTAAGGATGGTATATAACGAAATGTACTAATTCAGTAGTCAAGGGTTAGAACTCGCCGTTAAAATTGAAACTGGTGCTCATGTAAGGGAAAACTGATTAATCGAAAGTTGAAACATCACGTAAGTGATAAAGTCTATAGCATCGTTTACATGCGAATAGTTAAGGTAACTTGTTGATCGTTTAAGGGATGTTTTGTTTGACAAGAACACAGGTGGGACAGTGTAACTGGAAAGCAGTATAACTAGGTAAGCAACATCAACTGGCCAGTATACACATATTTTAAAGTAAAAAACGATCAAGCAAGGTATTTCGAAGATGGGAGTAGAGCAGCGTTCCGAAACCATTAATTTAGTGAGTGACTAAATACGTCTTTGAATTAAGACTGAAAGTAAACGGCATATTGGTGAGCTAAATGATTATCATTATTCGGTGTTGTACAACAACATCATATGATGACGTTCCCAGCACAGATTATTACTCATAATCATATCAGGTCAGTCACACAACTTTCTGCTTCATTTATATACATGAGAATTTTAGTTAAGCGTGCTACAGGCATAAAAAATCACTCATCTTATTCACTTCTATTCACACTATTTCTTATGTCCGTGTTCCTGAATTTTGGCTTATGTTTTCCTCTTCGATGCACTTTATCTGGACAATTTAATGAATTGGGAAATGCATGGAGTACTTGAGAAACAGCAGTAATAATTGTTTGAGCCAATTAACACTGTAATGAGTTGTGACACTGCGCATCTGCAATGACAAAGCTGACTTACTTAGTCTTAACACATAACTCAGTACAGAAGGGCAGCGATTCGATTTGTGATATTCCACGCTTGAAAAATGTTATATTTAGTTGGTAATAAGCAAAACATATTTCATCAGATATGTTTCGACTTCGCATTTGGGCTACGGGATAAAATCAACTAACTCATGAAATATAACGAGACAGAGTGTGAGAGTTATCTCAGGTAAGAGGAGAAATTACTGTAAAATTACTTTTTCTTTCAGTTAGACAAGAACCAAATGAAAAAGCACGATTATCATTTGTTGATATTTCGCTCATTTTTATCCACGATTTAACGTTTTATTATACCTAGACTATAGATCATTCTGACAGACTGACTTTCAACATAGAAGCTTGGACACAAGTGCACCCGTTCAAGTTATCACATTCCATGTAGCACACAAAAGTAGAGGAAAAAAGAAATTAAATGGAACTCTAATTAGCACAAATGTGATGGAAAACGAATAGTGATATCGAAAAAACACAGGGGTTGCCCGGATATGTGAAAATACACAGAGTGAATCCATCTGTGTCATTAAGAACGTTTGGAATCACATTTCTACTTAACACTAAGCTTAGCCTCAATATTACTCATCATATTAGACTAATTAACACAGAAGAAAGAGCACAGACACTATGAGCAAAAATCAGTAGTCTTTTCATATCTTTAAGTCTCAATGGTCACTTTTCATAGCCTAAATGGTCAATATTATCAGCATACACTAAGTTGACAAGACTGTTTCCTCGTAAGTCCCTAGAGGGAGTGACAGACAATTCGGTTAATACATGTGTCAATCACGTCTCATAAACCGTTAATGCCCAGCTCTCGCTACGCTCGGGCCCACGCTGTTCCTTGAAGATTTCAGAAACGCTTAGCTATAACGGACGAAAAAACCAAAACACCGATCTGCCGCTTGATATTTCTTTATTGTTACACCAACATATAAAAAGAATAAGCGAACTAAGGTCTGAAAACAAATATTACAATAATAAATCATTGTATTACTTCTGACGATGTTTCACTCTTCTTTCTGAACAGCGACCGATGAGACGATGACTGTCGTATTGATGCCTCCGCGAAAATTGGGGAAGTTGATTTTAAGCAAACAACCAAGAATTGATCGTTCAATCTTCAACTCCATTGACACTCCCCGGCAAAAAAGGGATCCAACCCTTTTTTCCTTCACGACCAATGCACGTTGACTTGGATGCCATTGCGAGAACCTGGGTCACACGGACAGAGCTGAAATGGAAAACAAACAGAAAAGCCAACACACCACAAGCATACCCACAGCACAATCTCACACATCGCTGACGACCTGCGCCTCCAGACAGAGACCTCCTCTTGACATCTTGCAACACAATCGCCACTTGCTAGAATGACTCTTGCAGAATGCAACGTGACCATAGCACCAACTCATGATACTCTACGCACATCGTCTTATCTACTCACTACCAATTACCACTGCAATCGCTTGTCACTCATTCTGCCTCAGTTCTAGTAGCGGTGACGCATGCGAGCCTCAGTCGTTTACACTCTTTCTCCCCGGCGTGTCGGACCGCAGCTAACAATTATCTCCGTGTGCATTTCATTCTCAGCAATAGCCTAGCCTCCCCGGCGTATACGACCCATCTGCTGTCCTTAACATCAACCAATTCATTCACGGATGTAGAAGACTAGAAACAACTTCAGAAGTAATCACGACGAAAATTTTAACAAAATTACGCAATAACAACAAGATACGAAAACAACGAGTAAACACAATGAATCCAAATAACACCAATTGATATGACACACCACACGTATATACAAATAGTACAAACAACTTCGCTGATCATGTCTTGGTGGAATTCCTTTGAAGAATTGCAGGACTTACACCAGTACGCCTACATTCCTTCTCAGGTTGATGATACAAGTGGAAGTCGTCCGGACACAAACAGAATTACCAACAGCTAGATGACAGATGATATCAATTCAGTATATACAATATGAACATATGTACAAAATCACACACCCAGCACATTGGACTGCTCATTGATGCGCTACCCTTTGAAGAACTGTAGGACTTACAGCAGTACGCCTACAACCCTTCTCAGGTTGACGCTCTAGGTTGGAAAATCGTCGCAGAGTTCATTTGCTAACTTCCTTCTATCAGCTATATCCTCAAATCTGAACGGCAACACGCCCATGTCATTGTATCGTAGAATATAGATGACCAACAAACACACGACATATCTCATCAACCAAGTGTAGAAACAGAGTAATTTACACCAAAGATAATAACATTCAAATAGTAACTTGAAACTAGAAATGCCTTTATTCGTGCAAGTCAATTTAACAATTACTCTCTCGTTTACACTTGGCTTATTCTCACTAAACTGACCATTGATATTCGTCCTTTCAAACGAACTGATACTACCATAGTCATTGCACAAGATACTTGAGTTGATGGGTGTCTGTTTCATTGTGGATGACAGCACCAACGACGACTGATTGATATCAGTTGATGAACTTAGCAGTGGATCAAAAGCTGTTGTTGCTCGACTTTCAGAAGTTTGTCTACCTGCAAGACCACCACCACTGCTGTCTTTTACTATCAGCTCCGGTTTAGCACTAGCATCTGATGATAGGTGGGCTTCACTCTGATCAATTACACTGACGGTCTCACAAGTATGCATGCCTTCTGCAACTGCACCTGCATTTATTTCTACTTCACGTTCAAGTTGTACAGAACCTTTATTTAACTTAGCGGTAGTAGGCATTCCCTCCACTTCATCATGATCAACCAAAGACAAATCTGCACTATCATGATCATTATCACAAATATTCAATTTACCGTCAACTTCATCATTTTCAAACTCTTTAATAACAGAAGTAGACAATTTTGGTTCCTCCTCACAAATCATTAAAGGTTTTATATCTTCACTCTGACTAGTTACACTTTGTAAACTTGTGGAGTCAGAACTGCACTCTGAAGCAGTAACTCTATTCTGTGACACTCTATTCAACAATGGCTTACCAGTTGCAACTACAGACTTCTTCACCGCACCGTTATCGTCACACAATTCGGAGTCAGACCTGGAGTTTACATTTAGCTTATCACTGAACTTGCTCACTGGTTCACAGTTCACCTTTGTATGCACCTCTTGCAAACGTGTAAACCACAACCGTGTTTGTCTTGCATCTTGTAACTTATCTGTTGAGGATGTACTACGAAACCTGTTACACTCACTAAGTCTATATGCATTACTAGACATCATGGAGCCTTCTCGATATCCACCTCTCTGAGGCCTATTCGTCATCAATGAGTGCGTTTTACCCTCAGACTGCTCTATTCTAGGGGTGAGATGTAATAGACTGGCGAACTTGCTCATAGATTGATTGACACTAGTATTTACCAGTTTCAGGATATCATCAAACTTTGGCTCGATACCCTCATCCTCCATACGGGAGCTCATCTTCACCCACTTCCTTTGCAGTCGAGTAGGTAGACGTCTTGCTATTACTTCTAGTATAAAACTCGAGTTGAGGTCACTCATTCGATTCATCGAAATCATTCCATTCTTGTAAATTAGCAAATTATCTAAAAACTCAGTGAGTGCCTGGGAGTCATCCTGTAATTGACCACCATTACCCTTAACAGCCTCGAATAATTTCCCTGCAATCATCGAAGGTCTTCCAAACCTTTGACGTAATATGCTCATAGCCTCGTAGTAGCCCTCTTTTGGCTTCATAAACTTACAACACTGTATAGCTCTTGAAGCATCTCCAGTGCAATATCTCATCAAATACATTAACTTCAATTCATCATTTAATAAACAACCACTCAACATGATCTCAAACTCCTTTACAAATTGTAAATAATCGACCGGGTTTCCATCAAAACACCGTGGTTCAAATTTAGGGAGTTTGATGTTCCTATTATCCCTGAACGGCGAAACAGTAACATCAACCATGTCATGCTTAACATCAGACACATCGTTACAATTAACAGACAAGTCACAATGACTTACTTTCCTGTTTGCATCCAAGACACTCTGTCCCTTCTTTGACCCAGGCATTGTTGAACTTGACCCAATTCCAAAAACGTTCCAGATATTGCTTGTTCAAAGAGGACTTGACCGGCACCAGGAAAAATGAACGGCGACTATCCAAACTTTCACCAACTGTTTGAATCCGCCAGATCTGTTTCTATCGTCAGAAACTGTCAATCACGTCTCATAAACCGTTAATGCCCAGCTCTCGCTACGCTCGGGCCCACGCTGTTCCTTTGAGTTTCAGAAACGCTTAGTAATAACGGACGCAAAACCAAAACACCGATCTGCCGCTTGATATTTCTTTATTGTTACACCAACATATAAAAGGAATAAACGAACTAAGCAACTAAGGTCTGAAAACAAATATTACAATAATAAATCTCTGTATTACTTCTGACGATGTTTCACTCTTCTTTCTGAACAGCGACCGATGAGACGATGACTGTCGTATTGATGCCTCCGCGAAAATTGGGGAAGTTGATTTTAAGCAAACAACCAAGAATTGATCGTTCAATCTTCAACTTCTTTGACAACATGTATTATGAAAATGGACTAAAATAAGGACGATAGTTGTATAAATGGGCCTTGTATTATATCCTTCTTAGAAATATCAGTTCCCTAATAATTTAGTTTCGTTATAAGTGAATGGAATTCAGTCCACAGATTCATGAAAATCACATACCGACGTACTAGTTTTCCAGAATCTCAGTTGATGTCTCCTCAGTAAAGTGAGAAATGGGCATTGTACCTGTGTAAACTCAATAGGCTGTGAACCGCTGCCAATGAGAACGACAAAAATTTTTCGAATTACGTGATTCCAAAAACGATCATATAATCTTTTATACTGACTTCTGGTTCCATCAGATGAAGTTAAAGGAAAGAGCTGAGAATAGAGGGGATGTTGAGGTTCAGACACATAGATTTAGACCATTTCTCGCATGAGTTTAGACGTCTTTTAACCGATGCACTAACGAGTTGACGAAATGGTACACCACTTGCCCTAATGACAACCTTAATACCCTGCACAATACGACATAGTCGTTTTTGAGTAATTCGGGAAAGAATAAGGGGGAGTAGTAAAGACCAATTCAAGAGTTAAAAATTGATAAAAGAGGGGTTGAATCATCCCTGACTGTCTTGACTACATAACGTGGTAAGCTAGACTGAAGTTTTCCCTAGAAATCGACAAGATATAGAATGGCCAAGAAAGACCAGAGGATAGAACTACTCCAAGGTATTTTATTTCAGACTTGGTTTCTGTTTCAGTGCCCTCTTTGACACAGGCATCTTGTGAGCAATACAATTCTTGTAGTTCACACTTATGAGTGAAGGGAAAGTTAACTGCCTGGCATGTATTTTAGACTACAGACAGAGAGCAGTTAAGTTTGCTGCAGTCACATTGTAAAATGACAGGATGTGAGATGGCCAAATCACCAGCGTATTTGCAAAGTTGTTCTCATTAGAAAGAGGAAAGCCATGTAAGACGACAGAGGAAAATAAAAGTGAAGATAACATTACCGTGAGGAACATCAGCTTCAGCAGCATGGCGGAAATTTACCCCAATATACAATATGCTGGATTCTTTTGAGAAATGATAATTTAGCCAGTCAACTGCCCAGGACTCGTGTTTGCGCCACCGGAACCTTATTTAACTAAAGTAACTTAGGTCCTGAGTCAACAACAACGGTGAATGCTGAATGACCGAAATCTTAGCGCAAAAGTGACAAAGCACAAAGAGACACTTGCAAATTAGGAGACGAGTCCCGGGTGGAAGAAGAGATTACTGAAATGTATCTATTTTCATTTAGCAAAGAACAAGATTAAGAACTACACTTATCATTTGTTGACATTTTGGGGATCACTATTCAATTTTTTGCATTTCGTTATGCCTAGACTGCGTCATCCAGCCTGGTTTTCAGTATGACTTCGCAAAGAAGTCCACCTGTTTGATTTACCACATTCAGTGTAGCACACGCAGGTAGAGAAATAAAACTAAATGGAAGCTCAATGAGCGAAAATGTGAGTTGAATAGATACGTGAGATTACACAGAGTGAATGCATCTGTGCCAGTAACAAAGATTTGCAGCCATATCTCTAGTTGTTCCTCCAGCTGAGTGTCAACGATTTTATGAACCAATACCAGTTTTTCATTTGACCGACCCAAAAACATTTTGAACCTTAACATGTGCTGGCTATCATTGTTCCCCCGAGGAAGGCGATGACTTTGTACTCCAGCACGTGTTCTACCCATCTCAACCTATTCAGCTTCCCTACCTTGAAGACTAACTTACACTCCTCACATAACATTTCATGCGTAACCTCAAAAGCACTGGGCACATTATACTGCTTCACCCATGAGAGAGAACAGAGACACCTTGTCAATGACCAGGTCTTATCACGCTGTCCCTGGAACACTTACGGAAACTGTGTATTAATCAACGCGAAAAACCGGAACACAGATTGGCGACTCAAGAATCCTTTATTCTTACGCCAATATATAACCAACAATAAGGTTATTACACAAGGTCTAAGAGTAAATGTTATTACAATAAATCACGGTAAAACTTTTGATAGTTTTTTATCTTCCTGTGAACAGCGAACGTTGAGACGATGACTAATGTATTGATGACCCGCGAAAAAATATGGAGGAGTTGGGTTTGAGCAAACAATTCATTTGTATGATCAACTTCATCATTTTCAAACTCTTTAATAATAGAAGTAGATGATTTGGGTTCTTCCTCACAAATCTTTTAAGGTTTAATACATTCAATCTGACTAGTAATACCTTGTAAATTGTGGAGTCAGAACTCGACTCTGAAACTGTAACTCTCTTCTCCTGCACAAACTGTGGTGTCGTCTGTGACATTCTATTCAACAATGGTTCAGGAGTGGCAACTACAGGCTTCTTCACTGCACCATTTTACGGCGGCCTGCTTAAAAGTTGGGCTACCAAAAATTTTCTGTCACTTATATTGCATCTGATTACTTGGATTTATTTTGTCTTAATTATTCAATTATGTGTCTAAATCGCATTGCTTACTCTCGCGATTATTTAAAATGTTTTCAACCTGATGATTTACCAGTATATAACAACTTGAAGAAAAACCATCATGGTGGGTGGCATAGATGGTTAAAGTCCACTCCAGTGCATCAGATGACTGTTCCTGTGATTATGAGCACAATTTTCAGGTCATTATCTAACAAGATTAATCACTTGGATGCTCTATTATGTTCAAATATTTGTCGTAATACAAGTGTAATAACGCTTCAAGAAACCTGGCTGCACGATTCATTTGATGACAATTTAATATTACTGAATGGTTTCAATATATACAGACAAGACCGAAGTAGTTCAAGGAAGAAGCGAGGTGGTGGTGTTGCTGCTTTTATCAATTTTAAGTGGCCTGTTGCCAACAACGTCTGTTTTAAATTCTCAGATGATCATATTGACTGTATAACTGTCAAATGTCGACCTAAACACCTATCTGAATACAAACTCATTTATATCACAAACATTTATGCCACACCATACTGTAGCACTTCAGAACTGTCTATGTTTGCTGATTAATTCACTATTTTCGCTGCCTTCCCTTTTGGAAACTCATTGTCCATAGTCACAGGTGATTTTAATTCATGTGACTACAGCTTTCTCACAGTGCTAGATCATGAAAATGTCGTCAACTTTCCCACCAGACTGGATAATTCGCTTGATCTTGTTTTTATAAATGACCGTGGAATATGCAAAGCTCGTAAAAGAGCCCCACCCTTTAACTCAGATCATTGTATTGTACGGGTTTTACCTAAAATTTATGGAAAATCACACAAGAAAACTTCTTCACATCTCTCCAAGAAAACTGTACATGTATGTTTCTTTAAAGAGAATGTTCAGAATCTTAGGGGCATGCGCAAAGACACAAGGTGGGACCTGTTTAATGAAGATTCTCTTGATGACACCATCTCTAATATTACAAGTTATGTCAAATTTTGTCTCGATACCTGTTGACTCAGAGAAACGCTCTTCATCAGATTAGACCGTTTCTCCTCCCCTCAACTTATAATGCTCCGCAGACAAAAAGAAAAACTATATAAAATGAAGCAAATTACTGGTTTGAAAAGAATTGACATCCTAATAAAGTCTGAAATGCACAGGTTGAGCTCAATTTACAACCAGAAGTTTATATCGTGTAAAAATGCGTCTATTATATGGAAACTTTTTAAAGAAATTACTGGTGGTAAGAGGATGAATAGTGTTCCTCATTCCTTCGATGTTTGCACACTAAACAAGTCTTTCATATTTTCTCCCACAAATGCCAAACTTTCTAGTGTTACAAGTGCTAATGAAACCTGCTTCCCTCGTTTCAGTACAAATGTTGTTCAAAAATGCCTTCAGTCTCTGAACCCTTCTTGTAGCCTGGTCCCAGACGGTTTGCCTAGTGTTATTCTTAAAAAATGTGCAGACATCCTGTGTTATCCTCTTATGGACATATTTAACGAATCTTTCTCCAGAAATGCCGTGCCAACCGTTTGGAAGGACATCAAAATTGTACTTATCCCTAAGTCATCTACTGGAACATGTTTTAAATTTAGACCTATTGCTATTACGTCTCCTTTTCTAGAAGCTATGGAAAAGTTACTATTACTTAATCTTCAACCTTCACTTAAAGCCTTTAACGATCCTAAACAATTCGCTTATAAACACAGCAGAAGTACTTTGGATGCTGTTGCAGTCTTGTACCATAACATTGTTTCCAGCCTAGACAAGGGGCCAAATTTTTTCGCTGCACCTTCCTAGATTACACATCTGCTTTCGACTCAGTACCTAGGGACATTTTGTCAAACAAGCTGGCCGAAACTCAAACTGACTGTTGGGTTGTCAAATGGCTGAATTCTTATTTCTCAGGAAGAAAGCAGTACACCGTATGTCAGGGAAAGTCGTCCACTTCATTGCCTACTGAGGCTGGTGTCCCTCAAGGTGCTGTCCTTTCTCCTTTCCTGTTTTCTTTCTTTTTGCATGACTTCCCTCACTCTGATGATGAAATGAACTTTGTTAAGTGTGCGGAAGATCTAACTATTTCAACGTCTGTTAACTCCCAACTTGACTGTGCTGAGATGAACAGCTTTCTATCAGGAATTAGCAAATAATCCTCGTGTAACGGCCTAAAACTAAATCCTTCCAAATGCCAGACTATTAATTTCAGTTTCCGATGTAAACGAAAGTTAAATGAAGTTGTTGGTTCCTATGACCCCTGCAAAATTGATGACGCTGATATAGAAATGAAGTCTGAAGTTAAGAATCTTGGATTAATTCTTTCTTCTGACCTATCCTGGTCTTCCCATGTCTTAGCGATTTCTAAAGGAATACTTCGTCTGACTTTTTCCATTAAGAAGTTGAAGCACTCAGGCATAACACAAACCCTCCTCTTACAGTTTGTCAACTCGCGTATTTTACCTATTCTTCCTAACTGTTCACCCTTATTCTTTCCTGGATTGCTTAAAAAAGACTATGTCATATGTCAATGTAGTTGAAGATTGAACGATCAATTCATGGTTGTTTGCTCAAAATCAACTTCCCCAATTTTCGCGGAGGCATCAATACGACAGTCATCGTCTCATCGGTCACTGTTCAGGAAGAAGTCAGGAGATGACTGCCAGAAACCTTAGTTGTAACAGTGTTTATATGTTGGTGTTACAATAAAGAATCCTCGAGTCGCCAATTGGTGTTTTGGTTTTTGCGTCCGTTATTACTAAGCGTTTCTGAGAAACTTCAAGGAACAGCGTGAGTCCGAGTGCAGAAAGAGCTGGGCATCAACGGTTTACGAGACGTGGCTGACAGTTTCTGACAGTGGAGTCAGTTTCTGACGGCGGAAACATTTTCTGACGGATTCAGATAGCTGGTGACAGTTTGGATAGTCACCGTTCATCTCTCCTGGTGCCGGTCAAGTCCTCTTTGAACAATCAATATCTGGAACGTTTTTGGAATTGGGTCAAGTTCAACAATGCCTGGGTCAAAGAAGGGACAGGGTGTCTCGGATGCAAACAGGAAAGTAAGTCATGGTGACTTGTCTGTTAATTGTGACGATGTGTCTGATGTTAAGCATGACATGGTTGATGTTACTGTTGCATGTTGCAACTGTTGGAACATAGGGGTGTAATATACAACGATCCCCAGGTTATAAGTGAACTCCTCAGTGAGTGGTTTTGCAATGACACCAGAGTGCACCCGACCCCAAATTTCCAAATGACCTGCGAAAGCAACCACAAATTAGCAGAAATAGATTTTAATATACAAAATATAGACTCAGCGATTAAGACATTGAAGTCAAATGGCAGTACTAGAACAGACGACATACCATCTGTCATATGCAAAAATGGTAGCACGGAAATGGTAGTCTTGTTACTTAGAATATTTACTCTATCACTGGAAACTGGAACTTATCCTGAAGTGTGGAAAACCACATACATATTACCTAAGCACAAAGCAGGGGCCAAAACCAGCGCATGCAACTATAGACCTATTAATATAACACCAGTAATATCACGACAGACAACTTACTAGAACATGAACTTATCAACCCATCACAACATGGATTCTTCAAAAAAGAGATCATGTGCGACCTGTCACATAGACTTTTTCAACGAAGTTACACGAAGCAGGGACAACAGAGAACTAGTAATTGTGCTATATTTCGATATAACAAAAGCCTTCGATAGAGTCCCCCATAATCTGCTAGTCAGCAGGTTATGCTCACTAGGGATATGTGACCCTCTCCTGAGCTGGATAAAATCATTTCTCTGTGGAGCGAAGTCAGATAACGAAAGTTGGCTCGATAATGTCAAGGCCTAAACCTGTAAGTAGTGGTGTAATCCAGGGAAGTGTATTAGGCCCACTCCTGTTCATAATATATATAAGCAGTGTCTGTGAATGCTCCAGTGTTGGTAAACCAATACTATATGCAGATGACTTAAAAGTGACCTATAAATGCAAGAACACAGATCTCGGAATAACAGTAAACGCCATACAGCAAGAATTAGAAAAAGTGGACAGATGGTGTGACACCTGGCAACTCCAGTTTTGTGTCGACAAATGTGGCTGGCTCTGCATAGGTTGCAACAATTTAGAACTTGACCTGACAATTCAAGGCCATGCACTTTTACGACTGGAATCTGTATTGGACCTAGGACTGAAATACTCACATGACTTATCATTTTCTGAACATGTCTCCAAACAAGTGTCAAAGTCACGCAGACTTATCGGCTTTCTACTCAGGAACCTCTACAGAAATGAGTCCAGAATTCTGTTGTACAAGGTTTGTGTGCGTCCTTTATTTGATTACTGTTCATTCATGTATAGTAGTATACGCATAGAGGACAAATTGAAAGTGGAGGGAGTGCAGAGGTACTTCACGTCAAAATTACTCGGAACCGAAAATGGTGCGAACTACTCCACCAACTACAACTCAACTTTGCTAAGATAATGTTGAAAGCACGAAAAGACCTGAATGAGATGAGAGAGCAACTGAATAAAATTGAGGAATTACTGCATATGCATAGACTACGTCTGGTGAATCCAGAGAATACAAGTTCTTGTGAAAGTCCTGCAAAACGTTTCAAATCTCGAATACTCAAAAAAACATCTGATGTCCACTACTTCTAATGTACATTATTACAAAGATAATAACTATAGACCTTCTGTTGGAATTATACTACAAAAAATGGGAAATCGAGTGGTGAAGATATTAGACATCAAAGATCACTCAGTTCATAACAGACACCTGGACAAAGTGACAATAAATGAAGTAGGTCGTTCCAAATATAATATTATTGATTCCGCTAATAATCCTGATTTTGTAGATAATTCAGAAATAAGTCCAGATAGTACTGATGAAAATAATATCACAGAATCAGTTAGCTCGAAGCTACTTGCAAGCAAACCGAGACATCGTTATAAATACGCGAGGAGATATTCGAGGTGTGGCGGATGTGGTGATTGACAATTTCTATCTCTGTATTGTTTAAATACTTACTGTTGACTGTTGATATGTTTCATATATGAATTGCATTCTAATTCCGCTAAATACAAATTACTGATTGCTGCCCTCTCTGGGTTTTGATTAGATTCCTATAATTCCGTCATCCCGGTATACTAATACTTCAAGTACAATAAATTACTACAGCCTGAGACTAAACTTAACACTTTACTATAAGCTTCTAAACCACTTAGTTTTTACCTCTACTAATGGCATTCGACTTTCAGATGACAGTGTCTACAAACTAAGACACACTAAGGGTACAGTAGCTATTGAACAATGTAAAACAGCTACCAGGCAAAAGTTTTATTTGATTAGGTATGCACAGATATGGAATAAACTACCAATGGAAATGCGTCAAGCAGGTACATTGGCTTCCTTCAAAAAAGTGCTTAACGACAAACTACACGAGTTTGCAAACGACAGTAGTCTTAGTTCCTATCTGAGAGCCTCCGAAATTATAGGTCCATTTAATGTATAAGTTCAAATACTACACCTGCTGTTTTTGCCTATATTTATAATTTTAGATAAAACATTAACGATTAAGATACTTACCCTCAAACAGACAAGAAGTTTCGTTTGTAAAACTTCTACCCAACACAATAAGTGGAATAAAACGGACATAAACCGACATGAAAAAGATATAACTCACCACAACATCACATGGACAGATGTACGCTCGTCGGGCATCATATATACCTCACCAACTACAACCAAACTTTCCTAAGATAATGTGATGAACTTATATCCGTAATGTTGCTGAGCAGTTAATATCCACAACTTCTGTCGGAACAACTAAAATTCAAAAACCCTCCTCATGAGAAGTAAATAACCACAAGCAGTAGAAATCCATTAATTAATGCGTTTAAAGCGTATGTATTTTGCTTCCAACAATGACATTGCAGATCAAATGAGATAAGCAAATCACTGATTTCCAAATAACACAACAATGAACTATAATTCAAGAATTCTGTATACAACAAAATTATGTATGAAAACTGACTTCAAGCTTTATTTTTTTTCTAGGCACTTATAACCCATCCACCAAAGACCTGGTTTTTTTGTTAATGCGAAGACAATACTTCTGTAATTCCTGATGTGTTGCACTCACTGACAATCTATCGGATTTTTTTCAACTATGCACAGAAACGATTGTACATAAGTGAAAAGGATGTTTTATACTATTGGGATTAACATTTATCAAGTGTATGTATAATCTCCAGTGTACATGTTAAACATATTTAGCTATCGACAGTAAAATGTGACTGAATAATATGGTCCTATTTCTGTAACAATTTGACGATGCCTGTAAACTGGCGTCCCTCATGTACTGCATTATGAGAATAAATTTATTTATTTAAGTCATGTCCACTTGTCAGTCAATTGTAACGATATGTCTGACGTTAAACATGACATGGTCGACGTTACTGTTTCGCAGTTCAGAGATAATAGGAACATCAAACTCCCTAAATTTGAACCACGGTGTATCAAAGGAAACCCAGCTGATTGTTTACAGTTTGTAAGACAGTTTGAAATCATGTTGAGTGGTTTATTATTAAATGATGAATTGAAGTTAATGTATTTGATGAGATATTGCACTGGAGATGCTTCAAGAGCTATACAGTGTTGTAAGTTGATGAAGCCGAAAGAGGGCTACTACGAGGCTATGAGCATATTACGTCAAAGGTTTGGGAGACCTTCGATGATTGCAGGGAAATTATTCGAGGCTGTTAAGGGTAATGGTGGTCAACTACAGGATGACTCCCAGGCACTCACTGAGTTTTTAGATAATTTGCTAATTTACAAGAATGGAATGATTTCGATGAATCGCATGAGTGACCTCAACTCGAGTTTTATACCAGAAGTAATAGCAAGACGTCTACCTACTCGACTGCAAAGGAAGTGGGTGAAGATGAGCTCCCGTATGGAGGATGAGGGTATCGAGCCAAAGTTTGATGATATCCTGAAACTGGTAAATACAAGAGTCAATCAATCTATGAGCAAGCTTGCCAGTCTATTATATCTCACCCCTAGAATAGAGCAGTCTGAGAGCGAAATGCAATCATTGATGACGAATAGGCCTCAGAGAGGTGGATATCGAGAAGGCTCCATGATGTCTAGTAATGCATATAAACTTAGTGAGTGCAACAGGTTTCGTAGTACATGCTCAACAGATAAGTTGCAAGATGCAAGACAAACACGGTTGTGGTTTACACGTTTGCAAGAGGTGCATACAAAGGTGAGCTGTGAACCAGTGAGAAAGTTCAGTGATAAGCTAAATGTAAACTCCAGGTCTGACTCCGAATTGTGTGACGATAACTGTGCGGTGAAGAAATCTGTAGTTGCAACTGGTAAGCCATTGTTGAATAGAGTGTCACAGAATAGAGTTACTGCTTCAGAGTGCAGTTCTGACTCCACAAGTTTACAAAGTGTAACTAGTCAGAGTGAAGATATAAAACCTTTAATGATTTGTGAGGAGGAACCAAAATTGTCTACTTCTGTTATTAAAGGGTTTGAAAATGATAAAGTTGACGGTAAAGTGAATATTTGTGGTAATGATCATGATAGTGCAGATTTGTCTTTGGTTGATCATGATGGAGTGGAGGGAATGCCTACTACCGCTAAGTTAAATAAAGGTTCTGTAGAACTTGAACGTAAAGTAGAAATAAATGCAGGCACAGTTGCAGAAGGCATGCATACTTGTCAAACCGTCAGTGTAATTGATCAGCATGTAGCCCACCTATCATCAGATGATAATGCTAAACCCGAACTAGTAGTGAAAGACAGCAGTGGTGGTGGTCTTGCAGTTAGACAAATATCTGAATGCCGAACAACAACAGCTTTTGATTCACCGCTAACTTCATCAACTGATATCGATCAGTCGTCGTTGGTGTTGTCATCCACAATGAAACAGACTCCCATCAACTTGAGAATCTTGTGCAATTATTATGGTAGTATTGGTGCATTTGAAAAGACGAATGATATTGGTCAGTTTAGTGAGAATAAGCCAAGTGTAAACGAGAGAGTAATTGTTAAATTGACTTGCACGAATAAAGGCATTTCTAGTTTCAAGTTACTGTTTGAATGTTATTATCTTTGGTGTAAATTACCCTGTTTCTGTACTTGGTTGATGAGATATGTCGCGTGTTTGTTCGTCATCTACGTTCTACGGTACAATGACATGGGCGTGTTGCCGTTCAGATTTGAGGATATGGCTGATAGAGGGAAGTTAGCAATCGAACTGTGCGACGATTTTCCAACCTAGAGCGTCAACCTGAGAAGGGTTGTAGGCGTACTGCTGTAAGTCCTACAGTTCTTCAAGGGTAGTTTGTCATGCTGGAATCCACAACATTTGATGTGTTGATTTTACATATGTTTGTGTTAATAATTGTGTGAGTTCCAATTATTGTAATTGTTGGTTAATCTTGTTTGTGTCCGGACATTCCACAAATTACAATCGTCAACGTGAGAAGGGTTGTAGGCGTACTGGTGTAAGTCCTGCGATTCTTCAAAGGAATTCCATCTAGACATGATCCGCGAGTTTGTGTGTACTGTTTGTATATACGTGTGGTGTGTCATATCAATTGGTGGTGGTTTGGATTCATTGTGTTTACTCGTTGTTTTCGTAGCTTGTTGTTATTGCATAATTTGTTAAAATTTTCGTCGTGATTACTTCTGAAGTTGTTTCTAGTCTTCTACATCCGTGAATGAATTGATTGATGTTAAAGACAGCAGACGGGTCGTATAAGCCAAGGAGACTATTGCTGAGAATGAAATGCATACGGAGACAGTTGTTAGCTGCGGTCCGACACGCCGGGGAGAAAGAGTGTACACGACTGAGGCTCGCATACGTCACCGTTACTAAAACTGAGCAGAATGAGTGACAAGCGATTGCAGTGGTGATTGGTAGTGAGTAGATAAGAGGATGTGCGTAGAGTAACGTGAGGTGCTGCCATGGTCACGTTGCATTCTGCAAGAGTCATCTAGCAAGTGGCGATTGTGTTGCAAGAGGATGTGTCAAGGGGATGCCTTTAACTGGAAGGCGTAGGTCGTCATCGATGTGTGAGATTGTGCTGTGAGTATGCTTGTGGTGTGTTGGCTTTTCTGTTTGCTTTCCATTTCAGCTCTGTCCGTGTGACCCAGGTTCTCGCAATGGCATCCAAGTCAACGTGTATTGGTCGAGATGGAAAAAGGGATGGATCACTATTTTGTCGGGGAGTGTCAATGTAGTTGAAGATTGAACGATCAATTCATGGTTGTCTGCTCAAAACCAACTTCCCTAATTCTCGCGGAGGCAACAATACGACAGTCATCGTCTCATCGGTCGCTGTTCAGAAAGAAGTCAGGGGAAAACCGTCAGAATTAATATTGTTATTTATTATCGTAATATTTGTTCATAGACCTTAGTTGTACATCGGTCATATGATGGTATTAGAATAAATAATCCTCGAGTCCGCAAACTGGGTTCTGGTTTTCGCGTCCGTTCGTTCTAAGCGTTTCTGAGAAACTTCAAGGAACAGCGTGAGTCCGAGCGCAGCAAGAGCTGGGCATCAACGGTTTACGAGACTTGGCTGACGTCATACTTCGTGGAACTCTGAAGACTATCAGTAGGACGAGCGTTATCCTATTGGGCCATATCGTTGACATTGTCTCTGAAAGGCACTTCATGTCATGCTACAAATTTGCTAAAGGAATTTTGTCAAACTCTGAGCACCCACTCTACCCGCACCTCCAGCCATGTGTCTCCTCAGATAAAACAGGGAGCCTTTTTAGAGGAATTTGCGCACGTACGTCAAAGTATAAAAATTCCACGTACTTTATGTGATGAAAATATCAGGCATAAACTAACTAACCTTCTTTGCACTATTAAATAAACCATTTCTTCCATCCTCACAGTACCCAACTTTATTGTTATTGTTTTTCTTATATTTATAATCCTATCAACTTTTTGTTTTTATTTATTTATTTTTCATAATTGTGGACATCGTTTAATCTGTGTTGCCACTGTTAATCTTGTATTTCCCCTCACTATACTACATCAACAGAACATTAGATTCAGTACTCCACAGTAACTTGCTAAAATTTTCAAATTGAATCGACAAAACTGTTTGAAACAAACTCACTGTTATAAATATTACTTTTATTATTAATAAAACTTAATTATCTCAGTTCGTGCATAGAATATTTTTGACTTTATATCGCAGGCGTGGACAAATTCGCCTAGTTAATTTTGCTTAATTTTTAATTTTATTTATATTTTGAGTAAATCAGATGCAAAATTGTGACAAATGTTGAGAATTCCATTCTGCATTATAAGTAATGATTTTGCAATAAATTAAAATAAATTATTAAATTGTTAAATTGTCCTCGTCACACAATTCGGATTCAGACGTTAGTGACCATTAATTCACATTTAGCCTATCACTGAACTTGCTCACTGCTTCACAGTTCCTCTTTGTATGCACTTCTTGCAAACGTGTAAAACACAACCGTGTTTGTCTTATAGCTTGTAACCTATCTGTTGGGGACGTTACACGAAAGCTGGTACACTCACTAAGTTTATATGCATTACTAGACACCATAAAGTTTTCTCGATATCCATCTCTCTGAGGCCCTTTCGTCATCAATGAAAGCTACTCAACATGTTTTCAAACACCTTTACAAACTGTAAACAATCAGCTGGGTTTCCGTCGAATCACCGAGGTTCAAACTTATGCCTATTATCCCTGGACTGAGAAACATGAACAGCATACTCATCATGCTGAGCATCAAACACATCGTTACAATTAACAGACAAGTCAACATGACTTACTTTCCTGTTTGCATCCAAGACGCTCTGTCCCTTCTTTGACCCAGGCATCACTGAACGTAACCAAAATTCCAGAAATGTTCCAGATAACGCTTGTTCAAAGAATACTTGGCCGGCTCCGGGAAAGAAGGGCGGAGACTATGTAAACTGTAAGAAACTGTCACCAACTCTCAGAAACTATCAATCACGTCACATAAACCGTCAATGCCAGGCCTCACGCTGTCCCTCGAAGCCCTTCAGAAACACTCTGTACTAACGGTCGCAGAAACCGGAACACAGAATGGTGACTCGAGAATTCTTTGTTCTACCACAAACATATAACCATCTTTGTAAGCATTACAGAATAAGGTCTAAAGACAAATATTACAACAATAAATCATGATATTATTTCTGACAGCTTTTTAGATTCTCTCTGAACAGCGACCGATGAGACGATGACTGGCAGATTGATCACCCGCGAAAATTATGGGGAGGTTGAATTTGAGCAAACAACCATGAATTGATCGTTCAATCTTCAACTACATTGACAGTCCGTGATCGTTTGCTTTTATCCTTTGGAACCATTCGAAGAGGAAATGCTAGTAGGCTGCTCGAATATTTTAAATATTTAGCGTGCAGTTGAATTTAGTCTCGCTTTATCTCAGCTTCTCAGGGAGTCGTGGTAAATGTGTTGATTTCAGGGATTGTAATGTGGCTGAGAATTGGTTCTTTGCGAACAGCTAGGTTTTTCCGGATCTTGTCAATGGTCGGCTGGAACGTTGGACCAGTTGTTGTTTTCTTCTTAATTAGCCAGAGATGCTTTTTGCCAGTGGCTTAAGGGGAACTGCCGATACTAGTTGACCTAGGAAGCTGTGTGACAGAGTTTTATAGCTGTGTCGTTGCAGAGTCAAAGCTCAAAGGTTGAGTACTGACTGAGCGAATTTCATCTACTAGGATCTGTGATATTTCCAGAATACTACCAGCTAAATTTGATAAATGCCTGGTGGAACCTGCTACTATTGTCAAGAAGAAAGTCCAACCTGACTGCAGCATCCAAGATAAGAACATTTCTCCAAAGGTTCTTCCATCTGATCAGTGACTCCAGACATTTGTAAGAGCAGTCGAAGCTTCTCCTGGGTCAATACTACGAAAGATTTCATCAAGACGTTGGTGAACCGAGAGGTAGTTTTTTCAGCAGTGATGCCTTGAGCATCTCGTAGGTAGTGTTCGGGCTGCGTTGGAAATATGTATGGTGGTGTATTCATCAAAACCCTACGGTAAAGCACAGATAATTGCTATGAATCGGTAATGTGGATAAGCTACCCAGTGTTCATGTAGTCAGTTTCAGCTTACAGAAACCATGTTTCTGCTGTAACTTACCAAAAAGGCATCAACTCAATGGGTTCTACCGCAAAAATTCAGCATAACCAGTTAACTTGAAAGGTAAAAGTTGGCATTTTATGTTCAGTGATGATGGTTGTAGATTAATGATTTGGGGAATCATCATTATCAGCTGGCGGAGAAGGTTAGAAGAAATTTTTACCAGAAATGAATAGGTTATGGAACATAAGTGTAGGATTTGGGCGCTGTGATGGAATGTAAAAATATGCATAAGATAAACGGTGAAAACGCCTGACTAAATTGAGCAATTATTTACGCTCGAATAGTCATCCAGATGTCAATAATGCATCACTGTGCGTTTATTAAAATAAACCTATCTAATATGTGAGGTTGTGGAACGACCGGGAGAGATCGGGGGAAATACTTGATCCAAGATACCTAACATTGGACTCAGTTTTCATTTAAGTGCCCGACATAAGACAAGAACTATGGGAACAAACAAGCTCACCCATAACTCGTTTCTTTCTGAAAATGAAATTAACAATCTAAATTTGCAGAGATTTTGCTAAAGACCACCTGACAAGGATCACTAACTAACTTCTGGCAAAAGGCTACTCATTTTGAAACAATCTAACCATGAAGTAATAGACATGAAAATGGTCTGACTTTACAGGCCGAGGGTGTTGACGTTCACAGACTGCATGATTTATACTAACGAAAGATCGAATAGCCACAGCTTCTGCAGTATTCGTTCCGCGTAAACCAAAGACAAGGCAAAACACCGGAATTGATCGTCGAAAATACTAAGTATATTTCGAGACCAAATCGGAGTGCGAGATGATTGCTTGCGTTACATTTGCGTTTTATTCCGTAAACAAGCTATTTACACACAATATCTGCTAGAAAATTTTGAATTTTCACATTCTACACATAGAAATACATTAGAGATACATTTATGCCTTGAAATTATTGTATAAACTGTGTTTTCACTGACCCTGCCCTCTGCAGGTTTTGGATGTATATTTTATGGGATATATCAGGCGCAACTCGGTGAGTCTGTGCAATTCTTTGAAGTTTTACGTCGGATATTATCTATTTGGTGTTATATCTGTAGTTATTTACCGGTTACTCTGTTGTTGTTTTTTTTCGACGAACTCTACCCTTGACTCAAGTTGCCCCCATTTAAGCAATTTTATTATTCCAACATGAGGACTATTATCAGTTAATAGCTGTCGCTTTTGTTCCTAATATTTTATTTCCATTGACTTAGTGTTGATTATAGAGAAAATTTGAAGTTTTAATCTCCAGTCGTCTCAACTGTGTGATAGTCCGAACCTACCTTAATCCCTGACTTTCAAAATTTTACTTCTTCGTTAGTTTCACCTGTACTATAAGTTCTTTCTCCATTAATTTTAGCACGATGTTACCAGCCCCCACGCCCGTTCTTTTCATTTACTTTTCACCAAGGAATTATCTGAACTCACGAGTTTTGCTCGTTAACTTCCAGTATCTGACTGAAAAACGGTGAATACCCACTATTTTCACTTATTATTTCTCTTACATCTCGTTCTAACTTTCTGGAATTGTAATTATCAGTTGCAGCTCGCTGAGCTGAATATTTTGATACCTATTTTATCTTAATCATTTGTTCATCTTTCTTCCACACCATTTTGTTTTTGGTATCTTTAACTTTTTTCGTCGAAAAAGTACCTTGTTCTTCATAAAGGATTTTCTGATCTAGTGACAATGACACCACCAATCATTGTTTTTAATTTCCCTTAGTCTATCTAGTAAGACCGAGGCCACTTTTTCTCCCGTCATCACCTTTCCCCTTCCATCCACTAGACCTTTTTCCATTCTCCCTCCTAATCTCACCCCTAGTATTTCAGATTTATTCAGTCTTTTTCTTCTTTGTCCAAGTATCTCTGCTCTGAACCATCCAAAACAACTTTCATCATTTTTCACCTTGTTGACTGAAAATCCTCACCCTCTTATCATTTGTGTAAAAGTTGTGAGGTCCCCTCTGTGTCTTTCACATTTCTTTACCTTTTTCTTCGTTCTTGGTATCGCTCGACTCCTCTCATCGAGATCTGTAGTTTGATACACATCTCGACACTCTATCTCTGACAGTTTTGACCCTGAGAATCGACATCCCCCATTACGTCATCACTGTATTCATTTCGTCGCCTTTCTCGAATTGTTGTAACTTTCACATTTCTTCACCTTTTCCTGTTTTTCTTGGTATCTGTCAACACCTCTCTTCACGCTTTTTTCACTACTAGCCTTTTTGACGCTGCATCCACTTCTCATTGTTTTAGAAAGTGGTCTCTTTCGAATCACGTCCTCCTCCTCATTCATTTATGGCATTCTTCTCTGCTTCAATCCCAAAGTGATTAGGTGGAGTCTTTTACAATAGTACATTTTTTGTTTGCTTTTATTTTTGTTTGTTTTGTTTATTTTGGTTTAACCATTTGTCAAGCCACGGGTGAGGGCCTATGAACGGTCCGTGGCCTAACTAACAGTCCATCGTTGGTTGTCCTCCACACTCAAGCCTGCGATACCGCATTCTCCAGTCATGTCAGCTATGTCAAGCCAACCCTTATCACAATCTATGGCCTCTGCCATGGTTCTAGCTGACCCTCAAATATCAGCCTCCTGTTTATCTCAACATCTGCACCAAATCCACCCCGCCGAAAACAATGAGGTCCTTCTCGGTCGCCTCCTCAACGACCGTCGAACACGACGAAGTTAGTCCCAAAATGAAGAACTCACCCTACTGATGTTAGCAGACGCAGCAGCCGATCGATTCAACAGCAAAGCCGAACTGTATCAACACCTACACGACTATCTGCCACATCGCTCAGTTGAAGCCATCAAACGCCGTCTGCAAACACTCGAATAGATGACATTTACCCCGTCATTATCGCGCTCTGCAACAACCATCGGTTCCTATTCGACTCCACCCTCACCTGCATCATCACATGAAAGTTATGCTACTAGATCAGCACTGTATATACGTTCAAGGCCTCAAGCCTGGTCTGCTCAAGAAGACGCTCGGTTGATTTCAACTACCAGATATCTCTACTCCCCTTCACTCACGCCTAAACAGTTCTTCGCTCTTGTCGCTGAAACCATTGGCGACCGCACCGCCGGTGCGGTTTGTAAGCGTCTATACAACCTAAAATGGGGACGTACACTTAATCCATCTCTACCAACAGTAGTCCTCACCTCAACTACGTCTTATCGCCAAATTGAGCCAAGAACCTCGCCCACCGTCAACAGATCAATTTCTGCTCCTGCAAGTCCATGTAGAACAACTTTAACTCCAACTGTTATAATCTCATCGAGTATGCCGACTCAGCTGAAGGAATAGCGAGCCCTCCAATTTGCCGTCATTAATGATGACACCGTATTCGATGAATCCATTCAATCAATACAAATACCGCAGTATCACTATGCAATAAGTACCGTCAACAGAACAATTTTATGTTTTCTTACTACTGTGTCAGTGATCCGACCACTTCTGGATACTATTGATATTGACGAATCGGTTCCAACTTATACTATCAACGCCTTCTCGCCCAAGCGAATTTCATCACCCACTCCAAACTTTGAACACGAAGCTCAACGACAATTTATGCCAACTACTCGGCTCACTCAAGATGGTTTAACACCCCTAGTGAATATGACACTCCATAGAAGCCTCCGCATGAACAATATACATGCTTACCTCATGGCTACTATTAGCACACAACTGGCAAATTCATCTCAGCGGCTGGACACTGAATCCACTCGACAAATTATCCTGCAACTATATGAGAATGATATTACTCTTGAGGAGACACGTCAACTTCTGGATAAGCAGGCCCAACAGCTGTTCCCTACAAGATAGAAACCATCTAAGCAGCGATACGTCTCCGGTCTCCCATCGAACTCAAACAACAAGAAGAGGCGTCGCATTTTATATGCCCACATGCAAACGCTCTTCCACCGTTCACCAAAAGATGCTACGAACACGGCACTTGATGGCAGATGCAGAGACCCATTCACATGTCAGCCTTCCGCTATAGGAGGCTTCAATGAATTTTGGATAGAAACCTTCAAGCCCCCAGCTCTACCAGACACTACACCGGTCCAGGAATACCTTCCACCTATTAACTACCTGATCGCCCCAGTTTCAACTGAAGAAATCAAATGGGATGTCAATGGATTATACCTTACGTGGTAGGTTCGAATCTGGTGAAACTTTTGCACGTGTTTTCGCTGATATTCATTTTTCTATTCTGCTGTATTATCACCAATAATAATGGACAAAAGCTATAAAAAACATGTTCTTAGAAACACTAGTAATTTAGAAAATAGCCTAAGCTTATCGAGTAACGCATTATCACCCCTTAAATCAGCTGCAGTTTGTAGTTCACCCAATATAAACGGTTCCAACATAATGCCAACCCCTGTAATTCAGGTGGAAGATATCCTGTCAGAAAAAGCAGGGAATAATATATTAGTCTGCATCATAAATGACATGCAGCTACAAATAAATGAACTCAGGACGAAACTAAATCAACTTGACCTGGTACCAGAAACAATCCTCCATCTCAAAAGGAACTGGGGGATCTCACTTTCCTAAAACTCTTTAAGCTCAGGACTAAACCAACCGATGCTGAATTGGAACATGCTAAGGAGCTAGAAAACGTTATGGACTATTTGTCGAGCGAAGTTGTTAAGAGACTTGCTTCTAAACAGAACGCCATAGTGTACAACATACCTGACAAAGAGCCCATAAAATCGGTTCAGCACTCCTTGTTAAGAGCTGCCAACCTTCTAAGTACACCCTGTCAGTGTATTAGACTAAATAAAAAAGAGACAAACCGCACATGTCCCATACTTTTCAGGTTTGACAGCTGTATTATAGCCGAACAATTCAGGAAATCTGGGGATATTTTGGCTTCCACTACAAAATTCAAAAATCTTAAAATAGTCCCGGACAAAACCCCCAACCAACGACAAGTAGCTAAGAACACCATAGATACAAACACGATTATACCACAAATCGTGAATAGCGTCAGTACAGAAGTGTCAAAGGACACTGTAGCACAAAGTGACACTTGCACTGTAGTAGGTGAACAAACGACACGCGAAGGCGAAGGAAAACCCAAAAAGAGCAGTAACACTGTAATGAGTCTCGAAGTTCATGAGAACACTCCTAGTAAATCTACTGACCACACCCATGAAGTAGATGTAGATGCTCCTACTACCGATAACCTGCAAATATCGGCAGATCACACTGCACCCAGGGCCAAACAAGATAATCCCACTGTAAAAGCCGTAAAGAAGTCCCCTAAAACCAAGGTTTCTCCTCATGCGTCCATATACCTCCCTTGTGACAAGCCCAACAAGCAGCATATAAGCCTAAAAAAGAACTATGCACGCATGCGGCAGGTCCCATAAAGGAGACGGAAGACGTGAATGGAAGTGCTCCTCGTCGAACTAAGAGTAGTAGACGAATTGAGGACGACAGACTGCACAAGGTGAGAACTAACGGCAAAAATAGCTCTACCCACACAAAATCACACGCCAGCAGATATGCAAGGGGCACCGAGCTGATCAAACAGCAGAGTGATACCCACGATTTCCGCAACAGCCGAGGTTGTAATATGCCTGTAGGCACATATAACCTGAGGACGGGACCCATAATCAATAATGAAAATACATGGGCTACTAGACGGGACACCACTAGGTACCATATCAACGGAAATGTATACTCGAACCCTCGGCATAACGGGTATAGATTGGCCCCTGGTCCTTCTAGGTACACTCACGAGATGAGTCAGCAAATGTACAACTACGTAAAACCTAGCACGCACTATCCTCAAAACAACCTAAAAACAGGGTACTATGGCCCTGTAAATTACAATGTGAACAGTGAAACAGACTATTTTATGCAGAGAAATGATCCTAGATACCCACGTAATGAGGCCAGAAACATTATATGCAACAGGATTATTTTCGGTTGCAGCAAACAATATCTCCTCTCGCAGCACAATTTGTCCAGGGAATAGTAAACACGCTGACAATGTCTCATATGAGGATCCCTCCGAACATAACATAGGCAACCAGGAGTTAGGGATAGTAACAAGAAAACCTACTAACTATCCCAACAACCCTGGTTTTCTGAAAATTATGCTTTTAAATGCTCGATCTCTCCTTAACAAAATAACTTCCCTTCGCAGCTTGGTATACATGGAGCGGCCAACACTGATTCTGGTAACTGAAACTTGGCTTACTACTGATATACCTGACACAAAGCTGATAATTGATAACTATAACATCCACAGGAATGACAGAGTGGACAAGAGAGGAGGCGGCTGTCTAATATATGCCTCTAAATCCACTAACTCCAATACCTTTACAAACCTAACTATCGACAAACTCCCAGAATCCAAGTGGATAAGCATCCACACGAATGAAAATAACATTCTTGTGGGATGTATATACAGAGCCCCTAACAGCCCTATAACGACTGATACGGTTATCGGAGAAATACTAGAGGTTGTACCTAAGCTGGAATTCGACTACAAACTAGTTTGTGGCGATTTCAACCTCCCTGGAGTGAACTGGGATACCTGCACTGGACCGAGAACCTACGAGGTGATCCTAGAAGCCATAGATGTAGGAGGATGGAAGCAGTGCGTACGCCTCCCAACACGACACAACAATATTCTCGACTTAATCCTCTGCCACAAAATAGAGCCGATCTCGATAGAGGTGGGGATAAACTCGACAACAGTGACCACAACATACTGTACTGCACCCTACCCTTACAACTAACAACTAAACACACACCTAAGAGTTCCCCGGTTTACTATCAATATAGGGACTATCGAAATGCCGACTGGGAATTCCTACCAACGCTCTTGAGAAGCTCAGACTGGGGTGAATACTTCACCAATAATAACTTAGAAGTAATACTAAATACCTTCTACAAGACAATCAGTTCGGTAAGAGACACAATCGCACCCCTGAAATCTGCCCTAAAGACACCAACTCTATTCATAGACCGCAAAACGCGAATAAAACTAAGGAAACTAAAAAGGAGATTTTATTTATACAAAGAATTTAATGCATTACACCAGATACACGAAACATTTAAAAATTTAGATGAGAGACATAAAATGAAGGCACAAGTCGAGGAAAATAAAGCCCTAGAGGGCACCTCTAAAACCCAGGAACTCTGCAAAATCTTGCAAAAACGGCTGAAGAAGGGTGAAGACAACAATATCAGTCATTTAGAACACGAAGGTATAATTTATGATGATCCCCAGATCATTAGTGAACTCCTGAGTGAGTGGTTCTCCAATAACACCAAAGCACATCCGTCCCCAATTCTCGACATAACCTGCAAAAATAACTACAAGTTAGGTGAAATAAACTTTAATATACAAAATATAGCATCGGCGGTAAGGACATTAAAAGCTAACAGTAGTTGTGGGATAGACGATATACCATCCGTCATATACAAAAACGGTGGTACGGATATGATAGTATTATTACTTAGAATATTTAATATCTCACTAGAGACTGAAACCTACCCTGAAACTTGGAAAAACACATATATATTACCTAAGCATAAAGGAGGGGCCAAAACTAGTGCATGTAATTATAGGCCTATCAATATAACACCTGTCATATCAAGGATCATGGAGAAAGTAATCAAAGACCAAATGTCAGACTACTTTCTAAAACATAAACTCATCAACCTGTCACAACACGGATTCCTCAAGAAAAGATCTTGCGTCACTTGCCATATAGACTTTTTCAACGAAGTCACCTATAGAAGAGATAGGAGAGAGCTAGTAATTATCCTCTATTTCGATATAAGGAAAGCCTTCGACAGAGTCCCACATAGTCTGCTAGTCGGTAGGCTATGCTCACTAGGGATACGCAACCCCCTCTACAATTGGATAAAATCATTTCTGTATGACAGGAATCAGACAACTAAAGTTGGCTCAATGACCTCCAGACCTAGACCAATCAGCAGTGGTGTCATCCAGGGGAGTGTATTGGGACCCCTTCTTTTCATTATATACATAAACAGTATATGTGAATGTTTTAGTATAGGCAAGCCAATACTGTATGCAGATGACTTGAAGGTGACATATACCTGCACAAATACAGATATCGGCCCAACTATGAACTCCATACATGAAGAATTATTAAAAATGGATAGATGGTGTGACACCTGGAGACTCGAGTTTAATGTTGAAAAGTGTGGATGGCTCTGCATAGGCTGTTCCAACCTTGAACTCAACCTAGCAATTCAGGGCCACAAAATCCCCAGACTCAAATCTGTACTAGACCTAGGACTGAAATATTCACACAATCTATCATTTTCAGAGCATATCTCGAATCAAGTGTCGAAATCACGAAGGCTTATTGGTTTCCTACTCAGGAACTTCTACAGAAACGAATCCAGAATACTACTGTACAAGGTTTGTGTGCGCCCACTCCTAGATTACTGCTCATTCATATTTAGTAGTACACGCATAGAAGACAAACTGAAAGTAGAAGGAGTACAGAGGTACTTCACGCGAAAAGTACTCGGAACCGATAACGGCACAAACTACTCTACCAGATGTGAAATCCTAGGACTAGAAACATTATGGTTAAGGCGACTGCGACTAAATCTGGTACTCTTCTATAAGCTTCTTAACCAAATAGTGTATACCCCTGCTAACTATACTCGGTTCTCAGGAGACACAGGATACAACCTTAGACACACTAAAGGTACAGTGGCTATAGAACCATGTAAAACAGCCACCAGGCAAAAGTTTTTCTTGATTAGGTATGCCCAAATATGGAACAAACTACCTGAGAAAATGAGACTAGCAAGCACATTGGCCTCCTTTGAAAAGGCACTTAATGACACACTAAGTGTCAGTCACGTCTCATAAACCGTCAATGCCCAGCTCTTGCCATGCTCGGGCCCACGCTGTTCCTTGCAGTTTTTCAGAAACGCTTAATAGTAACGGACGCGAAAACCAAAACACCGATTGGCCGCTTGGGAATTCTTTATTGTAACACCAACATATAAAAAATATTTCTATTAAGGTCTGTGAACAAATATTACAATAATAAATCACAAGAATATTTCTGATGGTTGTCTCCTGACTTCTTTCTGAACAGCGACCGATGAGACGATGACTGTCGTATTGATGCTTCCGCGAAAATTGGGGAAGTTGATTTTAAGCAAACAACCAAGAATTGAACGTTCAATCTTCAACTACATTGACACTCCCCGGCAAAATAGTGATCCATCCCTTTTTCCATCTCGACCAATACACGTTGACTTGGATGCCATTGCGAGAACCTGGGTCACACGGACAGAGCTGAAAAGGAAAGCAAACAGAAAAGCCAACACACCACAAGCATACACACAGCACAATCTCACACACCGATGACGACCTACGCCTTCCAGTTAAAGGCATCCCCTTGACATCTTGCAACACAATCGCCACTTGCTAGAATGACTCTTGCAGAATGCAACGTGACCATAGCACCAACTCATGATACTCTACGCACATCCTCTTATCTACTCACTACCAATCACCACTGCAATCGCTTGTCACTCATTCTGCTCAGTTTTAGTAACGGTGACGTATGCGAGCCTCAGTCGTTTACACTCTTTCTCCCCGGCGTGTCGGACCGCAGCTAACAACTGTCTCCGTATGCATTTCATTCTCAGCAATAGTCTCCTTGGCTTATACGACCCGTCTGCTGTCTTTAACATCAATCAATTCATTCACGGATGTAGAAGACTAGAAACAACTTCAGAAGTAATCACGACGAAAATTTTAACAAATTATGCAATAACAACAAGCTACGAAAACAACGAGTAAACACAATGAATCCAAACCACCACCAATTGATATGACACACCACACGTATATACAAACAGTACACACAAACTCGCGGATCATGTCTAGATGGAATTCCTTTGAAGAATCGCAGGACTTACACCAGTACGCCTACAACCCTTCTCACGTTGACGATTGTAATTTGTGGAATGTCCGGACACAAACAAGATTAACCAACAATTACAATAATTGGAACTCACACAATTATTAACACAAACATATGTAAAATCAACACATCAAATGTTGTGGATTCCAGCATGACAAACTACCCTTGAAGAACTGTAGGACTTACAGCAGTACGCCTACAACCCTTCTCAGGTTGACGCTCTAGGTTGGAAAATCGTCGCACAGTTCGATTGCTAACTTCCCTCTATCAGCCATATCCTCAAATCTGAACGGCAACACGCCCATGTCATTGTACCGTAGAACGTAGATGACGAACAAACACGCGACATATCTCATCAACCAAGTATAGAAACAGAGTAATTTACACCAAAGATAATAACATTCAAACAGTAACTTGAAACTAGAAATGCCTTTATTCGTGCAAGTCAATTTAACAATTACTCTCTCGTTTACACTTGGCTTATTCTCACTAAACTGACCATTGATATTCGTCCTTTCAAACGAACTGATACTAGCATAGTCATTGCACAAGATACGTGACTTGATGGGCGTCTGTTTCATTGTGGATGACAGCACCAACGACGACTGATCGATATCAGTTGATGAAGTTAGCGGTGAATCAAAAGCTGTTGTTGCTCGACTTTCAGAAGTTTGTCTAACTGCAAGACCACCACCACTGCTGTCTTTTACTATCAGCTCAGGTTTAGCAATAACATCTGATGATAGGTGGGCTACATGCTGATCAATCACACTGACGGTCTCACAAGTATGCATGCCTTCTGCAACTGCACCTGCATTTATTTCTACTTCACGTTCAAGTTCTACAGAACCTTTATTCAACTTAGCGGTAGTAGGCATTCCCTCCATTCCATCATGATCAACCAAAGACAAATCCACACTATCATGATCATTACCACAAATATTCACTTTACCGTCAACTTTATCATTTTCAAACTCTTCAATAACAGAAGTAGACAATTTTAGTTCCTCCTCACAAATCATTAAAGGTTTTATATCTTCACTCTGACTAGTTACACTTTGTAAACTTGTGGAGTCAGAACTGCACTCTGAAGCAGTAACTCTATTCTGTGACACTCTATTCAACAATGGCTTACCAGTTGTAACTACAGACTTCCTGACCAAACCGTTATCGTCACAAAATTCGGAGTCAGGCCTGGAGTTTACATTTAGCTTATCACTGAACTTGCTCACTGGTTCACAGCTCACCTTTGTATGCACCTCTTGCAAACGTGTAAACCACAACCGTGTTTGTCTTGCATCTTGCAACTTATCTGTTGAGCATGTACTACGAAACCTGTTGCACTCACTAAGTTTATATGCATTACTAGACATCATGGAGCCTTCTCGATATCCACCTCTCTGAGGCCTATTCGTCATCAATGAGTGCGTTTTACCCTCAGACTGCTCTATTCTAGGGGTGAGATGTAATAGACTGGCAAACTTGCTCATAGATTGATTGACGCTATCTTTTACCAGTTTCAGGATATCATCAAACTTTGGCTCGATACCCTCATCCTCCATACGGGAGCTCATCTTCACCCACTTCCTTTGCAGTCGAGTAGGTAGGCTTCTTGCTATTACTTCTGGTATAAAACTCGAGTTGAGGTCACTCATTCGATTCATCGAAATCATTCCATTCTTGTAAATTAGCAAATTATCTAAAAACTCAGTGAGTGCCTGGGAGTCATCCTGTAATTGACCACCATTACCCTTAACAGCCTCGAATAATTTCCCTGCAATCATCGAAGGTCTCCCAAACCTTTGACGTAATATGCTCATAGCCTCGTAGTAGCCCTCTTTCGGCTTCATCAACTTACAACACTGTATAGCTCTTGAAGCATCTCCAGTGCAATATCTCATCAAATACATTAACTTCAATTCATCATTTAATAATAAACCACTCAACATGATTTCAAACTGTCTTACAAACTGTAAACAATCAGCTGGGTTTCCTTCGATACACCGTGGTTCTAATTTAGGGAGTTTGATGTTCCTATTATCCCTGAACGGCGAAACAGCAACATCAACCATGTCATGCTTAACATCAGACACATCGTTACAATTAACAGACAAGTCACAATGACTTACTTTCCTGTTTGCATCCGAGACACCCTGTCCCTTCTTTGACCCAGGCATTGTTGAACTTGACCCAATTCCAAAAAAGTTCCAGATATTGCTTGTTCAAAGAGGACTTGACCGGCACCAGGAGAGATGAACGGTGACTATCCAAAAGTTCACCAACCGTTTGAATCCGCCAGATCTGTTTCTATCGTCAGAAACTGTCAATCACGTCTCATAAACCGTTAATGCCCAGCTCTCGCTACGCTCGGGCCCACGCTGTTCCTTTGAGTTTCAGAAACGCTTAGTAATAACGGACGCAAAACCAAAACACCGATCTGCCGCTTGATATTTCTTTATTGTTACACCAACATATAAAAAGTATAAGTGAACTAAGTTTTCTGACGATGTTTCACTCTTCTTTCTGAACAGCGACCGATGAGACGATGACTGTCGTATTGATGCCTCCGCGAAAATTGGGGAAGTTGATTTTGAGCGAACAACCAAGAATTGATCGTTCAATCTTCAACTCCATTGACGTTATCTGTTGAGGATGCATTACGAAACCTGTTACACTCACTAGGCCTACATGCATTACTAGACATCATGGAGCCTTCTCGATATCAATCTCTCTGAGGCCTATTCGTCATCAATGATTGCGTTTTGCTCTCAGGCTGCTCTATTCTAGGGATGAGATTCAATATGCTGGCAAACGTGCCCATAGATTGAGTGACACTATCGTTTAGCAGTTTCAAAATATCGTAGAACTTTGGCTCGATACCCTCATCCTCTATATGCGAGCTTATCTTCACCCACTTCCTTTGCAGTCGAGTAGGTAGGCGTCTTGCCATTACCTCTTAGACTGGGCTTGAGTTCAGATCACTCATGCAATTCATAGAAATCAAAGTATTCTTATAAGTCACAAGATTATGCAAAAACTCAGTACGTGCCTTGGAGTCATCATGTAGTTGACTACCATTACCTTTGACAGCTTCGTATACGTTCCTTTCAATCATTGAAGGTCTTCCAAACCTTTGGCGTAATATGCTCATAGCCTCAGCGTATCCCTAATTAGAGGGCATGCACTTACAGCACTGTATAGCTCTTGAAGCAACTCCAGTGCAGTACCTCATCAAATACGTCAACTTCGTTTCATCGTTTAATAAAAAACTACTTAACATGATTTCAAACTCTCTTACAAACTGTAAAAAATCAGCTGGGTTTCCGTCGAATCACCGAGGTTCAAACTTATGCCTATTATCCCTGGACTGAGAAACATGAACAGCATACTCATCATGCTGAGCATCAAACACATCGTTACAATTAACAGACAAGTCAACATGACTTACTTTCCTGTTTGCATCCAAGACGCTCTGTCCCTTCTTTGACCCAGGCATCACTGAACGTAACCAAAATTCCAGAAATGTTCCAGATAACGCTTGTTCAAAGAATACTTGGCCGGCTCCGGGAAAGAAGGGCGGAGACTATGTAAACTGTAAGAAACTGTCAGAAAAGTTACCGCAGGGATAACTGGCTTGTGGCGGCCAAGCGTTCATAGCGACGTCGCTTTTTGATCCTTCGATGTCGGCTCTTCCTATCATTGTGAAGCAGAATTCACCAAGCGTTGGATTGTTCACCCACCAATATGGAACTTGAGCTGGGTTTAGACCGTCGTGAGACAGGTTAGTTTTACCCTACTAATGAGTACAGTAATCAGTGAAGTACAATCTGGCCGTTGCTATGGTAATCCTTTTTAGTACGAGAGGAACCGCAGGTTCAGACAATTGGTATATGTGCCTGGTCGAAAGGCCAATGGTGCGAAGCTACCATCTGAGGGATTAAGACTGAACGCCTCTAAGTCTGAATCCCGTCCATATTTGCAACGGTACATTCCGTATCCGACACGTGGCTGGGCAAGCTTACGTATTCCTTTTGGTGTCTGGACTGGACCATGTGTTCGGCTAGGCCCATTAGGTCTGGTGTTATGCCAGAGCGATGACCATAAACTATGCTCCGGATTTCGGGGTGTAGGGGTCGACACGATATCTAATTGTGGTATGAGCGTGAGGATACTAAATCGTTTGTAGACGACTTAATGTTTTGTCGGGGAGACGTAAGTGCTCGAGCGGCTATCACACTGCGAGGCATGGAGTCCTATCCCTATTCGAAATACTAATATTCCGATTACAATAAATTACTACAATGAAGTTGCATAACTCTATCACTGCAGTTTCCCTTATCGAAATCTGCTTAGTCACCAAGCGTTTTTCAGGAACTGACCGTTTAGTTATTTCAAGAATCTTATCTGCTGAAATAGCCAAGTCATCTATTATAACATCCTTAAGTGTCACAGGTACAGTCTGTACGGACTGTGGCAGCTTGAATAAGAAGAACTCTCTGAAAAGTTCACCATCGAACTGACTTTGGCCAATAACCCCTTTCATTCTTGTCAGCATGCTCACGGCTGACTGATCTCCTAACTCGATGTTACGAAATAATTCGTCCAGACGTTGTCGGTCTGTGAGAACGTTTCTCCTGAGGAGGGATGCTTTGAGCAACTCGTACGAGTTACTTACCTCGGGACTCAACATCTGTGAAGTTACGTACTTGCTGAATTCCCGCGATAGGGCGTGAATAACTGCGAGGAACTGTGAACGTTGATCGGGTATCTCATGCTCAGAAAAATCTCCTTCAGCTATCTGAAACCACGTTTCAGCATTATCTGGCCAGTATGATACAAGTTGAATAGTTTTAGGAGTTGAGCGGATACGAATGACCTTGGGACTAGGATCACTCATGACGAAATGTATGTCGTATAAAATATGGTACAAGAACAAATACAAAAAGGAACGAACTCACCGGGTTTATCTGCGTATTTATCGAAGATGACGTTCGCGGTTGGGCTCACCAGTTTAGCGGTTGACGGTATAGACTTTCGCGAACAGTACTGAGTATATTAACGCAAGATCTTATACCAACAACTTCTATCTTATTTGATTCTCGTGTATCAACGGCAAAGTAAAATACCACAATTGATTGTCCATATTACGAGATATATTTCGGAACCAAATCGCGGATTGAAGCGGAAGCTAAGCTAGCTGGTTATCGTGCACGACAGTGACACGACGGAGTACCAAATGGCGGGGATGCTTGACCAAAAGCCTTCAGCTAAACAAGTCGGCTTGAACTCTAAGGGTCAGCATCCGATGTTCATTGATGATTCTTATGGTCACGATGTAATTCTTCTCTTAGACAAACTCTATTCCTATGGTCAATTATTTTGAGGAATTATTTACGTTACACTCTAATACAAATTTTAGAATTACGGCGGTTGTAAATTAATATTAGGTAATATATCATCTGAGGTAATGCTGTTCTAAGCCTTTTCCATTTTCTTCAAAACCTTCATAGTGATAGGCCGAATTCTATTTCAAAAAATGCGTGAATACCTGTGGCAGTTCAAAGAGGTAACTTTATAACTGAAACAAATAGGAAATAGAATAAATCAGATGTATTTTGATGGACTGGAATTTAGGTAATTCACTAAGTTAAGCAGGTCATAGTATAGTTCGAGACATGAGCTTAGGTGTGTGAATTGAGCAAATCTTGACTATCTGTCTTGCTACTGACACAAATTGACATGATAAAGACCGTATGAAGACCATTGGATTTTTCTGAGGCTTTTCACATTGCATCAGTTTCCTTAAAGCTACATTAACTAAAACATAATCATCATTTGTGATTGATATTAGTTTAATAGTTTTTACTTCCGTTATTGAATTAGGATAGTTATGAGAGATAAAAGCGTGTACTGTTTCCTCCTGTGGTTAACTGAATCACGAGTTCAGATCATTTTCTTAAAAAAAATATGATGTTAATCACCCATTAACTCTTGTAAGATATTTTGACAGCAGACTATGATGTTAGTTGTTTTTATTCACATTCTGAAGAAATAAACTAAAAATATTAAAGATTTTCTAAAATAAGTCCTTGATAAATGCAAAATCTCTTACTTTCACTTATTGTGAGGAAATTCGAAGATTATGATTCCATTCTAAGGTTGGCGTTTTACTTTTGATTAGTCAGGAACTAATGTAATTTATTCATGTATATATATATATATATATATATATATATATATATAACACTATGTATGCAAAAATGAGCTTTAGAATTCAATGTTTATATTGAAGTCACTTAGATTAGTATAAAAGTCAGGTAATAGTGTTTCTTTAGGAAATTTATTGAAAGTATTCATAATATTTGAAAATAGCTGTCAAGAATAAAGCATCATTTTTCATACAGACCGGCTGAATAAACAGTCATTAAATCCTTATTCTACGCTATAACTGTTTTCAGTCATTTTGAAATAAAGCTAAGTATATGATCTACTCTCACTCCATTTAACATATAAAATTTTTAGTTCTCTGTGTAGACATTTGTAATTACATTTATATAGCCGTGCATAAACTCTGTTCTCAACGATTTAGGTGAATAATGCACCTATAACATTCTATTCTCCGATACATTAAACGTCCTAAACCGACTGTTTTGACGTAGACTAACATGTAGACAGTTTTCTTAAAATCTCCTTTAAGTCATACTAGTTAGTGATTCTCGTCCTTACAGTATCGTATCAGTGTCGCATTACATTCAAATAAGTAACTTATTACCAAATGAACTAAAATATGTGAACAGGTGGTGAAAGTATCTAATATTTAATCTATTCTAGACCACGTTCAGCTGACAAAAAGTTACATAAGTCTAAGGAAAGTACTCACCTTAGTAACAAAGAGTTACTTATGTCCATGCCAAGGAACATTCACAATGAAAGTACTTTTTAGCTAATTCAGTCCGTTATGGCTTATGAAAAACACCAACATCATTATGATCTATGCAGAAATCCTTTTCATCGCCTGTCTGCCTTGTCTTCAGAGATGCAGAGTTTTATCATTAGAACTCTATTTTGTCTTTTAAATATACAACAAACTTTTAGTAATACCGCTCAGTTGGATATAAAGAATTTTCAAGACCATACTATATGCCGTAATCTCTGAAGACCAGAAATTTAATTGAAACAAACACACCACTATCATTATTATTGTTTTCGTTTAGAATTAAATTAAGAGTTTTACAAAGCATCTATTCAGTTGAGAGAACACCAAAACACTGAATAATAATTCATTCAAAACAATGGGTTCCACATGTGAATAATAGTCCGGCATATCTAGATCAATATAAATATGCTCCTAATATAGCACTGGCACTATTATACTGACAGCAAATTCACTGTATTTCAAACGTATATTTAGTGGTGTGAAATATTCCAACATCATAAATTAATGGTGAATCTGGACGAAGAATATTCTTTTCAGTAAATTCTCTTTAGGTTCTTACAATTATAAAATATAATATTTGTTACTGTAACAATAATGGCCAGTAATATGGTGGATTTATTTTCAAGTGGAATAACAGATTAGTTATGGGGTGACAAAGTAAATAGTATTTATTTGACAAACGTGCTGAGCTGAATATATTGCCATCAAGAATACCTTCAGTTTGCTGATAAGATGACAAACTTGAATGCTACTGACAAATGCATAGCATCAGTTAGTGTTTCATCGTTATTCACTCATGTACCTCCAGTGAAAATCATCAACTATATCTGCAAACATTTTTCACCAGCACTCCTATTATTAATGTGAAGCAAATGCATCTTAAATATAAAACGAATGCCCACTTCTTATTTAATGATCAAGTGTACAAACAGATTGATGGAGTCATCGTGTGATCACCACTAGGTCTTATACTTGCGAACAAATTTCTGGCAAACTAGAAAATGTTCGTTGAAATATGAAACGGCTGAAATGAAACTGGACTATCTTTACATGTATGATACTTTTGTAGTGTACTGTGAAGGTGTACGTAGTGATTTGATTTGAGCCCCTTCAATAGTACTCACCCACCTGTCCATTTCATCTGCGAATACAATAACTCTCTGCAGAAAGCTAGAAACCAGGGTTCAGTATTCACACTTCCTTGGCTTCGTACCTATGAAGTACAGATGCAATCTGATCAGGTGCTTAGCACTTAGAGCGAGGTTGATTTGCTCCGAAAATTGTGTAAAGGAAGAACTCCGAGTAATTTGGGACACTCTAAGCGAAAGCGGATATCCAGAGCAGTTTATGAAAGCCATCATAAGTTATAATAGTAGTAAACATGAACTTGCAGTAGTGGAGATAAATCCATTATTTTTGTGTCTACAGTTCAGAGGAGATACTGCAGTGGAGATTTTATCCCAATGTCTAACAGGAGCGATAAAGATTACTTTCTACCCCACAGGTCTGTTCCTCTCCTTTTGTAGCCGTCCAATGTTTAAGAAACTTAAGGACGTCTTACCTAAGCTCAGCTCTTCCTCATTCATATATTGCTTTAAATGTTCTTGTGGTTTAAGTTATATCAGGCGCATGATTAGACCGGTTTGTCTGCGTATTCGGAAACATTTACTCGCTTGGTTCAGCAATAGGGGAATCAAATAAACAAAAAGTTAGATTCTGAAATACTTGGTTGATGCTACACATCTCACCGACACCAGCATAGACTTCAGGGTAATATACTAAATTCCAAAGTCATTACCACGCATAGTACTCCTACGTATCCCACCTATAGCTAATGCTATTGCAAAAAGATCAAAACGAACAATTGGGGGACTGTTCCGCAGCCAAACATGGATTTGAATTAAACCACGAGTGCCTCCTCTTCTTATCCTTTTTTCTTTGGCTTTGCCTATTATAATTTATTATTTTTTGTTATGTTTTATACAGTCCATTCTAGCATTCATTCAATACTGTCGAATTTTTCGTTTATACTATCCAGATTTAATATTAGTAATATCATCTCTTTACTCAATTTATGACTTCACTTGTTTCGTTTCACCCATTGCTTACTGCATGACGAAGTTTCACTGCAGCCTTACCATCTCGCTTTCATGCATGTCACTTTGCACTAACCACTTGACACATTTTATAACCTTGAACTGAATTCTCAGTTTTCCTTCATCACAATGTATGAATTTACCCTAACTAATCACCACTATCTTCTATCATTTCACAAACTTTTTTGTACCTTTGCCAAACCAACACTACTGTTTATTTTGACACCCCACAAATAATCTGTTCTTTTACTTAAAAATGAATCCACCATATAATTAGCCATTACTGTAACAATAACAAATATTATATTTTATAACTGTTAGAACCTCAAGAGAATTTATTGAACAGAATGTTCTTCGTTCAGGCTCGCTTTAAAAATATTACAAACATCACGCTGATAACAATCATTGTAGAGCGAAATAGGTGTTGCGTGTATTCCATCACTTAATGCAATACCACAGCTTTTACAAAGTGATATCTACAGAATTCTCTTTCACACTACCACACAATTATACTGTGATAAGTCACATCTCTATTCTAAAATCCTCACTCTAATCTATGCGAAACAGCATTAAGCTTTTATAATACAAGGATTGATGTTATTTCCAAGTATTATTGCATTGCTCAACAACAGATTTCTTAAAACAGAATATTTGAACAAACTTTGATAGAAGAAGATGTGTGGATATCTGCTTGATGAAAAGAAGCTGATACTTAAAGTATTGATTTTCTGAGTACATACGTTGTAAAGAAAAGTATGGCTTTCAAGTAACGATAACGTAATGTTTTTAAGTGAATGCATTCTGAGGTTATTGGCACATATCTACGGAGGTACAAATCTGGCAAATACTCCTTGATGATGAGTGCCAACTAGCAGAAAACCTAGGTCCAAGGCTTCCTGCCGATTGCCTTCAACTATCTAAATTGTAACCTCCCCAAAAACCGCACACACTGTTCAAGAAATACATTTATTTTGACCAAAAATTAGAGTCACAAGTATATGTTAGCAAATAGCTCACAGTGTATGATCAATATATTTTAGCTCGCGGTCATAAGAGCAACATTTGAGTATTTTAAATATTACTTCAAGTAAATATCAAGACGTCAGATGATGTTACAAAAATAACAGGCCATTTTAGACAGAAACGTGTTTCACTTAACTTGCAATTCTAGGGTATTGCAGAAAACTAAACTGGAAAATAAGAATAAATGCAAACAATAGTTGCAATCACGATAACTGGTTAGCTGCTGGTCATAATTTACACACGACCGGTAGTGAACCCCAACAAAAAGATAAAGTAACTAGACTAGTTACATTTTCTCGTATCTGTCTACTTAACTAAGCTTGTAGAATGGGTGGAACTGGCCGTTTTTCTGAGAACTTAATTCTTCTTGCTCAGGAACAACTGCCAGTGTGGCTAAATAAAGGTGTAGTGAAAACCAATAACAGATTGATATTTGACCACCTGGTTCAAATATGTCTTATCTCTCAGGTGCCAGATAATTTGCCGAAAGCACCCAGGTACCGAACGCCCCAAGCATCAATGGCCATTGCGATTCTCTTAAAGCAACCAGTGCTCCGTTTGCAGAGGAAACAGGTCCAGCTAATATTGCTGCCCCGGCCTTCCATGGAATTTACAAATCCATAAATACTGTATTATGTAGGTATCACCTTCCATCCTTAATATGTAAAAATTTGTCTACCCCTTATTATTGCACTTGTATAAACAAGATAGTAAGAAGGCATGTAATGAAAATTCAGACAGCTGATATGAACGGAAGCAAGCTGGTTATCACAAAACTAATGATAATGATAACGAATGACTTACTTTAAGTGCTTATGCAATTAGTAAGTTCTTCAGGGTTGTTTGAAATGTAAATAGTTCTATGCAAAGTAAATAATGTGTTTGCCAACAGCATTTATTTCATTCACTGGTTATGGGTTAACACATGGATCTCTTGAAGATTAATTACCACTTACTTATTGGGTGAAAGGATTTCACCCTATCACTAGAACCTTTCTGATTATTATTGATATATATATATATAAATCGACTAATGTGGTCTATTTACTTAGTGCTAATTGTATTAGTTCTTTACTTAATCGAGTGTTTATCGCCAGTGTTAACATAATAATTCCAGAGAACATGGGTGGTAGATTACAAAATCTTCATACTGTAATGCTTAGAAAGACCATAATTATAGTGACAATTACTATATAAACATTCACATAATCACATTTTCAATTAACAAGAAACAAAGCTGACATAAAAGTGTATTTAAATAATTAGTTTATAATTTGGACTGATAATTTTATTGTCAAGAATAAGACTGTGCATAATGTTTACTTTGAATACTCTGTCATTGTGAACCTCGTGATATATTTATTTACCTAAAAGAAAGTAATCACATTGTAACTGAAAATGAGATCAACTGAAATACACATTTAACTAGAAAAAGAATTATAAATGCATGTGTACACAACTCACTCTAATGGGTATCATTCACGCAATAATAAATTAAAAGAACATTCGTGCTGTAAGACATGATTTTTTTAAATTAAGGAATTCAGTGTCTATTTATTAGCTAAGAGTACTAAATTTTGGAATATGCTCACTGAACAGCAGGGGTCACTTAATGAAATAAAAAGTGATGCGATATTCGTTTTCAACACACTTCAAGCCTACTTTACACAATTTACAGTGACAGCACTTCTCATTATCAACTGATATGCTATAATTGCTCAAGTACTTACATTTGAATTCTTCACCAGTTGATAAAGTGATCATGAGTAGAAGAGGTTTATGTAAATAGTTTGCTTTGGATATAACTATGAAATATATTATCTTCATCTCAGCAATTGTTGATTTCACACAGAACACTGTGGATTATTTCACAATTTATTTTATTTTCTGAAATATCAGAATACAACCTACTGAGGTAAAATAGGAGGCGAATTATTTCTTTGCATAATTTCTGATTTAAAGTTTAGTCCGAATTTTAAATAGTATTGTGTTTCCAGCCTGAAACAAAAACACATTTGCTGGCATTCAACCATGCAATTCTTCACTCAAATATTAGGATAGAATGAGAAAACTTAGTGCTATAAACAGTGTAAATTATGGGGATGGACGTTTGTTCAAAGCCTTAAAAACACCATTTTTTCCTTTATTTTGCTTTAGGTATTCAGCTGTCAACACTGCGATACATAGTATTCTAGAAAAAGACACTAAGAGTAACTGAAGCCTTTATTTCACACACTTTTCGAAAATGAATTTTAAGAATTTCTTAAGTGCTTAGTTTATAATGAGTACCAAAATAATACTGTGAATTCGAAAAAGGTGTACATTTTTACAATTAATGGTTGGAAATTACGACAACTTAACAAAATGTTTGTCAGAGTCGGATTAATAAAAATAAGACCTTGATAAAAACACTCAGGTATATTATCTGGAAGTTTTTAGCACTCAAGAAACCAAGTTTATTTAAAGTTTGTTTCGAGATATGTCGATAATGTGATGAGAAGGGTCTATTTTGACCGCCTTACTTAATGCCTCTACGAATAGACTTTTGTGCTCAACTATTCATGTAAATATTAAATGTGTAATCGTAGTAGCGTTGTCACAACAGTCTGTGATAGATCGAAAAATCACTTCACTTCAACAACAGAATCAAAATCAGAAGTGAAAATCTTTCTAAGGTCTTAAGAAATAGGGACTGAGATAAAAAAGAGGGTGTTAATCCTACTAATTCAAAATAACTCATAGCTTCATTTTCCTAAATTGTAAAAGGTGGTTAGCAGTTTTATATTAAAGCTCCGATAATGTTTTGCAGACTGCAGTCGCAATTAGAGCATTGAGATTCTTGAGAATTATGATTTCTTATGCTGCTCACTTTATTGTGGAACATTCTGTTTTCTAAATAAAGAAATATCACGACAGGTAAAGAGCAGAAAGTACTTCGTTTACAAATGTGAAGCATCATTACACTGCATTCAAGTATAGTTTAAGCGTATATAAAACATCGTTGATAATATTTGCAGAACGAATATTATCTAACACATGTAAGTTATTTATTTATTCAGTTATTACTATTTAGAAATATTATATGAAATCTTTATATCTCTAAAAATGTAAAATTTACTTACCAAAAGTGGGACTTATCTTTAAGGCAGCCAGAAATCTGTCTCTAGTAAGCATACCTGTTATATCCAGGGACTCTGGGAAAGAAATTGTAATATTTAATAATTATGGATACAGATAATATAAACTACTGAATGAAATATTTTGATAATACTAATTCTCAATAACTCCTTGTTTGTTTACATTTTGCCTAACGTTTTACCATTCCATATGCAAATTACCTAAATAGATCCAGATTTCGAATTCATTATTTAGGACTCTAATTATTTATCTTTATAACAGAAATTTGTAGTTGAGTAGAAGTCACTGTACAGAAAACCAATTTTATTGTTGTCATCTAAATGTATAAAAACACTAACATAACAGTTTTACAGCCTCGTTTGTAAAGACCCAAATATATACCTACGCAATATGATGGGGGAGTTTTGTAGTTGGGATGGATGTTTTTGATATGGGTGAGTTTTCGGAGCTGAGTAACTTTCACTGTCCTTTCGGATAATATCCCTAAGGCTTACTTCAGTGTGAAGTGACGTATTGAGATTTCCTATGAATGATATAACTGCCTCCCATGATGACTTTGTTTGTAACTGGTAGTCTTCAGAATTTTTCTTAAAATTGCTTTAATTTGTGTAGATGTCACTCGATTCATTGGTCCGGAATTCGACCTTTTTGTTACCATTACCTTATGACATGTTGATGAATTTGTTCTTTTGCAAAACTGAGTGGAGAATGATCTGAGAAATAAGCTTTTTGGAATTCATTAGCATTTTTAGAATTTTCAATGCTTAAGAGTTTCTCATTTCCCCTGGTATACTGATGTCCATAGTTATCTACATGCATTGATATAAAGGAATACATGCTGCCTTTTTTGACGACTAGTTTATGTTTTCTGATTCAATGTTAAAGGCGTAGTCCATTTTGAACTATATAATCCTTTTCTACAGTTGATGCGACCTATTTGGTGGGTCACGTAACCTTAATTTCTTTTCTTGTTGAGTGTTTTGGACGCGAGGCTTAGCGCTTATCCAACTTTACGTCAACAGCGAAAGTTACTCAATGAATACTAAATACTCTTAAAAACATTCATATAATTATTCTACCTGATAAACTTCCTACAATAATGAAAAAGAAACAGAAATGTTTATTTAGCTTACTCGTGATATATATCCACCTTTGGACGCGGATGTGGTGAATATGAAAGCGTATTACCATTGCTGGAAATCATGCTGGTTATACCATCACATTGATGGTTAAAAGTGGAAAAGAAAGAAAGTATGAATTAAGCGTTTGAAACAGGATCATATAAGGTGAATAAGCGTAAAACATAAAACTAAGGGATGTTTAGTAAGCTGTCACACTCAGTTAACAACATTCTGTTTTTCAATTATAATTTTTTTTAGAATTAAAGATAATTTTCCAACAAATGAATAACTAATATAGCAGATCAACAAAATAAAAAGATGTGATAATTTAGAAAAAATCACCAGTGGTTAGGCAAATAAAGAATGAACAGGGATTATAGAATAATGAACGGTAGTTTCGTTAATTTCTCAAAAGTCACAAAGAATAAGCCAACTGGCCTTATTCCCATAGTGGAAACACAACAAAATTATTCTTTTGACAACATTCCACAACATACTGATAGTTCATACTGACTAAAAGTTAGCAAACGATTGGTGTAATTTCGATGTCAAACTCCACATATCTCTATAGAGCCGATGATGAGGAACTAATAGAGAAAAAAATGCATTTATCCGCTTTGTTTTGTTGTCTTATCTAAATGTGTAAATTCGAATTTTCAAAATAAGAAAAGTACTTTGTGGCTATAACTTGACTATACTAGAAAACATGAAGCTTTTACTTTCATTATGAACAATAATTTTCAAACAATAAGACATTAGAGATTTAAAATTACAACACAAATAAACACAAAAATAAACAAACGAAAATAATAGGAATTGATATGGTTCTGCCTTCATCTAGAAAACTCTGCTGAACTGCTTAGATGTTGAAAAAATATGGATGTATAACGTATTGCATAAATGTTGAAATTGAATCTGAGGGCTTAATCTAATCTGATTGAGCATTCACTTGATTATACCAAGAAACCATTCTACACAAGTTTCCTCTACAACCTACGTAGAAATAAATGAAGCTTTAGGTAGATAAACACTTTGAAAGGTAATCAGTGATCACTGGCCTAAAAACAATAGGAAAAGAAAATTGGAACATATCGCCTTGTTATTTACCCTATTATCAAGAGTTTACTCAGCAGAAAATAGCAAATCTGTGCCTAAGTAAGCATAAAAGATATAACCATGCTTGTTGTTCTCTGAGCTCTTTAGTATTTAGTCATAATAGCAGTTGGAAAGCATTAAACAAATACTATGTTCCAAATGGTGCAATAATATTATTCGCATCTAAAGCAAAGAGAATCCATCTAGAAGACAAACACTAATTTTATCGGTGGAAATGCATAAATAATGTCTAGTGAACTCAAGATTAGCTGCATTTCATCGTAAGCAATTGTTGTTAAGTATTCATAAAAATAAGAAACATGAAAAGGTATAGTAAAACGCAGACTATTCAGTTTATAAGTTAACTTTAAATACCGTGTTTCTAACATAAGATTTTGTTAGCTGTGGAAATTTATATGACTTAGGGATTACCTGTAGGTTTATATAATCCACTTTTAAACTTTAGTTAGTAATCCTTTAGAGATAAGATTCAAATGGTTTTAACCTGTAACAAACATTTTATGTCAAACTTTGGAAACAAACTTCTGTCTAACCAGAAGAATATGAACTTATAATACTAGAAAACCACGTTCTACAAGAATGTTGATGGGTATTTTGAAAAAAATATATGACAAATTTGAATGATAATACAAGCAGATGAGGATTTAAAACTGTTTAATATGTACTAAGGCGCTATACATCTATTCACCAGGTATAACTCTTAAATGATATTTAAATGCACCACAATATAAACAAGTAAGGTTTTTAGTGGGTGGATCCTTCTAAATCATTATACCTAAAATCTAATTACCACATCTGTATTCTATTTAACTCAGTAAAATTTCGCCTGATTAACTCATTTGAATAGCACTGCCCAGTTTTTCCCAACAGTTGTAAATAATTTCAGTAACAATTGCATATACCTGTTCTTTTTCACAAATAAATGCTGAACGACTTAGTTGGTGAACTTGTACATAGCAGGGTGTTTAAAATTTATATACAAGGTTGCACTCTTCATACTGCAGGAGTCAAGTGATTTCCAATGATGGTAATATTTTTGGTGTTGTTTACTTAAGGTATATCTGAGCAAAAAAGCTCGGCGATCGGATATCACCAGACCATAATATTTTATTCAATAGATTCGTATCCGCTCTGGACAATCTGTAATGTCAGTACACAACACTTACATAAAAATATCCGCTAGCTTAAAGGAGTGATATGAAGTTTTTTAATACAAATGACATATAGTTGTGGGGAATACAAGTATGGGAATGTGATAAAAAGATGTGGTAACCAGTCTCTGCTATCTATCCAATTCAATAAACATTTCAAAATAACTTGTACGCATAGTAATGAAAAGTTCTGGCATGTAGAACGGGCAATTACTAAGTAAAGGCAAAAGACCGACCTTTAGTGAATTATTCCTGTAAATGCGTTATGAATTGCGGTCTTTTTAAACTGGCATGAGTCGAAATCGGTGAATTCTATAAAATCTAACAGTGTTCCAACTACTGTTACCCTTCTGTTCAGATTCATGAGACAGAACATGTCTATAAACCCCAACTCATTTCTGAAATGATACAACGGCGTGTACAACAAATTAAGCAAACTTCAAAGTTTGAAAAAACATTGATTACGCGATTCCCAGTAAACATAATGATAAATCTGAATCACATTAAGCATTACTGTTATTCACTCACTCAGGTTCTACTAAAGGCTCAACGGAAAATGTTTTACGAATTGGATACGGAGAAGGACTGCGTGGATGGTAAACCTCTCGAACCGATCTATAGCAGTTGTCAGTCAAAACATTTACAAATAAATCATTAAACACAGTGTATAATCTAAAGCAGTGATAAAAACTTCCCGAAAACAAATGAATACTCATAGACCTTTTAAACTCCACATTTTTACGTTACTTACACCAGATCAACACCAAAACATTAGTGTGAGATATTATTATTCTGAAAACTGGACGAAGATAGGTAAGAGTGTTCAAATTTTGAAAGTGATTAAAAATGAATTCATATATATATATATATATATATATATATATATATATATATATATACAGCACTACCTTCGAAATGCACCAGCTAATAACTTCTGTATTTCATACATCCCAGTTAGACAACCTTCATCTTGCAAAATGTCTGATATCAATAGATGAAGACTTCATTCATTAGCGTCATGTTTTCAAATGACTTTTCTTAACTTTTTCTAAAACCAACCCTTATGCACAACATCCTAATTAAAAATTAACTGATAGTGTATTATCAGTGATGATGACCATTCCATGAAAAAATTAGAATTATCAAAACTTTAAGTCATATCAGTCAGTCCGTTTCATAACTCAAAAAATGCATGCATATCTGATCTTCAAAAGTAGATAAAATGTCAACACACGAAAGTGTTAACCATGACACTGTATGCAATTCTCTGAAGGTGAATTTAATAAAGAACAGAGACAGAATGAAGAAAAACACCAAATTTAATTGGTGGATGGTCACTAGCAGTGGAATCCAGGATGCGCATTTCGTCCTATTTGGGACTCGTCAGCTGGATGTATCTGCATTTCTCAGTGAGTGATGACGTTCCCACCGAGGCTCGAACCCATTACGACCCAGCCGACATGTCAACCTGAGATCGAGCACTTCAGTCCAATCAGTCGATGGGAAAATCAAAAATTCAATTCAATAAAAAACACCAAATGTTACAAAAAGAATGACCCTAAGTAACAACACAGTTAAAGACTAAATAGTTTAGTCCGAACAGTGGTCATTTTCCTTCATTAATTTCTTTTTAAAATTGGAGGGTTGATACGAACTAATTTTGAAAGAACTATGATGAATCCGTCTAGAAAAGGAATACTGTAACAGATACTTCTGTAAAAGAACTAGCAAACCAGACAAAAATTCACAACAAATAAAGGTAATTTTTTCGATTGAGCAGAAAAGCTGAGTCGACCACAACAAAATAAGTTGCAACAACTGAACCAGATACATGAGTCACACAGCTAGTCACGATTGTGGAATATGTCAACCAAAAGCACCAACTGAACAGAAGAACAGAGTCAAACCATTCATTACTTGTATACAACATGGACAAAAATCGGTATAGATTTAGATTATTTAAAAACATTTAAATAATATAAAGTAGAAAGACTGGAATGTTATCGGAAGTTAAACACACAAAATGACAGTTCACCTCAAATCACTGCACCCTTAACCAAAACTATTTTCTGGCATTTGAAGATATGGGTGATAAGTTACGCTTTACGAATGAAAGTATTTTTCATGTACTTTCAGTAGAAATAAGGTTTCAGACAAGATGGCATATTCACTTGGTAATGACTATAAAAGCAAGGAAACTACGGTTAGTGGTCACCATCATCATATTGGAGTTTAATAGAATTGATTCAAACGAACAGTTGTTTAGGTTTTTTAAATATAAAGTATACACTTGCCTTATTTATAAAATTATTTACTCACCTACGATAAGGAGACTCCAGTGTTCGATAATAAGATGGTTCATACGTTGTTGTTGGATATGGCCTTGAATAAAGTGATAAACATAAGATACAATCCAAGAGAAATAAGACAGAAAATAACAGTCTCACAAATATTCACAGACAGAGGAAACAAAAGTCTAGATGTTTCAAAAAGTGAAACATAAAGACGTTTCTGCAACATGAAACAATTACAGCCTATACGACTATCGTGTCTTTCACACACCTGAATAATATTTCCCTCTCTTCAATTTTTTTAGATTAAGAACAATTCAATCAGTTTGTTTATTCAGGAATGGTGTCTATGAAATTGTTTTTTTGATTTTCTTAAGTCAGATGAATTATAAAACACATTGTTCGAATTATATTTATATGTATGTATACTGAGGCAAATCTTAAACCTATGAGCGATACAGCCGTAGCTTATTTGACTGCAAGACTAGGGATAAGCTATTTCACCTGCTTCTCTATTAAGAACAGCTCTCATGAATATTTATTCTTTACGGACATATCCGTATGTAGTTATTTTAGTTGCAGAAATTTCGACAGGAGCCACTAAAATCTGTAACATGGGACAAATTCAAGATATACTCAGCAGGGATTCATGGAATCAAGTATTATTACCGATGACGCATTTCAGTTTTGATCTTGAATTTCAATATAAACAATATTCTGGGAAAACGTTTGTAAGGTGCCTAATTGAACAATAGCCACTCTGTTGACTTAAGCTGTGATGAGGCTTCCATTCTGCACCGCTTAAATCTCAGGTAGTTTAAGTAACTGAAGTCTGAACACCGTCTTACGTATATGGTTTTATAAATAACATCACTTTGTTGTACGATCCTCTTTAAGTCTCACTCATAAAATAAGAATGTCTGACAGATATTCTCCTTTGTATTTTATTGCTCACCTAGCTAACAAATGTTTATGCATTTAATGAAAAAATAAAGCGATCATGATTTAGTCATAATATTGGTTTGACAGTATCACTACAAAACAGCCAAAATGTTAGTTGATAAGCACTTATACCTTTCAGACTTTATATAATAAATGAGCAGGTTAAATGACCTGTTTTAACTTCCCAACTAATGTCTGACCATTCATACTGCCCATATCTTCATATTGATTCGTGACCGCTAACTACAGCATAGTGAAATATATCGTATAGTGAATACTTGGAGCTTTCCAACTTCTTTTCTCTCTTCACCACCTCCAGAAAATTAGATAATTCCGAAAATCACTCATAAATAATCAATAACTGATGCATGCATATGCAAAAGACTTCTCTCTCAATTCATATGAAATTACTCTAGTTGCATAAAACTTAACCTATAAGTGAATTTCATTTTCACTTCAGTTACTCAATATCGTTTCCCAGTGTTACGCAAACGATAGGAACTTAACTAAAGTAGTGTTTATCTACAATGACATCACTAACTGCGTAGCAATGGCCATCGAAAATTTGGCTGATATGGAACGGAGATGGTAGGCTAAATGATAAAGCTTCATGTTAAACAAATCGAATTCTTAGTCAGCGTCTAAAACTATTATTGTGGCACTTAGTCTCACTAAAGTATTAAGTCTTCATTTTTTTTATCACTCCGTCATCTCACCATTCTTTCAGTCAAATAAAGAAACTGTGGGTATTTGGAGAATATCTATTGAAAGTTGTACAACATGATTGCCTTCCTCTTTGTTGATGACTAGTTAGTGCTCAAGTCAACAGCTTTGTTCACTTTTATTTTCACTTCCTCGTTTTGATGAATAGAACTAAACTTTTTGGTGAAAACCAAATAACATATATATGATATTGGACACCTGTCAATAAAATGTTCTCCATCAAGTGATTTATTGTACACACTCTTCGAACTATTTCCAAATTAATGAATCACTCACCCTGGAGCTATAGGCGCAGTAGGCACGTAAGTGGTGTGCGGACGCCTTTCATATGTTTCGTATACTGGAGTTACATAAGGCCTTCAAGAAAGCAAAAAAAATATCATAAAATTAGTTTGTTATATATTCAGTAAAAATATTGGTCACAGTTTAAAATAAAAAACGTGAAAACTAACTTTAACTATTCTTGAACTTTGAATGGTTGAATTCCACGAGTATTATCATAAAATCGATACGTAACATATTATGTCATTCGTGAGTGCATTATGGTATTGTTTTTTTTCTTAGTGTTGTTTGGATGATACTTTAGGGTATCCCTTGCACATTAGCATAAACAATTTTGTACATCCAAACGAACAAACAAATAAATGATACTGTTTTAGTGATGTTTCACGATTTTATGAAAATAGCTTTATTGAAGTAATATGCTACTACTTTATCATTTGTGGTCCAAATTAGCATCCCCTTTGACCTAGACAACTCAGAGACTCCATATATGACTGGTGTAACTATTTTACTAATAAACAGTTAGGTTCAAAGCAGCTATAAATTCTACGGTATAAAAGATTTCCTAGTTTCCAGATAACTAAAGCTGATGTCCAAATGATATTACTCAAAAATGAGTGAACAAAGGTTTTTCCGACATGTCCGTGCCACTTTGTTAATAAATTAGATGATTGAACTACTACTACTTTTACGGAAATGTACAATATTCATATGAAAAGCCTAGTATGTTTGATATGGACACATTAATGGTGAATAACCCCTATTTAGTTCTCCGAAAGTAATCATGCCTTTTACCCGGACCAACGAAGAGATAAATTACAAAATATGCTTGTCAGTGAAATATACATTCTACTCAACACATTATTACATTGCTTTGAAAATGACGAATAGCTTACGCTGGAGATACCGGAGGAAGTGATCGATACGTGGTAGTCGGATAGTTGTTATAATATGGGTCATACGATGGTGCTGTATAAGGCCTATAAGAGAATGAAATTCAATTAATATTAATTAGACTAAAAAAATTAGTTTCCATGGAAAAATATTTTATAAAAATGTAAAATAAATTCTGCGAACTTCATGTTTCACCCCACGAAGCTTCCAGTGTGTGGCATAGTTACATGTTACTTCTGCTATCATTTTCTTCTAAATCAACTTACACAAACTTGTCAAAGTTCATGAGAACAAATTAATTTACCCTCACTTTGCAAAATATAAGATAGCTAAGCTGTGATTGTCAGTTAGAATGTTGTTAAAAAAAAGAAATATTTTGTGCAACTTGAATTAATTAACATTGTGTTCTCTCAAAAATGAAGTAAACCAGGGAAAATAGAAGTGGTTGAATGAAAAAGAGTTGCCCAAGCCTATTCACATATAAGATATTACAGTGTGCTGCTTTATTGGTTTGGCCACGATTTGATATCCATTGGAGAACCACTGGAAAGTCGAGGATTACCAGGCAGCTTTTTCGACCTAGTCTGGGATCCATCGAGGTTCAAACCTTTCACTAGCTACTAGATCAGGTGCCAGTAGCTGAGACGTCTACAAGCTCATATTGTTAGTTGAAGGTCCTGGGTTTGAACATCAGTGGATCCCAGACTAGGACAAAATAGCTGCCTAGTAATCTCTGATTTTCCAGTAGTTCTTTAACTGATGTCAGCTCATAATCAAAATTTAACTAATCAAATCCCTGAAAGCCGATACCTGGTAATACTATTTAACGTCTGATAATTGATTTTAATTAAACTTATGAAAGATAACAATTCCTCACATGGAAAATGCAAGTACATTAAATACATTTTCCACAAGTGTCTCTTCGGGATTAAAATCAATAAATATGTTAACCATATATAATCCCATACAACTTGTTAAAATAATATGCTGCCATGTTTGGTTGAGTGAATACAATGAGAAAATCAACAACTGAGTAATGAAACAAATCATTAAGGAATAACTGTATGAGACGAAAATCGAAAATGCCCTATATACACCTGATGTTTATATATATATATATATATATACATTAGAAATAAGCTGATTTACCTCGAACTTCTTGATCTTCTGTAATTGTAACGATAGTCGTCCTAACGGATAAACAACAGAGAAATAAAACATGCTGTCTATCAGCGATCCAATGAGTGTAAAAAGATGCTTTGTGTGTAAAAAAGAAGAAGAAAAGAAATGCATTCCTCTGTAAACTTTAACCAAATTTACCATGAATTCTGGTTCTAAATAACATCTTTAGGATGAATCGACCAGTCAGTGAAGATAACAAAATGATTCTGTCTAAATTTTTGACAAGTGATTTCGCTTTCGCTGCAGTAAGATAAAACAACTTGGAAGTTTGCAGGCCTTTTTCACACTTCAATCGAAGTCTTAAGTCAACAATTCGAAATATTTTCAAACTGCGTAATGTATCGTGCATAATGATTCGAAAGGAAAAATAATAATTTTTATGTAGGTAGTGTTATGTGTACTGTTTTAGTTGCTTTCATTTGTTCTATATATATATATGTTCCTGATTAATACTTCGAATATTAAACAAAATTTGATCAACATAACTTTTATACCCCACAAAGTAGATGGCAGCCAATTTTTTTTGAATACATTATTGATACTTGTAGATCTAACTTAAAGAAAAACTGCACTGGTTTTTCATGTTATTCATTTATTTGTTCTGTATTACTATCATCAGTTCAAGTTCTATTGACTATGAACACTGCTCCTCACTTAAGAAGCAGTAATCTCCCGATAACAAAATAATCACAATCTACAAAGTTCAAACAAACTATATGTAAGCACAATCTGTGAATAAAAAGGCAGTATATATATATATATATATATATATATATATATATATATATATATAGAACACAGATGCTGCGAATTTCCTGCATTAACTTCGGTGTTGCGTTGGACTAAATCACTGTAAAACCACTTAAAATAATTTCTGAGTGCTTAGGAAATTTGAGGAATTTGTATGTTCCTTTTAAACAAGCTGAGATAATTTCAGGTAATGTTAATATATATAGGTATACTGGAGACATCATTCCAAAGACAAACAAATAGATCTGACTAAAGCAAATATGGTTGCGTCGGTGGCACAGCGGTAAGGGCGCTCGCCAACCACGTACATGGTCCGGGGTTTGATACCCGACCGACGCATTCCCTTACCTCGCTAGGCTAGTAATAAGACTGGCAAAGAGGAAAGGGTTGGCATGAGGCCAGCAACCCCATCCTGTTAAACTAAACACTGCTACAGAAACTTCAAGCCACTAGCTTAAAGCCCTATGTTCCACTGGGAACGTGAAAGAAAATAAAAGCAAATATGGTGACAGCTTCTAGAACGTGGGACCGTGGAAACAAAAGGATAAAAGTCTGTGGAACAGACAAGTACATATCTGAAATGTCAGGCTGATTCAAAGCCTTGAATAAATAAGTAAATGTATTAAAAACGAGGTAACAGCTTATGAACTACATTATTCGTCCCACCCTTCAAGCATTGTTAGAATGTGGTAGTAAAAATATTCATAAAATATTATAAACCGTCTTCGAGTAAGAAATTAGTTTCTACTATTGGAACTCGCGAACTCTGTATTCCAGAAATATCTTTATATAGCAAGTTGCTTCATACGCATTCAGCATTGCTATACTTGATTTATATGCTGATGACAACTAAAAGGCATCAGTTTCCTCAGTGAATATTATGGATTTCTGATAGAAAACATGCGGATTTCATGAAAGCAAGATAATTATTTTATGAAATAACACAGAAGATAAACCCTAGAAACCTTTCATAACCTAAAAATAAGCTGACAACTTTAAAAGGCGTTTCACAATAACATAAGTGCGGTCATTCTCAGTTTACATTTTCACCTCTCAACATTTTATTTTAACTGCAGTGTTGTGATAGGTTTAGTGTTTAGTCGGGGTTCACATTCATAGATCACTGAAATTTAAGATCTAACTCTCCGCAAGGAGCAATGCTTTTGCTTTTTTATCGTACCCTAATGTAATTCAAATACCTTGTCTATACTTTGTGTTCTGTGTCTCTGTGTTTCTGATGAATTCATTTGCTATTGTTTGACTTCATAAGCCTGCTACTTCAGTTTTACTCATTGTAAAGTGCAATCTATTCGAAACTTCTTCCACTGTAGAATGACAGTCACTTGTTCTGATGTCAATCAATTCTCAATCTCCCCACTGTGTGTGAGTATTCACTTCTCTGAACAAGAGATTTAGAAATTATTCTTAAGTACTTAATCAGTAAACCGCAAAAGTAGTTAAGGGCCCTTTGGGCGGAACTTACTTTTTCATTGGTTTCCATACAAGTGTAATTTACCGCATAAGTTATCATTCATGGTTTCACTAAATTTCTTTCCTATAACTTAATGCGTGATTTCATGACGTACAGCAACTTGAACTGCTGTGCTTTTTCACACAGCTTGAAGTCAAAATTCAGTCACTCAGTCGAAATGGTAATCAGTCTATGTACCTGTACAATAAGCACTTAAGTATCTTGTCAATGTCAGTGAAAGCTTGTATCATCTGCAGGGATGGATGAATGTTCTTGGTGCCTCAGTTAACCTGCGCTCAGTTTTTCCAGATTTTCTCTGATCAGATAAATTTACAAAATGATGTAACTCCTAGTAAGGACGTAAGCTATTTTAGACAAATATATTATCAGACTTCAAAATAGTAGCATAGAAGCATAACTAAAGAAGGTTAAACAAACCAAATTTCATAAGAATGAGTATACCAAAGGGTGGAATAAGGCAATTAAAATTAGGAAGATTATAAACTATTACGAAGGTAATGGTGAGAATATATATCTTCAGTAACATATATAAATATTGTTCCTATTTGTAAGAGTTTCCATTGATTGATTTATCACATCTCAATTAGTTTTACAACTCAATTTTCAGCTTCTAACTTAAAGGGAATCAATAATTTGCCAGGGTTGTGTACTGCTTTTTTCTAGCTACTTTCAATGTATCAGAAACTTAAATGTACCAATTACTCCCAGTCTTCTGAAATTGCAAAAGTCGCCAGACGTGTGACGTATTTCTGTTACTAAAGATTTAACGCTTTTTTGGCTAACTAGCCTTTTTCATTAAACGTTTTCTGCTTAAACGCGGATTTGATGGTTGTATGAATTTTTCTCAGTGAGCTTAAAGACATTTGCTTCAATACTGATTAGTACTGATTTTAATAAGGCGGTTATCGGTCTTGTGAGCATCTCACTTAAGTTAAACGTTTTTTTGAGAACACCACAAAATTTGAACTTTCATAGTGACTGAAGGTAACTTATCATCAAAACTAAAGTTTTTGCACTGGCGTGCTTTTTTCTGGTACTGTGAGCCCACTATCACTTTCACGTTTTATTAACAAATCTTTAATTGAATAGTCTGAGTAAAATTCTATAAAAACTGTCAGAATAGAATTAGTTGGACTTTATGGATTATTTGTTGCACAAAAAGATTAAGTATTTACCAATGAAGAAATATAGGAAACACCTATAAAATTCGCTAAATGGTATCACGATTGTAAAGATAAACGCCTGAAACATAAGAAGACAATAGTTTCATAAGTGCGGAGTATTGTTTCCTCCTTATTAGCCTGCTTATTATACTTTTAGTGGTGAAGTTCTATAGTTCTAATAAGGGACCTTATATAATAAGAGACCAGATTTAAGCTATAAAGTCAAAGTAAACCGTTGCTTAGCACAACAGGTGGATGATCTAGAAATCGTTTGAGTGCTTAATTAAATTAACTACTGACCATTATGCATGCTAGTGTTAAATCAACAGCAGGTCGTTAAACATAAATGATTTATGCTAATATGTAAAACTCAACAAAGGATACAGACGGATGTGTATAACGTATTTTTTCTGCATCAGACGATATGTTTAAAAAGTAACTGAACATACCGATAGTCTTGTTTGATATAAGTGTACAACTTGGGCACTGTGGTAGAGCATAACTCCATTATGGATAAGATTTTATTTTGATAAATCACACAGTGTTATGCAGTAATATTAACTATGTGAGTAACTTGATATGATTATGAGCAGTAGTTTTACTCGAAACGTCATCAGTTAATATTACTGTACAACACTGTGTGACTTATCAAAATAAAATCTTATCCATAATGGAGTTAGTCTTGTTTGATTAGGTGATAGACTTACAGAAGCCTAAATGCATCCCACTTGTGCACAGTATCTTCTGATCAAGTGCCAAAATAAACCTGGATTCACAAGTTATTACGGGTTCTGAACACATAATTTATTGCCTAATTACATAGTATAAATGAAATTAATATGGCTATCGACGAGAATCATTAAATACCGTGTTTATTAGGTGTTCAGAAAAACTTAAGAATATACCGAAAATATAACCATAAAAATTTCACATTACCCTAAAATTTCAAACGTTTGCTAGTATCCCATGCCGTTTGAAGCATGAATACTGTTAACGTTCCTAGAACCCAAAAAATTCAAGAATCAGCTTCCTGACTACATGCTGCAAAGTAAGTCAAGTAATAACATTAAAACATTGGTTGACATAAATATAAATACTGCAACAAATACACTAGATTTTACGTTGGCGTTATGTGAATACAGCAAACAGGTGCTCGTAAATACATCTTACATAACCAGTCATACAAAAATCATTCCTTTAGGAACTTTGTTTATTGGAAAACTCACCAGCAAACGATTGTCCAGATAACTAGAGTAACGGTGACTCCTCCTGCGACAAGACATATTAATGCGTCTGAGAGGAAGGAGCTCGAATACTTATAATAAAATTTCAAATTGTTGCGTTGGAATTTCTCAAACAACGAATTTAAACACAATGCCTTTTTAAATTCAACACTGATCTCTCTCACTCAATTGTGGAAACAGTATCTTCAAAGAGATATATATAACTAAAATGTTTATTTTTTGGGGCATGAGTGACATTCAAGCAATTTCACTAAACGAATCAGTCCGTATATTTTCGTGTTTTTCTAAATCAACCATTGCAGCTTCATTTCCTTTGGCTTCTTCCATAAGAAGGGTAAGGTTTCTCACGGATATCCACACTTTAGTTCAGTAACTGTGGTCAGTGCACTAACAATGCCCTAGGATAACTTCTAACGACTCAATCAGTTCAAGTTCTGTTTGTTCATAAAACGTTTCAGGTTCATATTATTTTGGAGATAACGTCATAAGTTTAACACATGCTTAGACAATCAGATGCAGTAGATATGTTTTTCCTAAGAACATAGTGACCAGTAAGCTTCTGTTGTCTTAACAGCCTGTGAAGTTATACTGCACTAAGCAAACGAGAAGTCACACTGAAGTGCATTGATCATCGGATATTTGATACAATTTGAATTCCTATAACGTTAGCTCAGTAAAACTCCAGAAGATATATTATTACCGTAATTGGCACAGAATGTTTCGTTAGCTCAATGGATGATTTCGACAGACATCATTTACTGAATGGAGGCACGGATGTCTACCTGCATCTTACTTTCCCTTGGTCCTTGGACAGAGTTGGAGGAGGCTTCACCGTAGACTAGGTTGGACGGCGCTAAGGATTCAGCAAATTTTGTGAGCAGATCCAAGGTGTGGCAATATCACATACATAGACGGTTATTAGAATTCTCTGCTCTCTCATAAGTACCAGTCAAATCACTTTATACCTCTTGGAAACCTCTTGTGTTTTCTGAAACTTATTCCATCATCTATCGATTTCATTCCACTAAGCAAGCTGAAATTTCACACGTGCGAATTCAAAGTTTCAGGACAATTAAACATAGAGCCGGACCATACTTCCTCTTCCATTAGCTCGAATATTTCGGTCGATTTTACTCAGACGCCTGTTTTGGCGGAAGTATTTAAACTAACTGGTTATTGTTATTCCCTTGGGTTCCGAGTGGAAAATAGGGCTTCAATGACATTGCTGTCCTCTTCATCTGAGTGCACGACTGACCATAGTCTCTCATTTCCTCCTCACACTGTTTTCTCCGTGTCAGCCTCACAGTGACGACCCACTCGTCGTTTGCCATTCAGATTTCCATCAATATCTTGGCACACGGAATCATTCGATGGCCCTCTCAACGTAATCTCGATCCATCACCATTTTCCTTTTCATGTCTGTCGAGCAATCGGATCCTGGTTGGCTTCTTCTCAGGCAGAGTTTCTTGACGCTAATTCTTCCTGACCAGGTAGTTATTTGGTCTTCAGAATAGAGCGAAGGCAGCTGTTGAGAAAAGTTAGTTACCTGGTCGAAATGCCCTTCGTGACACGCGGTGCAAGATTCTAACTCGTATGGAGGAACTGACTGACTTCATATTTGTGCTGAAAATCCACATCTCATTCTATACGCTGGCTGAGTGCATATTTCCGAGCTGGTTTCAGGTTTATGAAGGCGTATCATGCATTTTTCGATCCTGGCCGTATCAATGTATTTGAAGATTGAAAGATCAATTCATGGTTGTTTGCTCAAACCCAACTCCTCCATATTTTTTTCGGGAGTCATCAATCCAGCAGTCATCGTCTCATCATTTGCTGTTCAGTGGAATACAGAAGATTATCAGAAGTATTATCGTGATTTATTGTTATAACATTTATTCTTAGGCTTTTTCTACAACGACTTAATGGTTGGCTCTGCATTGGTGCAAGAATAAACGCTTCTTGAGTCACCAATCCGCGTTTTAGTTTTACGTCTTATTTATTACGCGTAGTTTCTGAAGGTCTTCCAAGGACAACGTGAGGTCCAGTGTAGTAAGACCTGGACATTGACACGCTGGCTATAACATATTGACCCGTTCCGCCTGTTGTTGAATCTATGCTTCTTGAATAGGTGAAGTAAGTGACTTCTGCTAAATCTCTCCCGTTGATGGTGATTGGTGCTGATTGTTGTTGCGGTTTGGTGGTTATCTTCATCACCTCAATCTTCCCCATGTTCCCCCAGAGTCCTGTCTCCACTGACTGCTTCTTCAGCCAGTGTGTTGGTTTTCTCCTACAAGCATTCGAGTCTATGTCACATTAAACATAAATCACCTACGAAATCCAAATCTTCTACAGTCTCCTTATCTGTCCGGCAATGGATAAAGGCACACACGACCTTTTGGAGAGGCTGAGCACCTCAAGGTCACGTATGCATATTGTGATTGGTAGATTTTACTTTGCGTAAACGCTGCGGCTAATGCGTAGCACACGTTACTGAGGCGGGCTTTGAAATGATAGTAATAAAAGCCGCATAAACATTACATTTTTTCAGCTTAAGGAGACAAGTTAATGCATGTATAGATTTTACAGATGTGATATGCATGTAGACCCACTAAAAAAGAGAATATTATTCGGTAACTTAATCAAAGAACCATGAAGTTTGAAGAGCAAAGTTCAACAATAGCGTCCCAAGGGATGCGAACGCACGAGTGACCTTCAGGCAGCCAATCATAAAAATGAGGAATTTTTGCACGAAAAATGACGTATATTCACAAGAAAATGCATGAAAACACATTAAACGGATTATATTTCTCCGATATGACTTAAAAATACGTTCCAGTTGCGATGAAGAGTATCAGTTGCTAATTTGGACTAGTTTCTGTAGATGTATTCACCAAAGTGACTGATGGTGTGCTGTTTTGGGAATGGTTCATCTCTCTTCTCTTGCTGTGTAGTCCTCTCCTAAGCCCTCGGTTTAGTTACTATGGTTCCAGTAAGAGCATTGGCGACTACATACAAGGGAAATAAGGATAATAAAAGAACTTGAAATAAACGAAAAATCTATTCCTAATAGCTACCCTAACCTTAACCCTAAACCCTAACCGTAACCCTAACCATTGTGCCACCGACGCACACAATGACCGTAACCCTAACCACAATACTCGCCTTAACCCTAATCCTAACCCTAACGAGATGTTAACACATTGTCCAAACAGTAATAAAAGTGTTATCTGGGTGAAACGTGCTCCTTATTTGATGAATAGTGTTGATATTTCAGCTATGATAATGACAGGAACCGTTAGCCAACGACTAGCATGCGTTCAAGGTCTTTTGAGCGTTGAAGGTTTTGGGACGCTATTCTTAAACTTCGCCGTTTGAAGATTTGGTCTTTTTCAGTAGACTGTAACGGACAGAGAGGAGAGGCATTTGTGTAATATTTGCATTTTTCAGGAGACAAACTGTGAAAGATAAATCGGAAGTTCTAGGATTCTTCAAGTTTATCATGGGATATGTGGACTATTCTTACCGATTCTACTATTGTTCCCTCCTTTGTTTACATGATCATTGTTGCTAAGATTAGGAATCGTTCACCTGAGGTAAGATTAATTCACCTGATATGTATATATCCTTAGATATTTCTCAGTGTGGCCAGAGGTGGTCAACGGAATACAATCTCAATCTTTGTATGGAAAGATCGCGACCAGTTTCTTCTGAAGGATCAGGTGGTGCTGAAAGCTGTAAAGATGGGTCCAGTGTCACAATCATCTGAATGAAACTGATCCATATATTGTGGGTAAGACGATTAGTGGACTTTAATTTGACTATGATGTAGCCATAGAAAACTACAACTGTGACTTTTTCCACTGAATTGTTATAAACCCTTTTTAATGTGAATATGTACTGTTTAACTGTTTTTATTTTGTAAATATATGCATTTATGTCGACTACATGTATCTCTCTTAATTATCATTTCAAGGACATTGCATAGTTAACGAAGTTGATGGGCAAGTAAAACTGGTGTGAAATGCGTAAACCATTATTATTTCCTCAGTTCATCATCAATTCTCCCATGAAATGTTACAGTTACGTTCATTCCGGCTGCGTAAAAGATAATCCTTCATCAGGGCTTGAGAAAAAATATACGTTAAGCTTAGGTTTGTTTTGCGATTACTACATATGCATAATAACAAATGCAAGACGGCTACGTAGTTTGAACTGTTGAGCTACAGGTGTTCAATTTCTGCGTGAATCATTTTTCCCTAATATTTTGGAAATTAGCAGCTTTCCTAACATTATCCAGGTATCCATAGTCAACAAGGATTGTATTGTATCAACTGTAACAACATTTGGCATTCACTCGTGAAATCTACATCAAGAATCTTCGGATACCCTATCTAACCACGTGGAACTCAGGACTTTATCCACAGAGAACTCTGTAAAGGAAAGTCTGACTTTTTATTTTTGCAATATAAATCTGTTTATCGTTGTTGTTTTGATACTTCAATAATACAGCTATCTTATTTTTATATCCTCAAGACTTTTTTTCCGGAAATTGTGAAGTTTCTTATTTCTGTAATGGTTAAGTCTATCAAACGTGTAAGTACCGTTAAAAGACTAAGATCTAATATTTGAAAAGAGAAAGATTGAGCGAAGAAATATTTACTTTTCAATTAGATTCTCATCTCTGGCTCTACTCTAATATATATAGCATTTTAATTACGATACACAACAATTTACCAATCAAGTGGCGATATGTTTGTTAACAATAATTAGTCGGTGTCAGAATGTCAATGGGGTGATAATTAACGAAGAAAAATAATATATATAATTAAAAGGTGGAAATAGTTTCAACACGTGGATTGCATAATGCATAATTTTGGAAAAATGAAGAGCAATTAAGGAATAAGCGTATGCACAGGTTGATTACGTAACAGATTGTTAAAGAAAATAAAACAATTTGGACAATGATAATTTGTAACTAAAGTTGAAGTGGTCATAAGAATAAAATAATTTTTACAAGGATAACACGTAATTAAAGATTAAGTAGTCAGAAAAATAAAATAATTTGGACAATTATAGTTTTTGAAAAGAAAAATTATTCTAGGGGGAGGGTGATGGAGTGGTCCGGTTTGTACATTTATGTAACGATGGCCAAGGTAAGGAAAGTGGCTGTACAAATTTCTTCTGAACACACAAGTTTGGCTTCTTCAGGTGGATTCCTATTGCTTCAGCTGTATATAGAAGACGAACTCGTAAAGCAAAATTAAGATTAGTATGAATGCGATAAATAATGGTCCATTCTCTAACTTAGCGAGGAATAAATCAGCTAGGATTGGGCCTCATTAAACTTGTCAAGGATGTTCATTGCGTCGTCCTCGTTTTATATGACCATTTAGGGAATGGACCACTGAAAGGAGTAATTAGTGACTTGGATTTCTACTGTCGATATATGGATGATACATTTCTGGTCATAAAAAACGAGGACGACGCAATGAACATCCTTGACAAGTTTAATGATGCCCATTCAGCAATAAACTTTACTATAGAGAAAGAAAGTAATGACTGTATCTCATTCCCAGAAGTCTTCATGGCAATGAAAGAAGATGGCACACTAAGAAGGAAGGTGTACAGGAAACCTACTACAACAGGACAGTACACTCATTTTTTGAGTTTTGTACCTTTGAAATATAAACGCAACCTGGTAAAGTGTCTGGTTCATAGAGCTAGGTTAATCTGTTCAGACGACTGCTTCAATGAGGAGCTTAAGATTATTAGAGAATTACTTAGAAAAAATGGTTATCCAGATAAGTTTATTGAGAAAAATATGAATTCATCACCTAGGACAGTGACTATGGCAACAGTTCCGAAAAAACCACTGTTGTGTCGTCCGGACACAAACAGAATTACTAACAGCTAGATGACAGATGATATTAATTGAGTATATACGATATGAACATATGTACAAAATCACACACCAAGCACATTGGACTGCTCATTGATGCGCTACCCTTTGAAGAATTGTAGGACTTACAGCAGTACGCCTACAACCCTCCTCAGGTTGACGCCCTAGGCTGGAAAATCATCGCACAGTTCATTTGCTGATTTCCTTCTATCATCTATATCCTCAAAACCGAACGGTTACACGCTCATGTCATTGTATCGTAAAATATAGATGACGAACAAACATACGACGTATCTGGTCAACCAAGCGTAGGCACAGAGTAATTTACACCAAAGATAATAGCATTCAAATAGTAACTGGAAACTAGAAACGCCTTTATTCATGCAAGTCAATTTAACAATTACTCTCTCGTTTACACTTGGCTTATCCTCACTATACTGACCAATATCTTTCGTCTTTTCAAACGCACCAATACTATCATAGTCATTGCACAAGATACTCAAGTTGATGGGCGTCTGTTTCATTGTAGATGACAACACCAACGACGACTGATTGATACCAGTTGATGAAGTTAGCGGTGAATCAAAAGCTGTTGTTACTCGGCTTTCAGAAATTTGTCTACCTGCAAGACCACCACCACTGCTGTCTTTTACTATCAGCTCCGGTTTAGCAATAACATCTGATGATAGGTGGGCTACATGCTGATCAATCACACTGACGGTCTCACAAGTATGCATGCCTTCTGCAACTGCATCTGCATTTAATTCTACCTAACGTTCAAGTTCTACAGAACCTTTATTTAACTTAGCGGTAGCAGGCATTCCCTCCATTTCATCATGATCAACCAAAGACAAATCTGCACTATCATGATCATTATCACAAATATTCAATTTACCGTCAAGTTCATCATTTTCAAACTCTTTAATAACAGAAGTAGACAATTTTGGTTCCTCCTCACAAAATCATTAAAGGTTTTATATCTTCACTCTGACTAGTTATACTTTGTAAACTTGTGGAGTCAGAACTGCACTCTGAAGCAATAACTCTATTCTGTGACACTCTATTCAACAATGGCTTACCAGTTGCAACTACAGACTTCTTCACCGCACCGTTATCGTCACAAAATTCGGAGTCAGGCCTGGAGTTCACATTTAGCTTATCACTGAACTTGCTCACTGCTTCACAGTTCACCCTTTTATGCACCTCTTGCAAACGTGTAAAACACAACCGTGTTTGTCTTGCATCTTGCAACTTATCTGTTGAGGATGTACTACGAAACCTGTTACACTCACTAGGTCTATATGCATTACTACACATCATGGAGCCTTCTCGATATCCACCTCTCTGAGGCCTATTCGTCATCAATGAGTTCGTTTTACCCTCAGACTGCTCTATTCTCGGGGTGAGATTCAATATACTGGCGAACTTGCTCATAGATTGATTGACACTATCTTTTACTAGTTTCAGGATATCATCAAATTTTGGCTCGACACCCTTATCCTCCATACGGGAGCTTATCTTCACCCACTTCCTTTGCAGTCGAGTAGGTAGACGTCTTGCTATTACTTCTAGTATAATACTCGAGTTGAGGTCATTCTTGCAATTCATAGAAATCAAGTTATTCTTATAAGTCATAAGATTATCTAAAAACTCAGTGAGTGCCTTGGAGTCATCCTGTAATTGACCACCATTACCCTTAACAGCCTACAATAATTTCCCTACCATCATCGAAGGTCTTCCAAACCTTTGACGTAATATGCTCATAGCCTCGTAGTAGCCCTCTTTCGGCTTCATAAACTTACAACACTTTTCATGTGGTTTTGCTCTCTGAGCTGGATGGTTAGTTTGCGAAGCTTTCATCACCTTACTGGGTGACATCTTCAGCGCATACTTCAATTTGAAGTGAGCTTTTAGATTTCTCCACAAACCAACAAAGTCGCTTCACTCAATTCTATGTCAACCAAAAGACTCAACAGCGAAAGAAGATAAAACCAACATCATCTACAAAATAAACTGTAACAACTGCGAAAAAGACTACATCGGCCAAAGTGGACGTCCCTTCGTCTTCGTATCCACGAACATAAGCTAGCCGTCAAAAGACATGATATCCACTCCCTCATTTCACTACACACAGACAACTACGGACATCAATTCGACTGGGACAACGTTCAAATATTAGACAAAGGAAATAACAAGAATGCTAGAGAATTTTTAGAAGCTTGGCATTCCAGTGAATCATCAATCAATAGACACATCGAGATAGACAAAAGTTATCAACCAATAAGAAAGAAACTTCACACACAAAGGGTCAAAGTTCAGGTCAAAGAAACAACCGGTTCCAATACAAGTAACCTAGAAGGTGTGAAAACACACACAAACAACCAATCACGTCCAAGGTCACCAGGAGAGATGATTAATAAACTCGTGGAGAAATCTAAAAGCTCACTTCAAATTGAAGTATGCGCTGAAGATGTCACCCAGTAAGGTGATGAAAGCTTCGCAAACTAACCATCCAGCTCAGAGAACAAAACCACATCAAAATCATCCACCTGAGCTACAAATCTTCTCTATAACTTACAACACTGTATAGCTCTTGAAGCATCTCCAGTGCAATACCTCATCAAATACATTAACTTCAATTCGTCGCTTAATAGAAAACTACTCAGCATGATCTCAAACTCCTTTACAAATTGTAAATAATCAGCTGGGTTTCCTTCGATACACCGTGGTTCAAACTTAGGGAGTTTGATGTTCCTATTATCCCTGAACGGCAAAACAGTAACATCAACCATGTCATGTTTAACATCAGACACATCGTTACAATTAACAAACAAGTCACCATGACTTACTTTCCTGTTTGCATCCAAGACGCTCTGTTCCTTCTTTGATCCAGGCATTGTTGAACTTGACCCAATTCCAAAAATGTTCCAGATATTGATTGTTCAAAAAGGACTTGACCGGCACCAGGAAAGATGAACGGTGATTATCCAAACTTTCACCAAGTGTCTGAATCCGCCAGAATCTGTTTCTACCGTCAGAAACTGTCAGCCAAGTCTCGTAAACCGTTAATGCCCAGCTCTTGCTACGCTCGGGCTCACGCTGTTCCTTGAAGTTTCTCAGAAACGCTTAGTAATAACGGACGAAGAAACCAAAGCACCAATCGGCGACTCGAGGATTTTTTATTGTAACACCAACATATAAACACTGTTACAACTAAGGTCTGTGAACAAATATTACAATAATAAATAACAATATTACTTCTGACGGATTTCTGCTGACTTCTTTCTGAACAGCGACCGGTGAGACGATGACTGTCGTATGGATGCCTCCGCGAAAATTGGGGAAGTTGGTTTTGAGCAAACAACCATGAATTGATCGTTCAATCTTCAAATATATCGAAATAACGTCTTGGCCTATAACATTCCAGACAGAGAGCCGATTGCCAAACTTAAGAATTCGTGTCTAAAGGCTTGTAATATGTCGTTGACAGAATGTCAGGTTTTGCGTCTTCGTAAGAAATCTGCAAACCACCCGTGTCCTGTGCTTTTCAAGTTTAGGTCTACTGAAGAAGCCAGGAATTTTCTGAAATCGGGTAAGACAATAGGCTCTTCAACACCATACACTAACATTAGGGTTGCACCTGATTTAACACCATGCCAAAGGCGATGCCGCTCAGGAACAGTGAACCCTGATAACTCTAATAGGATAACTGTAGATGATGTTCCGTGCGTTATTCCGTCTATTGAAATATCTGATCACGGCATGCAACAGACATTTTCGCAGGTAGTGGCTAATGTTAGCCAAGCATTATATAACGATATTGATGCAGACACTGAAATGGTGGACATAGATGAGTCAACGGGAAATAATGTTGAAATACATCGTTTTCACACTGACGCAAAAGTCAAGACACCGAAACCATCAAAACCCATCCCACTGGTGGTCCAACCATTGCCTTATAAGTCAGTTACTCCTCAGTCTGACAATCCACACTCTGTGAAGCACCAGTCGAATGTAGCCACCCAAGTTGGCAAGTTTTCTAGGCGTTATGACAAACGTCCCATTTCCATTAAGAAAACTAAAGCTCATGAGGTGTTCAAGCCACAGAAACCCTACATAGCATGTGCTGACTGCCCTGTTAGCCATCATCAGCCAGATAATCATAAGATAGGGAAAAAGAAGTAAATAAATTAAATACTAAACCCGGAGCAAGAAAGCTCTTTGATAAGAAAGAGACGAAAGCACCTGTAGGCCTTCTTTGTAAGAGAAAGTCAAATATGGTAGACGAAGCTCCTAGGGGTAGGCCTAATTGGTGCCAAGTGGAAAGCCAATTTTATCGAATCCCTAATTCTAGACAAACAGCACAGCAAGTAGTAGGTATTGTTCTGCACATCCACTACGTAAACCCCTTGTCAACCAGCCCACTTCTAATATTCTGTCGACTGAAAGTTATAGAAAATACCCCAAACATCGGCCACAGACCACATTTAGCAAGCCAACAGAACCCATTCATATATCTTATGTGTCTAGTGGGGAGCATGTGCCGATTTCTGCACAAAACTTGCCATGGTCTGATGAATACCAGAAACAGATACCAACACTTCATTCTTATACTGGCAACAAATTACCGAATACACATATCGGTTATACCTTAGGGCAGGATTTTCACCAGCGTCAGTTAACAGAAACACCTGGAATCATGCATATAGCACGCATGATATCGGATCAATTCCTTGCTGGCATAGCGAACAGTCTACAGCTAGGGCAAGGCATATTTCCCGGGAGATAGCTGACACAGTGTCGACACCAAACGCGGATACTAATATCTCTAAAATATTAATATCTGATTATCACACAGGTGTCTCTCACTGCATACCATATCCAAACGTAAGCCCATCCCTGACTACCACCTCAAAAATCTACCTGAAGTCTTCCTACGATCCAAAGATATTGGTAAATGAGTCTGATAACATGTATATAGAGGATACTCACGGATTATTTTACCAAGATGTTGTCCGCTCACTGAAACCACATAGCCAGTGTTTATCTATTATCCTAGTAAATACGAGATCAGTTCTAAGCAAACATTTAGCACTAAGTACAATAGCTTCTATATGCAGACCGTCATTGATTATGATCACCGAAGCCTGGTGCACAAGTGAAATCTCCAATGACAGCCTAAGGATTGATAAATACAACCTTTTTCGCGGGGACAGACGGACAGGTCGTGGGGGTGGAACACTAATTTACTGTGAACAATCCATGTGTGCAACCCAGTTTAGTAACCCAATTCTGTCACAACTCAATGACTCGATCTGGGTCGAAATAAAAGTTGTCAGAAGTAAACCTATACTTGTGGGTTGTGTGTACCGGCCCCCTTCATCCAGCAGGGAATATGATAATATGCTTAGCAATATCTTTAATGTTACAGCCAATCTTCCTTTCAGTTATAAAATTATCGGAGGCGATTTCAACTTGCCAGAAGTATCATGGTCTTCACTCCGAGGACCCCAAAGGTACGATAATCTCATAAATTCCATCGTCACAGGAGGGTGGACACAACACATAAATTCACCCACTAGATCCGCAAATATCCTAGACCTTATTTTCACGAACAACATAACGCCATCTACCGTACATGTTGGACATGAATTTCCAGGTAGTGACCATAGAATAGTAGTTTGTTCTTTTGACATCTTTCCTGAAACAAAACGCAGAGATGAAGCTGGCCAGATACCTATGAGATTGTACACACATGCTGACTGGGACTTGTATCAGCACCTAATTAGATGTTCTAATTGGGACTCGTACTTTTCGAACCAGTCCTTAGATGCAATTCTTAACAACTTCTATCAGAATATTAACTCAATTCACGACGTCATTGCACCCGAGAAGATTCTTAACTTCAGATTCCCCCAAAGTGATTATATTCCGACATCGTTTAGAAGAAGTCTACGTAAGCACTCAATAAAATACTACAGATATCATGACTTATCGTCATTAATTGCCATAACGTCCCTTCTCAGTAGAATTGAAGAGTTGAGAAATATAGGCCTCAGAAACAAAGAAATGCAGGCCATTCATGCACCGCATAACTCAGGAGAAATAGCCAAACTTTTTAAAAGTAGGTTGATGAACTCCAAAACACCCTATCCGAAAATAATATACTTAGACGGCATTGCTTACGAAAATAATGAGGCGATATGTGAACTGTTTAGCAAGCACTTCGCCAGATTATACACCTTAGAGAACGATGAAGTCGTGGATTTCCCACGTAAAACAGACGAATGTTTAAGTGACATAATTTTCACCACACATGAGATCGATAAAGCTGTCGCAAATCTTAAGCTTAGTAACACTACTGGCCCAGACGGTATATCTTCCGTTCTGCTGAAAAAAGGTGGTAATGACATGAGTTTACTCTTACTCAAGTTATACTCAATTTCATTAAGCGATGGGACATACCCTAACTGCTGGAAGAAGTCTTATATTGTACCTATCCATAAATACGGGCCTATAGCTGATATCAACAACTACCGCCCCATCAACATCACGTCTGTAGTTTCACGTGTAATGGAAAAGATAGTTAAGACTCAAATCATTCAGTACTTGCTGTCAAATGACCTACTATCCCCATCCCAATACGGTTTCTTAAGTAGAAGGTCGTGCATTACTTGCCACTTAGATTATTTTGACTACATCACACAAAGCATTGATAATGGGCGTTCGGTAACAACATTGTTTCTTGACGTTAGCAAGGCCTTCGATAAAGTCCCACATATCAGACTCCTAACAAAACTCCAATCCTACGGAATAACCGGAAATCTTCACAAATGGATAAGTTCTTTTCTCACAGAAAGAGAGCAATTAGTCAAAATCAACCACCAGTTGTCTTCCTCAAAGCCGATAACCAGTGGTGTAATACAAGGTAGTGTTCTTGGCCCTATTCTATTCCTCTTATTTATAAATGACATAGTCTCTGTAATCAAGTATGGCAAGCCATACCTTTTTGCAGATGATCTCAAGATAGTATATGATTATGGGTACGGTGATATGAGCGTCGAAAGCAAGATCCAACAAGACTTAGGCGATTGGAGCGAAAAGTGGCAACTGACTTTCAACCCAGACAAGTGCGGTATAACCCACCTTGGACGCTGGAAACCGATAATGTGCCTATATATGTACGGTAAGCTCCTCTAAAACTGAACACAGTCACAGACCTCGGGATAACATACTCAGATTTATCCTTTTCCGATCACGCAAATAAGGTTGTATCTGACTGTAAACGACTTACTGGCTTTGTACTGCGTAACTTCTACACCCAAGAAGCAAGATTAGCTATATATAGGACATGTATCCGTCCCAAACTTGAATATTGTGCTCTCCTATTTAGTAACCTCAGGACTGTAGACAGAAAAAAAATCGAAAGTGTCCAGAGATTCCTCACGAAACGCATAATAGGGTTCGACCAACAAGTGGAATATGTTGACAGGTGTGTACGTCTGAAATTAGAGCCTCTGTGGTTAAGGAGAGTGAAGTGCAACCTATTTCTACTCTTCAAAGTCATTAGGAAACACTGCTACAGTAACTCATCCATAACTTGGGAAAATATTAAATCATATCAGCTGCGAAACCACGACTACCTTGTCAAGGTGGCTACCCACAGAAAATCCATTAGGGCAAACTTTTTCACCATAAAATATTGCACTCTTTGGAACCAACTACCACCTGAAATAAGATGTTGTGAAAACCCTGATGGGTTCAAACGGAGCCTAGAAAGACACTTTAACATGTCCACCCTAGCTCGTCTAAAAGACCACAACTGTTGGTAGAACGGAAATTGAAGGCCAGTCCAGTCTTCAGTATAGTCACATACGTATATCTCGACTCTAATACTCACGCAGCGAACGTTAACTAATTTACTGATTTCTATTCTCTATAATTTTCACTAAGTTGTGTTGGTAAAAGTAACACTGGAAATAATTGTAATAGCATCCACACCTTTTAACGTTTTACATATGTATATACTAATATAATAATACTTATTAATCATGCATGTTCAATTCTTAAATTAGATGGATATTAAAATACTTAAAATATTTATGCATCAAATGTTCTCTTGCTTTACCACGCTTGTTTCCCTTATAACACTCAATTATTGAACCTAGTGTAATATTTGATATACGAACTATATTATTGATTATACTCTTATCATATATGGTTTGATTTACTCTACGGCTCCCTGTAGACTAACCACCATTCTTCAGTATACACACACTGCAGTATTGTTAAAAAACGCCAAAATTTCGTTGGTTCTGTGTTAATATCTTTTTATAATATGTCTAGACACGTTACTTTGCAATGTCAGATGTTTACTATATATAAGACTGTCATGAAAATTTAGTACACTAAGTCCTGCCAACCGACCTTACCTTCAGTCCATACTACCTAAATTGAACCTTAACTATGATGTTCTGCTAAATCTTGCTCCACTATTCACAAAACCTATTCGTTTTACTCTTTAAGGTTTTAACTTCTTATAAAGTAATCTGTTCATCAGGATGCATGCACACATATATAATATGTTCGTAAAGATGTACGTGGAGACCTATTGGAAGCACTCATTAAGAAAGCTAGGGAGATGGAATATGGGGTACGAACATGTCTGGTACCAAGCAATATATTTGCGGTAGCCATAATAATCATAGTCTCAGAGCCTAACATCAAAAAAGGAGGGAGGGTGGCGCTAGCTGATCAGTAGATATGGTGGTGGTCACTAAGGTGAATCGCCCCATTCTGCAGGAACAGCAATATACAAATTAAAGGCTCGAGATATTTCTGATTTTTATGAGGGCTTAGATCTTTATCTTGAAAAAGATAATAGTGAACGCCTTGACAGATAATGCTTCTACCTTTAAATATATACCATTCGCTCAGCCTATTGTTGAGATGCGACCACGTGGGATCTGCACAGATTTATGGGGCATCTTATAAATTAACTTGCTATCCATTGTCAGATCTTTAAATACCACTTCAGTATCTTGTCTCATTTATTTTCTAATAACGTCTTTACTTGATTCTCATTATATTCCATTAAACCTAACATTTTATAGCTCTTTATGAATTTAATAATAATAATAATGTATATTCTCATATAAACATATGAATTTACATGAAAATGCATGCCATTTTTACAGGCACGATCAAGTATTCGGAAACAGGCAAAGAAGAAACTTGCGGTGAAGGTAAATTGACTCGAAGATATTCTTCAGCGTTTTTCAGTTTTCCAGACATATTACGGGTAACCGGCATTGATAATCGTCCAAAAATCAACAAGACCAATTTTGAGTACTGTGAATTTCTCCCGAAAGAAATCCGAAACGATAATCCATACTTTGGACTTTACGCGTCACTCTACATGTGGTTAAATCCATAGTTTGGATTATCGTTTCGGATTTCTTTCGGGAGAAATTCACAGTACTCAAAATTGGTCTTGTTGATCTATTTGGACGATTATCAATGCCGGTTACTCGTAATATGTCTGGAAAACTGGAAAACGCTGAAGAATATCTTCGAGTCAATTTATCTTCACCGCAAGTTTCTTCTTTACCTGTTTCCTTATCTGTTTCTGATAATTTTAAACACACCCCTCATGTCAGCCCAGGTTTTGATAATATTGCTATGGGAGGTAGTGTAGTAGTAGACTCCGATGTTGATTCGGATGTGGCTACCGAATTAGAGATCCTAGAGCTTAAGGTTCAAGAGCTTAGACTTCGCAGCAAACAACGAAAATTGAAGAGCGAGCGCTCTCAACAAGTCAAGACTGCAGCCAGCTGCGTTCGATCTTGCGCCAATCCCTCGGAAAGCCAACTCCTAGACGGTAGCACCATGTATTGTACAGCGCAACCATCAGGGTCAAATTGTACTGCCACTCCAGTCCAACCACTCCTGAACTCAGTTAGCCCCATTAGAATGCCTCAAATTGAGATGGATAAGTTCGATGGTACACCGACTAAGTTCTTGAAGTTTATAAGATGCTTTAACATGTTCATAGGAGAACAAACTAATGATGACAACCTACGGTTAATGCATCTTATACACAATTGTGTTGGTATAGCCAAGGAGGCCATAGAGCATTGCATTCTACTGCCCTCTGAGGTAGGCTATAGGAAAGCCATGGGGATTTTACGAAGTCAATTTGGCCAACCTCATGCAGTTTCAGATGCCTTCCTCTCCGAATTACTGTCAGGCCCACAGCTGCAACCTGAAGATATAGTTGGGCTACAACGGTTGTTGAGACAGATGACCAATTGTGAGATAGCCTTATCTCAGATGAATCACATGGCAGACTTGGACTGCTCTACCAACCTTAAGTGCATTGTTCAACGTCTCCCTCGGCACCTACGATGGAAGTGGGCAGAATTGGTAAACGATGGTTTACAGTTTGCTGAACCTAGCTTTCGTTACCTCAAAGAATTCCTCGAAAGGCAACTGTCCTTGGCTACAAGCTGTTACGGCCAGATAGCTAATGGGAATAGGAACAACAACGAAGTAGGGTCCAACGATAAAATGTCCAGAGCTATGCCTTCGCACAGTGTTAATGTCGTGAAGTCACGAGCCCAGAAGTCGTGCATAGTTTGCTTCACAGATCACGACTTATGGGAATGTCAACGCTTTTTGTCGATGAGTCACAAAGAGAGACTAGCAGTGTCAATGCGGCATAAGGTGTGCTTCAACTGTTTGAAACGTAATCACCGAGCTGACACTTGTCGTGCAGCAAGAGGTTGCGATATAGTAGGATGCACTAGACGTCATCATAAACTTCTACACAATGAAGATAATTCAGCATGCAAGACTGTCAACTACTCTAGCACGGAATCCGGAACTTCCTTTTTAGGATATGTGCCGATTCGTATCTTAGGTCCTAAAGGATTTCTAGATACCTATGCCTTTCTTGACAATGGTTCAGATGCTACACTACTGCTGAGTCATGTTGCCCGCCAAATAGGACTGGAAGGGGTTAATACATTGATGCAGGTAACATCTTTCTGTGGAACTACTTCTCAGAATTCATCTAAGGTTGATTTCGAAGTTGAATCCTTAACGGGAGATTACAAGACGAGGGTCAAGAGTGCCTTTACCGTGGAAAGCTTACCTGTAAAGAGACCTAAGACTCCTTCAAACGAACAGATGAAAAAATGGCCTCACCTGGCAGAAATTCCCTTTCTAGACGTCGAATGTAAACAGGTCAGTCTACTAATTGGGACTAATGTACCTGAAGCACACTGGGTGCTGGAGCAGCGTATAGGGAAATCCAACCAACCGTTTGCATCTTTGTCAGTTTTTGGTTGGTATTTATTGGGTTCAGGAGACGAATATAAAGAAGCAACCTCTATCTTCTGCTTAGAGGAAAGTGAATCAGTAGAGAACAAGCCTTTGCGAATGATTGAAGCTGAATTTCAGGACAAGCACTCATGCGAAAGGTCCAGTTCTGAAATAGATAAAGGGGTTCTGAAGGCAACCGATAGGGAGATAAGATTGCGGAACGGACATTATGAAGTTCCATTGACTTGGAAAGAGGACTGGCGTAGATTACCGCCTAATAAGTTTGAGGCAGAACGCAGGCTGGACAGTCTTCAGAAGAAACTAAAAAAGGACGAAAGCCTATTGAAGTCCTACAATCAAATACTAACAGACCATGAGTTGAAGGGTTATATTAGTCGCGTTCCTGACGACTTCTCCAAGAAACGTAGAGTTATCCCTCACCACCCAGTTATGAATCCCCGCAAGCCTGGTAAAATTAGAGTGGTTTTCGATTGTGCCTTTAAATGTAAGGGAATATCCTTGAACGATTGTCCGTATTCGGGACCTGATCTGATGAATGACTTGGCTGGGGTACTATTGAGATTTAAAAAACATCGGATAGCCTTGTCAGCAGATATTGAGGAGATGTTTCTTCAGGTTCACTTACCTGTCAAGGATAAAAGTGCCTTTAGTTTCTTATGGTATTCTGAGGGTAGACTGGACTTACCACCGAGCCTGTATGAATTAAACGTACATCCCTTCGGTGCTACCTCATCACCTTTTTGTGCAGCCTATGCTTTAAAACGAGGCACAAGACGATGGAAACAAGGGCAACTCCTTGCTGATACGTTTTGGAGACGGTGGAAGCGGGAGTACTTGACGACCTTACAATCGCGTTCGACGACATCGAAACTTACAAGTGGGAGACCTAGTACTAGTGGCTGCGGAGCCTTCACCTCGCAATCGTTGGTCAATGGGAATAATTACAGGTGTTACGGCAAGCTGCGATGGGTATATCAGAAAAGTGGATATCAAGACACCGAGGGGTATAGTCAACCGAGATGTGCGTAGGGTTTGCCTACTAGAAGGTATTGAAAAGAGATAAGCACTTTGTAGGATATATAGCTGGATAGTGGATGCAGATGTGGCGAGAGTAAATTGTACCATTTCTGTGTCTTACTAGCAGATAGAGTAGGGAAAACCAGGCTGGTTTTGAGGGGGCGGTGTTAATTCCTTTCCTACTTGTTCATTCTCAATCTTTCCTTTGTTCAACATTAGACTACTTGCCATTAGTAAGTAGTATGATTTTTATATGTTAATTTATTACAATGACATTTGCTTACAACTGCAGTTAAATTACTTGTTCTATTATCATTCTATTAATGTATAGTTCTTATTTTTCTTCTCCTTAAACATTACTTGCTGCATTTACCCTATAGTGTATGCTTTACTATTGAAAGTTGTTTGTTCATATTTGTTTATTCTTTGCTTGGCATTCGCGGGCCGTTTGAACCGACGCGTGGATCGACCTTGACACAGCATTGCTGTTTTTACTTATTGACTGCACAGTGGTTGTGCATTTGACGGCATTTAGCCACAGACACCTCACATTTTGAGGTTTGTATATTATATATCTATTTTTATGTAATAAAGTACCGTATTGCAGAATATCCTGTATTTTGGACTTTACGCGTCACTCTACGTGTGGTTAAATCCATAGTTTGGATTATCGTTTCGGATTTCTTTCGGGAGAAATTCACAGTACTCAAAATTTGATTCGACTTATTCTATTCCTATTCTGTGGAGGGTACGGTTGTGCACCAAATAGACAGAAAGGCATGAAACAAAGACAACTGGCTTGAAAATAGTTGTATTAAAGCCAAAAGTGGACATCATGATAGTACGAAGTATATTGATATCATTATACATTGCAAATGAACGTTGTTGGCCTAAGGATTAATTACTTCCCCATTCCGTTTTCTATATTAATGTGTTTATTAATGATATATTTCACTCACTTAATCTATTACATTTTAATGTTTCACCTTAGCACTTTAACTTTTCTAAAACAGCTTCCAATCCCTTGTAAACGTTGTACTTACCTCAATATTGGTTGGTTATCGTATGCCTACAACCACGGGATGAAAACGAAACGAAGTCAGTTTTCCCACTCAACCTGGAGGACAACTGTACAATTCAATAACTATAGGGCCTGGTTCAGATAATGAGTGTAAATATATATATGTATCAAATATTTAACTGTTGAAACATTATTAACTTGTAGACAATTTAAGATTTGACATTATAACATACTTGATCGTGCCTGTAAAAATGGCATGCATTTTCATGTAAATTTACGTTTATATGAAAATAAAAATTATTATTATTGAAACAGCGTGTTATAGGAATGTCCTATCGAAGTACATTTTCCTAGTATTCGTATGCTGCGCAAATTGTAATTCTTTCAAATGAAATCATTACGCATTCCGAAACCGGCTACATCACTATTCCATCGACAAGCAAAGGGAAATAGTAGTGAATTTTTCAAAGAGAACCATTAAAACTTTAAAGCAATATTTGTTTTGATATATAATTTTATAATGTCACAAAGATTCCAACGTTAACGTGCAAATTCTTCGATTGCAATTCATCGAAGCCTCCAAATAAAGTGAACCACTTCGTAAATTACAATTGCAACCTGCAAATAAACAATAGTAAGACATCGGTTAACAAATAATTAGCAATACAAAAATACTCCAAACCAAGGTAACATTTAAGAAAAATTTGTTTGTTAACTGTTATCTTGTGAATAAATCAACTGACACTCCCTTATACCTGTAAACTCTTCTGACTGTTACCAGGTTTTCATATCTCAGAGATTCGAAACGCCCCTTCAGAATTTCGCAAAATGCACATCAAATGCCTTCGAAATTATAGGTCCATTTAATGTATAAGCTTAAATACTACACCTGTTATAATAATAATAATATATTTCTTCCTGTTTATGCAGGAACATACCAATTGTACAGGCATAGATAAGTTATTATATAAATTACACAATTTGATGTATGATGAATTTACAGTTTGGTTGTTCTCTCTGACATGAGAGTCAGTCGGAACAGTCTGCTATACAGTCGGTGTAGCACATAAAGAGATATAGAAATATTGTCTTCGCATTAAAAAAACCCAGACATCAGATGAATGTAATACAAATATCTGGGAAAAAAAGCTTGAAGTCAATTCTCTTATATAACTTTGTTGTGAACAGCATCCTTGGCTTAAAGTTTATTGATGTATTATGTTGAGATCAATGATATATTTATTCCATTTTTCAGCAGTCTTATCGTAGTTTCATAACAGGGAAGAAATTTGATCGTGGAGGCGAAAACTAGATAAGGTCATATTAAGTTGTTTTACTGCATCAAATGGTGTCGAGGTCGATTCCAGAATTCTCCATTTGCGCCATTTGTGTCTGCATGGCGGACTGTATTCGTAAGTTCAGAAAAATGTTGAAAACTGTTTGAAAACCAGTTGCTTCTTCATTTCAGATCATGAATACTCATTTACAGCATGTTCGCCAGCGTCTTCAAATGGTAGAATTGGATCGTTCATGGAATTTGAGTGGTTATGAGATAGATGGTTTGGAATTAATCTTCATTTCAGTTTAGATGCAGGGTTGTTCGACCTCGACCAGAAGATGAATAGGAGTAGCAGAGTACCAAAAATAGAAAGTATGTGAACATGAAAAGGACATTAATGTATATATATAAACTTCTACCAAACACAATAAGTGGAATAAAACGGACATAAACCGACATGAAAAAGATATAACTCACCACAACATCACATGGACAGATGTACGCTCGTCGGGCATCATATATACCTCACCAACTACAACCAAACTTTCCTAAGATAATGTGATGAACTTATATCCGTAATGTTGCTGAGCAGTTAATATCCACAACTCCTGTCGGAACAACTAAAATTCAAAAACCCTCCTCATGAGAAGTAAATACCCACAAGCAGTAGAAATCCATTAATTAATGCGTCTAAAGCTTATGTATTTTGCTTCCAACAATGACATTGCAGATCAAATGAGATAAGCAAATCACTGATTTCCAAATAACACAACAATGAACTATAATTCAAGAATTCTGTATACAACAAAATTATGTATGAAAACTGACTTCAAGCTTTATTTTTTTTCTAGGCACTTATAGCCTAATTCATTTCGTTTTTCTTAACGTAATCAACAACTTACACAGAGTTTTAACATTCCACATGCAAAGAACTACTGAAATTCGATGACAGATACATGCTCACTCAAACTGCTGAGAGAGTCTGCTTTCCACCATTTTTCTAAGTTTTTTCGTTAAAATATGGTATTTATAACGTATTTCAGTTGAAAAAACACCTGAAAACAACGTAGAACAACCCAAAAACAACATCTTGATAGCACATAACGACACCCCGTGTTAGCCTTTATCCATAGCCTGTCTGTCCAACGTATTCCTGTCTCCTCTCTCCCCACAGTCTAACGCATAGTCCAGGCCACCATAATGAAGAATATCATCTTTTGTGATAACAGCCAGGCTGCTTTTTCTTACTGCTGTTTTCACTTCTAGCGCCTAGCTTAGTTTTCCGTTGTTGATCATTTGACTCATGGCATTGTCATTTAGCCAGCTGTTGAATGGGTGTGAGAAAGATTTGGGCTATGCATGCTCTAGTGTTGAAGTAGTTTTCAAATTACTTCTCTGTCGAAGCTGTCTGTCGAAGGCCCTTCCCAAGTGGATGAAATTAAGGCACGGAAAGTTTTGACTGCCATTCTATGCTTTTTTCTATGATGACGGTGCGTAGAGTTACAATTTAATCACCCCACGATTTGCCTTTCCTGAATCCAGCTTGTTTCAGTGGAGCTGGCGGAGCTCTGCATCTAGTGCATCTTTCATTCCCTCCACAACAACGAGACTTAGAACTTTACTGGGCGTAGAATGAAGTGGAAGGTTTTGCCTCACCTTCAGGCTCAAGGTTATATTGGGAGAAAATCACACAAACTGTCACAGGAACGTAGTTTGTTTCTGATTCCAGTGAGACCGCTTGAATTATTGGAATTGAGAGATTAGTCTTAAGGGCTATAGCCCTTTTAAATTTGGCAGTTTTGTGTTGTGACGCGCCAAGTGGAGAATTAGATCTTACAGCTCTCCCTATTTTCGTAAGGTTAGCGTTATTCGTGTGGACCTTGAAGCAGTTTTCTTCTTCAGGATCCATTAATACCCCTCACTAAGGACTACAGTTGACTGTCTTTGAAAATATCATGGTATGAAACATCCCTTGAAACTCAGAGTTGGACCGTGAGGCTGGTACATGACGAGGATGACGCGCATAGTTTGGTTTATTAATAATAATTTGCTTATTTCAAAACAGTACTTGTGGTACAGAGCGGAATTATATATATGTATCAAATATTTAACTGTTGAAACATTATTAACTTGTAGACAATTTAAGATTTGACATTATAACATACTTGATCGTGCCTGTAAAAATGGCATGCATTTTCATGTAAATTTACGTTTATATGAAAATAAAAATTATTATTATTGAAACAGCGTGTTATAGGAATGTCCTATCGAAGTACATTTTCCTAGTATTCGTATGCTGCGCAAATTGTAATTCTTTCAAATGAAATCATTACGCATTCCGAAACCGGCTACATCACTATTCCATCGACAAGCAAAGGGAAATAGTAGTGAATTTTCAAAGAGAACCATTAAAACTTTAAAGCAATATTTGTTTTGATATATAATTTTATAATGTCACAAAGATTCCAACGTTAACGTGCAAATTCTTCGATTGCAATTCATCGAAGCCTCCAAATAAAGTGAACCACTTCGTAAATTACAATTGCAACCTGCAAATAAACAATAGTAAGACATCGGTTAACAAATAATTAGCAATACAAAAATACTCCAAACCAAGGTAACATTTAAGAAAAATTTGTTTGTTAACTGTTATCTTGTGAATAAATCAACTGACACTCCTTTATACCTGTAAACTCTTCTGACTGTTACCAGGTTTTCATATCTCAGAGATTCGAAACGCCCCTTCAGAATTTCGCAAAATGCACATCAAATGCCTTCGAAATTATAGGTCCATTTAATGTATAAGCTTAAATACTACACCTGTTATAATAATAATAATATATTTCTTCCTGTTTATGCAGGAACATACCAATTGTACAGGCATAGATAAGTTATTATATAAATTACACAATTTGATGTATGATGAATTTACAGTTTGGTTGTTCTCTCTGACATGAGAGTCAGTCGGAACAGTCTGCTATACAGTCGGTGTAGCACATAAAGAGATATAGAAATATTGTCTTCGCATTAAAAAAACCCAGACATCAGATGAATGTAATACAAATATCTGGGAAAAAAAGCTTGAAGTCAATTCTCTTATATAACTTTGTTGTGAACAGCATCCTTGGCTTAAAGTTTATTGATGTATTATGTTGAGATCAATGATATATTTATTCCATTTTTCAGCAGTCTTATCGTAGTTTCATAACAGGGAAGAAATTTGATCGTGGAGGCGAAAACTAGATAAGGTCATATTAAGTTGTTTTACTGCATCAAATGGTGTCGAGGTCGATTCCAGAATTCTCCATTTGCGCCATTTGTGTCTGCATGGCGGACTGTATTCGTAAGTTCAGAAAAATGTTGAAAACTGTTTGAAAACCAGTTGCTTCTTCATTTCAGATCATGAATACTCATTTACAGCATGTTCGCCAGCGTCTTCAAATGGTAGAATTGGATCGTTCATGGAATTTGAGTGGTTATGAGATAGATGGTTTGGAATTAATCTTCATTTCAGTTTAGATGCAGGGTTGTTCGACCTCGACCAGAAGATGAATAGGAGTAGCAGAGTACCAAAAATAGAAAGTATGTGAACATGAAAAGGATATTAATGTATATATATAAACTTCTACCAAACACAATAAGTGGAATAAAACGGACATAAACCGACATGAAAAAGATATAACTCACCACAACATCACATGGACAGATGTACGCTCGTCGGGCATCATATATACCTCACCAACTACAACCAAACTTTCCTAAGATAATGTGATGAACTTATATCCGTAATGTTGCTGAGCAGTTAATATCCACAACTCCTGTCGGAACAACTAAAATTCAAAAACCCTCCTCATGAGAAGTAAATACCCACAAGCAGTAGAAATCCATTAATTAATGCGTCTAAAGCTTATGTATTTTGCTTCCAACAATGACATTGCAGATCAAATGAGATAAGCAAATCACTGATTTCCAAATAACACAACAATGAACTATAATTCAAGAATTCTGTATACAACAAAATTATGTATGAAAACTGACTTCAAGCTTTATTTTTTTTCTAGGCACTTATAGCCTAATTCATTTCGTTTTTCTTAACGTAATCAACAACTTACACAGAGTTTTAACATTCCACATGCAAAGAACTACTGAAATTCGATGACAGATACATGCTCACTCAAACTGCTGAGAGAGTCTGCTTTCCACCATTTTTCTAAGTTTTTTCGTTAAAATATGGTATTTATAACGTATTTCAGTTGAAAAAACACCTGAAAACAACGTAGAACAACCCAAAAACAACATCTTGATAGCACATAACGACACCCCGTGTTAGCCTTTATCCATAGCCTGTCTGTCCAACGTATTCCTGTCTCCTCTCTCCCCACAGTCTAACGCATAGTCCAGGCCACCATAATGAAGAATATCATCTTTTGTGATAACAGCCAGGCTGCTTTTTCTTACTGCTGTTTTCACTTCTAGCGCCTAGCTTAGTTTTCCGTTGTTGATCATTTGACTCATGGCATTGTCATTTAGCCAGCTGTTGAATGGGTGTGAGAAAGATTTGGGCTATGCATGCTCTAGTGTTGAAGTAGTTTTCAAATTACTTCTCTGTCGAAGCTGTCTGTCGAAGGCCCTTCCCAAGTGGATGAAATTAAGGCACGGAAAGTTTTGACTGCCATTCTATGCTTTTTTCTATGATGACGGTGCGTAGAGTTACAATTTAATCACCCCACGATTTGCCTTTCCTGAATCCAGCTTGTTTCAGTGGAGCTGGCGGAGCTCTGCATCTAGTGCATCTTTCATTCCCTCCACAACAACGAGACTTAGAACTTTACTGGGCGTAGAATGAAGTGGAAGGTTTTGCCTCACCTTCAGGCTCAAGGTTATATTGGGAGAAAATCACACAAACTGTCACAGGAACGTAGTTTGTTTCTGATTCCAGTGAGACCGCTTGAATTATTGGAATTGAGAGATTAGTCTTAAGGGCTATAGCCCTTTTAAATTTGGCAGTTTTGTGTTGTGACGCGCCAAGTGGAGAATTAGATCTTACAGCTCTCCCTATTTTCGTAAGGTTAGCGTTATTCGTGTGGACCTTGAAGCAGTTTTCTTCTTCAGGATCCATTAATACCCCTCACTAAGGACTACAGTTGACTGTCTTTGAAAATATCATGGTATGAAACATCCCTTGAAACTCAGAGTTGGACCGTGAGGCTGGTACATGACGAGGATGACGCGCATAGTTTGGTTTATTAATAATAATTTGCTTATTTCAAAACAGTACTTGTGGTACAGAGCGGAATTATATATATGTATCAAATATTTAACTGTTGAAACATTATTAACTTGTAGACAATTTAAGATTTGACATTATAACATACTTGATCGTGCCTGTAAAAATGGCATGCATTTTCATGTAAATTTACGTTTATATGAAAATAAAAATTATTATTATTGAAACAGCGTGTTATAGGAATGTCCTATCGAAGTACATTTTCCTAGTATTCGTATGCTGCGCAAATTGTAATTCTTTCAAATGAAATCATTACGCATTCCGAAACCGGCTACATCACTATTCCATCGACAAGCAAAGGGAAATAGTAGTGAATTTTCAAAGAGAACCATTAAAACTTTAAAGCAATATTTGTTTTGATATATAATTTTATAATGTCACAAAGATTCCAACGTTAACGTGCAAATTCTTCGATTGCAATTCATCGAAGCCTCCAAATAAAGTGAACCACTTCGTAAATTACAATTGCAACCTGCAAATAAACAATAGTAAGACATCGGTTAACAAATAATTAGCAATACAAAAATACTCCAAACCAAGGTAACATTTAAGAAAAATTTGTTTGTTAACTGTTATCTTGTGAATAAATCAACTGACACTCCTTTATACCTGTAAACTCTTCTGACTGTTACCAGGTTTTCATATCTCAGAGATTCGAAACGCCCCTTCAGAATTTCGCAAAATGCACATCAAATGCCTTCGAAATTATAGGTCCATTTAATGTATAAGCTTAAATACTACACCTGTTATAATAATAATAATATATTTCTTCCTGTTTATGCAGGAACATACCAATTGTACAGGCATAGATAAGTTATTATATAAATTACACAATTTGATGTATGATGAATTTACAGTTTGGTTGTTCTCTCTGACATGAGAGTCAGTCGGAACAGTCTGCTATACAGTCGGTGTAGCACATAAAGAGATATAGAAATATTGTCTTCGCATTAAAAAAACCCAGACATCAGATGAATGTAATACAAATATCTGGGAAAAAAAGCTTGAAGTCAATTCTCTTATATAACTTTGTTGTGAACAGCATCCTTGGCTTAAAGTTTATTGATGTATTATGTTGAGATCAATGATATATTTATTCCATTTTTCAGCAGTCTTATCGTAGTTTCATAACAGGGAAGAAATTTGATCGTGGAGGCGAAAACTAGATAAGGTCATATTAAGTTGTTTTACTGCATCAAATGGTGTCGAGGTCGATTCCAGAATTCTCCATTTGCGCCATTTGTGTCTGCATGGCGGACTGTATTCGTAAGTTCAGAAAAATGTTGAAAACTGTTTGAAAACCAGTTGCTTCTTCATTTCAGATCATGAATACTCATTTACAGCATGTTCGCCAGCGTCTTCAAATGGTAGAATTGGATCGTTCATGGAATTTGAGTGGTTATGAGATAGATGGTTTGGAATTAATCTTCATTTCAGTTTAGATGCAGGGTTGTTCGACCTCGACCAGAAGATGAATAGGAGTAGCAGAGTACCAAAAATAGAAAGTATGTGAACATGAAAAGGATATTAATGTATATATATAAACTTCTACCAAACACAATAAGTGGAATAAAACGGACATAAACCGACATGAAAAAGATATAACTCACCACAACATCACATGGACAGATGTACGCTCGTCGGGCATCATATATACCTCACCAACTACAACCAAACTTTCCTAAGATAATGTGATGAACTTATATCCGTAATGTTGCTGAGCAGTTAATATCCACAACTCCTGTCGGAACAACTAAAATTCAAAAACCCTCCTCATGAGAAGTAAATACCCACAAGCAGTAGAAATCCATTAATTAATGCGTCTAAAGCTTATGTATTTTGCTTCCAACAATGACATTGCAGATCAAATGAGATAAGCAAATCACTGATTTCCAAATAACACAACAATGAACTATAATTCAAGAATTCTGTATACAACAAAATTATGTATGAAAACTGACTTCAAGCTTTATTTTTTTTCTAGGCACTTATAGCCTAATTCATTTCGTTTTTCTTAACGTAATCAACAACTTACACAGAGTTTTAACATTCCACATGCAAAGAACTACTGAAATTCGATGACAGATACATGCTCACTCAAACTGCTGAGAGAGTCTGCTTTCCACCATTTTTCTAAGTTTTTTCGTTAAAATATGGTATTTATAACGTATTTCAGTTGAAAAAACACCTGAAAACAACGTAGAACAACCCAAAAACAACATCTTGATAGCACATAACGACACCCCGTGTTAGCCTTTATCCATAGCCTGTCTGTCCAACGTATTCCTGTCTCCTCTCTCCCCACAGTCTAACGCATAGTCCAGGCCACCATAATGAAGAATATCATCTTTTGTGATAACAGCCAGGCTGCTTTTTCTTACTGCTGTTTTCACTTCTAGCGCCTAGCTTAGTTTTCCGTTGTTGATCATTTGACTCATGGCATTGTCATTTAGCCAGCTGTTGAATGGGTGTGAGAAAGATTTGGGCTATGCATGCTCTAGTGTTGAAGTAGTTTTCAAATTACTTCTCTGTCGAAGCTGTCTGTCGAAGGCCCTTCCCAAGTGGATGAAATTAAGGCACGGAAAGTTTTGACTGCCATTCTATGCTTTTTTCTATGATGACGGTGCGTAGAGTTACAATTTAATCACCCCACGATTTGCCTTTCCTGAATCCAGCTTGTTTCAGTGGAGCTGGCGGAGCTCTGCATCTAGTGCATCTTTCATTCCCTCCACAACAACGAGACTTAGAACTTTACTGGGCGTAGAATGAAGTGGAAGGTTTTGCCTCACCTTCAGGCTCAAGGTTATATTGGGAGAAAATCACACAAACTGTCACAGGAACGTAGTTTGTTTCTGATTCCAGTGAGACCGCTTGAATTATTGGAATTGAGAGATTAGTCTTAAGGGCTATAGCCCTTTTAAATTTGGCAGTTTTGTGTTGTGACGCGCCAAGTGGAGAATTAGATCTTACAGCTCTCCCTATTTTCGTAAGGTTAGCGTTATTCGTGTGGACCTTGAAGCAGTTTTCTTCTTCAGGATCCATTAATACCCCTCACTAAGGACTACAGTTGACTGTCTTTGAAAATATCATGGTATGAAACATCCCTTGAAACTCAGAGTTGGACCGTGAGGCTGGTACATGACGAGGATGACGCGCATAGTTTGGTTTATTAATAATAATTTGCTTATTTCAAAACAGTACTTGTGGTACAGAGCGGAATTATATATATGTATCAAATATTTAACTGTTGAAACATTATTAACTTGTAGACAATTTAAGATTTGACATTATAACATACTTGATCGTGCCTGTAAAAATGGCATGCATTTTCATGTAAATTTACGTTTATATGAAAATAAAAATTATTATTATTGAAACAGCGTGTTATAGGAATGTCCTATCGAAGTACATTTTCCTAGTATTCGTATGCTGCGCAAATTGTAATTCTTTCAAATGAAATCATTACGCATTCCGAAACCGGCTACATCACTATTCCATCGACAAGCAAAGGGAAATAGTAGTGAATTTTCAAAGAGAACCATTAAAACTTTAAAGCAATATTTGTTTTGATATATAATTTTATAATGTCACAAAGATTCCAACGTTAACGTGCAAATTCTTCGATTGCAATTCATCGAAGCCTCCAAATAAAGTGAACCACTTCGTAAATTACAATTGCAACCTGCAAATAAACAATAGTAAGACATCGGTTAACAAATAATTAGCAATACAAAAATACTCCAAACCAAGGTAACATTTAAGAAAAATTTGTTTGTTAACTGTTATCTTGTGAATAAATCAACTGACACTCCTTTATACCTGTAAACTCTTCTGACTGTTACCAGGTTTTCATATCTCAGAGATTCGAAACGCCCCTTCAGAATTTCGCAAAATGCACATCAAATGCCTTCGAAATTATAGGTCCATTTAATGTATAAGCTTAAATACTACACCTGTTATAATAATAATAATATATTTCTTCCTGTTTATGCAGGAACATACCAATTGTACAGGCATAGATAAGTTATTATATAAATTACACAATTTGATGTATGATGAATTTACAGTTTGGTTGTTCTCTCTGACATGAGAGTCAGTCGGAACAGTCTGCTATACAGTCGGTGTAGCACATAAAGAGATATAGAAATATTGTCTTCGCATTAAAAAAACCCAGACATCAGATGAATGTAATACAAATATCTGGGAAAAAAAGCTTGAAGTCAATTCTCTTATATAACTTTGTTGTGAACAGCATCCTTGGCTTAAAGTTTATTGATGTATTATGTTGAGATCAATGATATATTTATTCCATTTTTCAGCAGTCTTATCGTAGTTTCATAACAGGGAAGAAATTTGATCGTGGAGGCGAAAACTAGATAAGGTCATATTAAGTTGTTTTACTGCATCAAATGGTGTCGAGGTCGATTCCAGAATTCTCCATTTGCGCCATTTGTGTCTGCATGGCGGACTGTATTCGTAAGTTCAGAAAAATGTTGAAAACTGTTTGAAAACCAGTTGCTTCTTCATTTCAGATCATGAATACTCATTTACAGCATGTTCGCCAGCGTCTTCAAATGGTAGAATTGGATCGTTCATGGAATTTGAGTGGTTATGAGATAGATGGTTTGGAATTAATCTTCATTTCAGTTTAGATGCAGGGTTGTTCGACCTCGACCAGAAGATGAATAGGAGTAGCAGAGTACCAAAAATAGAAAGTATGTGAACATGAAAAGGATATTAATGTATATATATAAACTTCTACCAAACACAATAAGTGGAATAAAACGGACATAAACCGACATGAAAAAGATATAACTCACCACAACATCACATGGACAGATGTACGCTCGTCGGGCATCATATATACCTCACCAACTACAACCAAACTTTCCTAAGATAATGTGATGAACTTATATCCGTAATGTTGCTGAGCAGTTAATATCCACAACTCCTGTCGGAACAACTAAAATTCAAAAACCCTCCTCATGAGAAGTAAATACCCACAAGCAGTAGAAATCCATTAATTAATGCGTCTAAAGCTTATGTATTTTGCTTCCAACAATGACATTGCAGATCAAATGAGATAAGCAAATCACTGATTTCCAAATAACACAACAATGAACTATAATTCAAGAATTCTGTATACAACAAAATTATGTATGAAAACTGACTTCAAGCTTTATTTTTTTTCTAGGCACTTATAGCCTAATTCATTTCGTTTTTCTTAACGTAATCAACAACTTACACAGAGTTTTAACATTCCACATGCAAAGAACTACTGAAATTCGATGACAGATACATGCTCACTCAAACTGCTGAGAGAGTCTGCTTTCCACCATTTTTCTAAGTTTTTTCGTTAAAATATGGTATTTATAACGTATTTCAGTTGAAAAAACACCTGAAAACAACGTAGAACAACCCAAAAACAACATCTTGATAGCACATAACGACACCCCGTGTTAGCCTTTATCCATAGCCTGTCTGTCCAACGTATTCCTGTCTCCTCTCTCCCCACAGTCTAACGCATAGTCCAGGCCACCATAATGAAGAATATCATCTTTTGTGATAACAGCCAGGCTGCTTTTTCTTACTGCTGTTTTCACTTCTAGCGCCTAGCTTAGTTTTCCGTTGTTGATCATTTGACTCATGGCATTGTCATTTAGCCAGCTGTTGAATGGGTGTGAGAAAGATTTGGGCTATGCATGCTCTAGTGTTGAAGTAGTTTTCAAATTACTTCTCTGTCGAAGCTGTCTGTCGAAGGCCCTTCCCAAGTGGATGAAATTAAGGCACGGAAAGTTTTGACTGCCATTCTATGCTTTTTTCTATGATGACGGTGCGTAGAGTTACAATTTAATCACCCCACGATTTGCCTTTCCTGAATCCAGCTTGTTTCAGTGGAGCTGGCGGAGCTCTGCATCTAGTGCATCTTTCATTCCCTCCACAACAACGAGACTTAGAACTTTACTGGGCGTAGAATGAAGTGGAAGGTTTTGCCTCACCTTCAGGCTCAAGGTTATATTGGGAGAAAATCACACAAACTGTCACAGGAACGTAGTTTGTTTCTGATTCCAGTGAGACCGCTTGAATTATTGGAATTGAGAGATTAGTCTTAAGGGCTATAGCCCTTTTAAATTTGGCAGTTTTGTGTTGTGACGCGCCAAGTGGAGAATTAGATCTTACAGCTCTCCCTATTTTCGTAAGGTTAGCGTTATTCGTGTGGACCTTGAAGCAGTTTTCTTCTTCAGGATCCATTAATACCCCTCACTGAGGACTACAGTTGACTGTCTTTGAAAATATCATGGTATGAAACATCCCTTGAAACTCAGAGTTGGACCGTGAGGCTGGTACATGACGAGGATGACGCGCATAGTTTGGTTTATTAATAATAATTTGCTTATTTCAAAACAGTACTTGTGGTACAGAGCGGAATTCTCAGCATTTTGCTTCGGTATTGCGTACGGTTAGTACGTTAATAATAAATAAAATTCTACAAAGATTATGGATAATCTCAGTTGGTTATAACAACAGCATACTGGCATGTCACTAGCAAATCAAAAATTGAACTGAATATTTGGAGGTGTTAGAAAAGTAAATGCTAGCATATTTCCAGGCATAAGCGGTAACAAAAAGGTCAAGATATACACAGTGTGAATTATTATTATTCAGTGGTTTGTTCTTCCTGAAACAGTACGCGGAGATGAAGCAGGTCAGACACCTATGAGACTATACACGCATGCCGATTAGAACTTGTATCAGCACCTACATTCCTTGCGAAACAAATATCATGGCTTAACATCAAAAATGGAGGAAGGTTGGTGTATGTTGATCATCAGAAATGAATCGCTTCAGTCCGTAAGACAACGAGGTGCACTTTTGACAGCTCGGGAAATAAACACGAGTTAAAAACTCATAATGACTTTTTAGATTTAAATTAAAAATGGTGCTTCTGCTACTGATATCTACGGGTCTGCTCAGCTCCTTGTCAAGATGCCAGCCCATAGGCCCTACATAGATTCGTGAGACATTTTACAGTTCAGTATATCCTACAGGTCTTAATTTTTCACATCTTTTGGGCCACTACTAAATAGACTATTACTCACGTATTTCAAAATTATTTTTTATTTAAACACTGTTATACTGTTTTTATCTGAACTGTATAGTCCCTTAATGAAGCGAAAACTTACCCTTTTATTCATATTCATCTTTCCCTTAAAGTGTGGTTGTGCTGATGAAATAGAGCAGAACGACAACATCTTGCTTTAGAAAGTTATGTTTTCACCGAAAATGCCATAGATTCGGTGGTAAGCCCACTATGGTTACCATTACACATTACGAATTTGTACTATCCTTCTGAGGACTTTACAGATTCTTAAAAGTTACACGAACCTTTTCTGATTGATCGCACTATAATTCAAGCACTTAAACGTTTGAAAAAGTTGTTTTTTAAATATCTCACGATTGCAGTTTATAACATATCTGATCGTGCCCGTAAAAATGGAATACATTTCATGCAAACTTACTTGTTCATACAAAATATAAATTATTACCATATTTCGACGAGTTGGCCCAAGTTGGCCGAAGTCAGTGAGTCTGTGATTTTGGTATCATTTTAGTTAACCGTGCTGAACTATATTGCATGTTGTTTTATTGTATCGTTGTTGTCGCTTTTTGTCCTTTTTGATGTGAATTGTTTTCCTTTTGTTGAGGTTGTCCTGATTGTTTTATCCCTTGTTATCTGATTTTAAGGGGAGCAACCGAAAAGATCGCTTCTCTCTAAACTTTATCTTAATAAAACCATCCCTTTCTCAGGCGTGAGGCTAACAATCCCACCCTGTTAAACAATATTGCTACAGAATCTTCAGCACGATGAACCTCTTTGCACCAAAAGAAAAAGTCTGTGTGGGGACATGAAACGTCCGCACCATGTACGAGACAGGGAAAGCTGCCCAGATCGCAAAAGAGATGAAAAGATGCTAAATCCAAGTGCTGGGAATATGTTAAAGCAGATGGTATGGGAATGGACTCACCAAATTGTCAACGGGTGAGCCAGTGATCTACTTCGGTAACCCAGAAGATAACCGCACGCACACCGAGGGCGTGGCTATCATGATGTCACCAACGGAAACAAAGGCCCTGATGCAATGGGAGGCAATCTCGTCCAGGATAATGACCGCCAGATTCAACTCCAAAGGAAGGAAAGTGTCAATCATACAATGTTATGCACCCACAAACAACGCAGACCTCGAAAAGAAAGAAGAATTCTACAGACAATTACAGGCAACAATGGACAATACTCCAGCTGGCGACATTAAAATAATAATGGGAGACATGAACGCCAAGCTAGGACCAGACAACACAGGAAGGGAACTCATCATGGGTAGAGAAGCTCTCGGAAAATGAACGAAAACGGAGAACTCTTCGCCATCTTCTGCGCCTTCAACGAACTAGTGATTGGTGGCAGTGTATACAAGCACAAAGATATCCACAAGGCTACGTGGGTGTCACCAGATGGGCAAACCAAAAACCAAATCGACTTCATCTCAATCTCAAGGAAGTGGAGGCGCAGCCTACTGGACACAAAAGTAAGAAGAGAAGTAGACGTTGGCTCAAACCACTATCTCGTACAGGGGACAATCAAAATCAAACTAAAAGCTCTCAGAGAAGGAGGAGCTGCAGACAAACCACAAGCCAAGTTCAACACTCAAAAGCTGAAGGACCAGGCTACAAAGGACATCTTCATTGCAAGCGTAAAGGACAAAGCCGAGACACAAATCAACACCAGTGAAGAGGTCGGCGTCGTAAAGCACTGGGAAAACTTGAAAACGATGTGGAGCCAAACCTGCATGGAAATTCTAGGTAGAAAGAAGGGGCAGAACAAACAGTGGCCCACTATGGACACTTGAAGACTAATAGAAGAGAGAAGGATGGTGAAACAGAAGATTATTCAGTGCACTGACGAGCAACAAAAACAGGAGTTGAATTCAAGCTACTATACACTGAACAAAGAGTAAAGAAGGGCGCCAGAGAAGACAAAAGAAAATACTATGAAACCTTGGCAAGTGAAGCGGAACAAGCTGCAGGCAAAAGAGACCTCGCCACACTTTACCAAACAACTAGGCACCTATCGGGAAAAAGTTCGACACAGATTAAGCCACTAAAGGATGGCAATGGAAAGTCAATCACCAAAGATGTGGAACAAAAAAGACACTGGGCTGAACACTTCAAAAGACTCCCAAATCAACCGCCACCTACACCGCACCCGACAATACCAACAACGGAAGCAGAACTACCAGTGAGCATCGACCCTGCGACGAAATCAGAGGTCCTGAATGCAATCAAGATGCTAAAGGCTGGAAAAGCAGCAGGACCAGATGGAATCCCAGCAGAAGCATTGAAAATCGACCCAGAGACAACAGCGCACTTGATGACACCACTACTGGAGAAGGTGTGGAAAGAGGGCAAAGTACCTGAGGATTGGAAGAAAGGATACTTATTCAAACTTCCAAAGAAAGGAGATTTGAGTCAATGTAAAAACTGGCACGGAATTATGCTCCTGTCCATTCCAAGCAAAATACTAAGCCGCATTATCCTGGAGAGAATCAAACGAGCCCTTGATGAAAAACTTCGACCGGAACAGGCTGGATTCAGGAGAAACAAGTCATGTATTGATCAAATCGCCACTCTACGGATTATCGTTGGACAGAGCTTGGAATGGCAGTCACCTCTCTGTCTCAACTTCATCGACTTTCAAAAAGCCTTCGACAACACAGCGTCTATCGAGATGCGATTTGGTAACTACTTCGCTACTACGGGGTACCATCGACAATTATACATCTCATCCAACAGTTACACGACAGTGCTGCATGCCAAGTAATCTACAACGGGAAACTTACGGAAAGCCTTTGAAGTGAGGACGGGAGTGAGGCAAGGCTGTCTACTATCGCCAATGATTTTCCTGATTGCAGTAGACTGGATAATGCGAAAGACAACGGCAACCAACGAGGGAACGGGCATAAAATGGACTCACACAAAAAACTTCGAGGATCTGGACTTCGCCGATGATATGCGTCTGATTTCCCACAAACTGGAAGATATGCAAGTGAAAAGCAACAAGTTGGCAGAAAAAGCATCAAAGATAGGACTTCAGGTGAACATAGACAAAACGGAGGTGATGACGATTCTTGGCCAACAACAACAGACGACAGTCAGCATAAATGGGAGGGACCTGAAAAAACAACCTCCTTCACCTACCCACCTACCTGGGAAGCATCGTTTCAACTACAGGCGGAACTGACGAGGATATCAAAGCCAGAATCGGAAAAGCAAGACAAGCTTTCGTTCACCTCTGTGTATGCAAGCGCAACAGAACAAGGGTACTTCAGAAGATAAACGGTTCTATAATCGCTGGTTTCTTGCTAAATGAAAAACACATGGCACCTTCTCAGCACGATTTCATAAAGTCGAGTTCATGTGAGATGTAATATTTAGAACTCGGTGACTTTATCACTGGAATTAAAGATGAAAACTTCGTCGTATTATCATGCATACTGAAGGCATTTGAAAAGGTATGCCATAGTTTGCTCGTGAAGAAAAACTATGAGCTTTTGGCATATCTGGTAATCTTTCGCAGTGGTGCAACTAATTTATTTGTTCTTGGTCCCCGTCTGTTAAGACTAACAACACATAATCTAGTACCGCTCCAATATCAAGTGGCGCTATTCAAGATAGTGCAGTAGGGCCCCCTGCTTTCCCACATATTTCAATGATGTCTGCGTGGCAGGCCCTTCATATATGCCGAGGACTTAAAGGTAGACTGCCCCAGCACTACCAAAGAAGTAACAGGTCTGTTTAAAGAGACACGATCGGATTTTGATTACATCGAGTCTTGACCTGAGCCGTCGACAATGCAAACCAATGTAGGGAAGCGTGGTGTGTAACGTTCAGCTTGCCTTCGTATCAAAATAAATACAAGGATATGCGGCAAGCAAATCAACCTTTTTCCTTCTGCACTTGACGTCAGTTTCGTTACTTCAATGATTTCAAATTCTTTCACTATGTTACCAACCAGATTTATAGAGCCAGAAGATTACTGGAATTAATATTTCGGAACGTTCAAGCCCAAGAACCTTAAACACTTTTGTCAATGTAGTTGAAGATTGAACGATCAATTCATGGTTGTTTGCTCAAAACCAACTTCCCCAATTTTCGCGGAGGCATCCATACGACAGTCATCGTCTCACCGGTCGCTGTTCAGAAAGAAGTCAGCAGAAATCCGTCAGAAGTAATATTGTTATTTATTATTGTAATATTTGTTCACAGACCTTAGTTGTAACAGTGTTTATATGTTGGTGTTACAATAAAGAATCCTCGAGTCGCCAATTGGTGCTTTGGTTTTTTCGTCCGTTATTACTAAGCGTTTCTGAGAAACTTCAAGGAACAGCGTGAGCCCGAGTGCAGCAAGAGCTGGGCATTAACGGTTTATGAGACGTGGCTGACAACTGTTTTATAAAACGTGCATACAGCCTCTTCTTAAGTTCTTTCCACTTATCTTTGCTAGCACCTCAGCCAAGGACAAACTGAAAGTGTCCAAAGGGGAATTACAAGTGAAATTCTGGGGACATTTTGGGACGTCCCTTACAACTATCGGTGCACAACTTTTACGATTAAACCCTTTTGGTTCGGTAGCCAACGAATTTTTCTCATTAACCTGTCTAAAGTTCTCAGAGGAATAGTACGCTTTCTTATTAACAACCTTTACTCTTCTTCGTCATCATGCGAATCGTGCAGTAATGGATCTTCTCTAAGTCATGTTCTTCGTTAATAATAATAATAATAATAATAATAATAATAATAATGTATATTCTCATATAAATATATAAATTTACATGAAAATGCATGCCATTTTTACAGGCACGATCAAGTATGATATAATATCAAATCGTAGATTGTCTACAAGTTAATAATGTTTCAACTGTTAAATATTTGATATATATATATATTTAATTACACTCATTGTCTGAACCAGGCCGTATAGTTATTGAATTGTACAGTTGTCCTCCAGGTTGAGCGGGAAAATCGACTTCGTTTCGTTTTCATCCCGTGGTTGTCGGCATACGATAACCAACCAATATTGAGGTAAGTACAACGTTTATAAGGGGTTGAAAGCTGTTTTAGAAAAGTTAAAGTGCTGAGGTGAATCATTAAATTGTAATGAAATAGGTAAGTGCAAGTATCATTAATAAATGCATTAATAAAGAAAACTCCCTAGGCTGACAACGTTCATTTGCAATGTATAATGCTACACGTATATCTCGTACTATCATGATGTCCACTTTTGGCTTTAATACATTTATCCTCAGTTGTGCCAGTTGTTTTTGTTTTATACCTTTTTGTGCATTTAATGTACAACCGTACCCTTCAGAGAGTAGGAATAGAATAAGTCATAAAGAGCTGTAAAATGTTAGGTTTAATGGGATATAATGAGGATCAAGTAAAGAAGTTATTAGAAAATAAATGAGATAAGACACTGAAGTGGTATTTGAAGATCTGACAATGGATAGCAAGTTAGTTTATAAGATGCCCCATAAATCTGTGCAGATCCCACGTGGTCGCATCTCAACAATAAGCCGAGCGAATGGTATATATTTAAAGGTAGAAGCATTATCTGTCAAGGCGTTCACTATTATCTTTTTCAAGATAGAGATCTAAGCCCTCATAAAAATCAGAAATATCTCGAGCCTTTAATTTGTATATTGCTGTTCCTGCAGAATGGAGCGATTCACGTTAGTGACCACCACCATATCTTCTGATCAGCTAACCCACCCACCCTTGAACCAAGTCTCGTTCCAACTTCTTTACCATCAGGTGTAGGCAAATGAAGAACATTTTGTCAAACGAAGTCGAAAGCAGCAACACAGTAAAACGATTCACGTATCTACCAAATAAACACTTCTCCCAAAATAGTTTGGGCATAGTTCGCCTCCAGTTAAAATTCATGATATCGTTGCTCACCCCTCAAATTTACGTACTTTATTAATTCTCCACGTACCAAAAGAAATGGGCAAAACTATCATTCATTTTAGCGCAGTAAACGTTGCGCTAGTGCTAACCCAAGTTTTAAGTTGATTCGGTCAATTGCTCAGCAAGTCACCCTGAAATATCCGTTATCCTCTCATGCAAAACTGGATTAGAATACGCAGCCTAACATCCTTACCACGGCAGTTGCACCAGATTTAGATGGCGTCAATCACGTCTCATAAACCGTTAATGCCCAGCTCTCGCTACGCTCGGGCCCACGCTGTTCTTCGAAGATTTCGGAAACGCTTAGTTATAACGGACGCAAAAACCAAAACACCGATCTGCCGCGTGATATTTGTTTATTGTTACACCAACATATAAAAGGAATAAGCGAACTAAGGTCTGAAAACAAATATTACAATAATAAATCATAAGATTACTTCTGACGATGTTTCACTCTTCTTTCTGAACAGCGACCGATGAGACGATGACTGTCGTATTGATGCCTCCGCGAAAATTGGGGAAGTTGATTTTGAGCAAACAACCAAGAATTGATCGTTCAATCTTCAACTCCATTGACACTCCCCGGCAAAAAAGGGATCCAACCCTTTTTTCCTTCACGACCAATGCACGTCGACTTGGATGCCATTGCGAGAACCTGGGTCACACGGACAGAGCTGAAATGGAAAACAAACAGAAAAGCCAACACACCACAAGCATACCCACAGCACAATCTCACACATCAATGACGACCTGCGCCTCCAGACAGAGACCTCCTCTTGACATCTTGCAACACAATCGCCACTTGCTAGAATGACTCTTGCAGAATGCAACGTGACCATAGCACCAACTCACGATACTCTACGCACATCCTCTTATCTACTCACTACCAATTACCACTGAAATCGCTTGTCACTCATTCTGCCTCAGTTCTAGTAGCGGTGACGCATGCGAGCCTCAGTCGTTTACACTCTTTCTCCCCGGCGTGTCGGACCGCAGCTAACAATTATCTCCGTGTGCATTTCATTCTCAGCAATAGCCTCCCCGGCGTATACGACCCATCTGCTGTCTCTAACATCAATCAATTCATTCACGGATGTAGAAGAGTGGAAACAACTTCAGAAGTAATCACGACGAAAATTTTAACAAAATTATGCAATAAAAACAAGGCACGAAAACAACGAGTAAACACAACTGATCCAAAATCACAAATTGCGAAGACACACCACACGTATACACAAACAGTACATGTCTTGGTGGAATTATTTTGAAGAATTGGAGGACTTACACCAGTACGCCTGCAACCCTTCACAGGTTGACGATTGTAAGTTGTGGAATGTCCAGACACAAACAAGATTAACCAACAATTACATCAATTGGAACTCACACAACTATTTAACACAAACATATGTACAATCAACACATCAAATGTTGTGGATTCTGACACGACAAACTACCCTTGAAGAACTGTAGGACTTACAGCAGTACGCCTACATTCCTTCTCAGGTTGATGATCCAAGTGGAAGTCGTCCGGACACAAACAGAATTACCAACAGCTAGATGACAGATGATATCAATTCAGTATATACAATATGAACATATGTACAAGATCATACACCAAGCACATTGGACTGCTCATTGATGCGCTACCCTTTGAAGAACTGTAGGACTTACAGCAGTACGCCTACAACCCTTCTCAGGTTGACGCCCTAGGTTGGAAAATCGTCGCAGAGTTCATTTGCTAACTTCCTTCTATCAGCTATATCCTCAAATCTGAACGGCAACACGCCCATGTCATTGTATCGTAGAATATAGATGACCAACAAACACACGACATATCTCATCAACCAAGTATAGAAACAGAGTAATTTACACCAAAGATAATAACATTCAAATAGTAACTTGAAACTAGAAATGCCTTTATTCGTGCAAGTCAATTTAACAATAACTCTCTCCTTTACACTTGGCTTATCCACACTAAACTGACCATTGATATTCGTCCTTTCAAACGAACTGATACTACCATAGTCATTGCACAAGATACTTGAGTTGATGGGTGTCTGTTTCATTGTGGATGACAGCACCAACGATGACTGAGTGACACAAGGTGATGAACTTAGTGGTGGATCAGAAGCTGTTCTTGTTCGGCTCTCAGATAGTTGTCCAACTGCAAGATTACCACCACTGCTGTCTTTCACTACTAGTTCGGGTTTAGCACTATCATCTGATGATAGGTGGGCTACACGCTGATCAATTACACTGACTGTCTCACAAGTATGCATGCCTTCTGCAACTGCATCTGCGTTCAATTCTACTTCACGTTGTAGTTGTACAGAACCTTTATTTAACTTAGCAGTAGTAGGCATATCCCTCATCTCATCATGATCAACCAAAGACAAATCTGCACTATCATGATCATTATCACGAATATTCACTTTACCGTCAACTTCATCATTTTCAAACTCTTTAATAACAGAAGTAGACAATTTTGGTTCCTCCTCGCAAATCATAAAGGTTTTATAACTTCACTCTGACTAGTAATACCTTGTAAACTTGTAGGGTCAGAACTGCACTCTGAAGCAGCAACTCTATTCTGTGACACTCTATTCAACAACGGCTTACCAGTTGCAACTACAGACTTCTTCACCGCACCGTTATCGTCACACAATTCGGAGTCAGACCTGGAGTTTACATTTAGCTTATCACTGAACTTGCTCACTGGTTCACAGTTCACTTCTGTATGCACCTCTTGCACACGTGTAAAACACAACCGTGTTTGTCTTGCATCTTGTAACTTATCTGTTGAGGATGTACTACGAAACCTGTTACACTCACTAGGTCTATATGCATTACTAGACATCATGGAGCTTCTCGATATCCACCTCTCTGAGGCCTACTCGTCATCAATGATTGCATTTTGATCTCAGACTGCTCTATTCTAGGGGTGAGATGTAATAGACTGGCGAACTTGCTCATAGATTGATTGACACTAGTATTTACCAGTTTCAGGATATCATCAAACTTTGGCTCGATACCCTCATCCTCCATACGGGAGCTCATCTTCACCCACTTCCTTTGCAGTCGAGTAGGTAGACGTCTTGCTATTACTTCTAGTATAAAACTCGAGTTGAGGTCACTCATGCGATTCATCGAAATCATTCCATTCTTGTAAATTAGCAAATTATCTAAAAACTCAGTGAGTGCCTGGGAGTCATCCTGTAATTGACCACCATTACCCTTAACAGCCTCGAATAATTTCCCTGCAATCATCGAAGGTCTTCCAAACCTTTGACGTAATATGCTCATAGCCTCGTAGTAGCCCTCTTTTGGCTTCATAAACTTACAACACTGTATAGCTCTTGCAGCATCTCCAGTGCAATATCTCATCAAATACATTAACTTCAATTCATCATTTAATAAAAACCACTCAACATGATCTCAAACTCCTTTACAAATTGTAAATAATCAGCCGGGTTTCCATCAAAACACCGTGGTTCAAATTTAGGGAGTTTGATGTTCCTATTATCCCTGAACGGCGAAACAGTAACATCAACCATGTCATGCTTAACATCAGACACATCGTTACAATTAACAGACAAGTCACCATGACTTACTTTCCTGTTTGCATCCAAGACACTCTGTCCCTTCTTTGACCCAGGCATTGTTGAACTTGACCCAATTCCAAAAAAGTTCCAGATATTGCTTGTTCAAAGAGGACTTGACCGGCACCAGGAAAAATGAACGGCGACTATCCAAACTTTCACCAACTGTTTGAATCCGCCAGATCTGTTTCTATCGTCAGAAACTGTCAATCACGTCTCATAAACCGTTAATGCCCAGCTCTCGCTACGCTCGGGCCCACGCTGTTCTTCGAAGATTTCAGAAACGCTTAGTTATAACGGACGCAAAAACCAAAACACCGATCTGCCGCTTGATATTTGTTTATTGTTACACCAACATATAAAAGGAATAAGCGAACTAAGGTCTGAAAACAAATATTACAATAATAAATCATAAGATTACTTCTGACGATGTTTCACTCTTCTTTCTGAACAGCGACCGATGAGACGATGACTGTCGTATTGATGCCTCCGCGAAAATTGGGGAAGTTGATTTTAAGCAAACAACCAAGAATTGATCGTTCAATCTTCAACTCCATTGACAGATGGATTGCCGTCTTTGTAATCAAATCGTCTTCATCGCCTGAAAATCTCTACCCGTCTCATCTGTTATATCTCTTGAATCTCTCAACTCCACATAAACTAAGTTGCTGATCGCTAAATTAATCAAATATTAGGGCATATATCCCCGGCAAAATTTAACTATGGGGAATTCAGTGAGGTTGGAGCTCTATTGGAAGGTCGATCAGTAGATAACCTGAATATAACCGGGACTAAAATTTCCTCTGTTGGCCACCCAATGTTGTTCATGAATAGAAGTTACATCTACACAAATTCCCACCCAAATTGTGACTATATGAATAAATAACCTAACTACACGGTGTCTTTAGTTACAACGGATCTCATTTTGATGTTCTCTTACTATCATCCTGTGTAGTCGGATTTCTCGGAGGAATGCACTGCAATTTACTGCAACCTCATTCTGCACATGTATATACATAATGATGCACCGTTATACGACGTTTTTCCTACATTTTACTATCGCCCTTTCCTTTTCAGTTCTTCGTATCTGAAATCTAGAAGGTGGAATAAAAACTTCTGATTCATTTACATTTTTATGATTAATTTTTACTTTAAAATTCTGTTAGAGACATACAAGATGGCACATGAAAGTAGTAGCTCAAACCGTGAATTTCAAAGAGTCTGCGTGACATATCCATATAGATATAAAAAGGAGTATTTCTCTGGCGCTTAGTACGTTAAAAGATGGGAAGGTGGTGACTGGTATTCATTTGATGTAACCGTGAGGACTTATGAGAGCAGCCTGTGTCTGTGGAAAGTGCTCTATTGCCAAGACTTCTGCGTTTGAATGTCTAAGACTACAAAGAAAGATAAAAACTGCCTAAATGCCACAGCTGGGGTAAAAACTCTCTGAATGCTAGCAAGTGGTATGAACTCGCTACTTCAGAAGGAAATCTAACTGTATAAATCAGAACAACGGAAAGAATGTTATCAAAAATTGGCTATTCTTCCACAAATTTTATGCACTTTGACGTCTGAGTTCAACTCGTTTTTCAGTACCTATTCTTAGCAATACCCTATATAGGTGTGGCAATCCACCGTTCTCTTCTGCTGTTGTATGCTTGGATTAACCGATGATGCGAAAAGCTATAAAATTCAGTGACTATATCTTATTGGTCATAAAAAGGTAAGGAACTCTACATTTATCGTATATTGTATGTCTGAAATTATTAACATTCGCTGGTTGCCTCTGCACGTCTCCTGCTGTTTTCTTCTGTCCTTTATTTTCAAAGGTAATGCATTGAGGCACTGCGTTCGTACAACAATAATGCTTCATACCTAATTATCACTAGGAGTGTTGAAATCTATAGAACCTACATTTTGAAGTTATTTAGACAATTTTTAGCCCACGTGATGAATAACAGAACAATTTTCATCATGAAACCTGTGTAACAACACAAGGTTGGTCCCATAAATATGCTAATGTCAGAACAATACTGTGCTCACCAAAGAATTTTATTTTTTTTGTACTACAGCTTGATTCCACATCGTATTTTTAGTACGATGGAATTTTCAGCATGTAATATCGGTAGCCCAAATTCTGCAGGCCGACCATAAATATCAGGTGTGCGTCGAACCCCGGACGAGAGTCCTAACCACTGTGCCACCTTGCAAATTAAACTTTAAGCATCAGAAGGTACTGGAGTAGCACGCCACGCCAGTGACCCTGAAATGTTGACTGAGCAAGTTGGTAAAACCTGGTAAATAACATTTGAATCATGGAAAATATGTGCTTGACGAAGTGTCATGTTATTAAATGGGATATCTGAAAGGTTTCAGGTTAGGCTTGAGAAAGAATAAGTTTTAAGCTTAGGCTAAGGGCAGTTTAGGATGGGGCTAACCTAATGAAAGCACCATTACGGTTGGTACGAGTTAGGTTAGGGTTAGTTTAGGGATAATTTCACGTTATGGCCAGGGCAAGGAAAGATTAGGGTTATTACCAAGGCCACATGCGCAGAATGTGGTTAAATCTCTCCCAAGCTTACTATAATGCTGAATTAAATCCCACTGATTCTGAAAAATTCTGACATCTTATAATGAGTAAATTCCGAATCTGTTGTGAAATAGATTATTTAATGCCGCAGAATAGAACTCAGCGCTGGTTTTCAGCATGACTGGCACTAATTCAGCACCGTGTTCTCTTTCTAGGCATTTTCAGGAGTGGATCGGAACCTACAGGGTTTGCTTATCAGCGTTGCTCCAGCCCTCACTGGACATATTAAGCACGGACTAGCGTTACTTCAGAACGAAAAGACTTAATTCAACACCCAGCTCTCTTTTAAGGCACGACCAGCGTTATTTCAGAACATAGTGGGTAGATGAAATCTTCATTTACCATAAAAAGTCATTATCGAAGAACAGGTTAGAATAAATTTAGAATCTTTGTAGGGCCGAGGTGTTATACTCCAATTAAAAACCTAGGGATACTTTGCCAAAGCTCAGGAAGAGGTACCCTGTGTAACAGTTTCATGTATTTTAATCCATTATTTTCATGAATATATATATATCTTTTACTCAAAAATTCGGGGCTACCATGAGCTTGGTGAGTCCAAAATCATCTGTCCGTTGGTACTTACTCGAGCTTAAGGTTTAACCTAGCCAAATTTTCAAACAATTTATAATTAACAAACTGATAATGACTGTAAATTCCGCACCCCATATGTCTTACTGTAGCACCTGTGTATTAAACTTATTACCTTGCACTAACGCAGCGTTTTGTAATTCCCGCGTGAAACCGACGCAATATGGGTATATTAAAGATAAAATTTAGATATGATCGAGTAGCTCATCCACCTGAGCTACAAATCTTCTCCGTAATATATTGATCTCACGAGCGGTACAAACCTCTTTCTGTTCGAAAAATGGAAGGTATTGCCAAAAGGCGACGATCCATCAGAAGACAACTATTCCTTCTTCATGACGGAATTAAAATATCCGGCTCAGAGAACACAACTACATCAAAAAGACTAAAAGTTAAATTTCAACCACTATCTTATAACTTACTCGATAAAAAGAGACTTCACAAGCAACGTATCTAGTTATTTGAGCTTTATTTCTTTTTGTCGATTTTATGTCACAAACCAGTCTAAGGCCCTCTTTGTCAAGTATGATCATGCCTGCAAAAACGTCATGTTGGTTATGTAAATGCCCAGTTTATGCGAATAGACAGGTTCGCTTATGCGGAAATATTAATCCACTAGACACCGCTACAGAGCAACTTTTCACTATTCCCTGTGTCCCAGTATGGAATTGGATACAGTAGGTGAGAGTACAGCGGGGAGATTCAGCAAAAGTGAAAGAGGCAGCTTGAGTAAATCAGAATTTTCAATGAGAATTGGCTATTTGCCAAGAATAAGTGAAGTGAAAAATGCAAAGGATCAAAACCCACAAGGATTAGAGGGCCATAAACAATGTGCATATATCGAAACACCGGTACAAATCTCATAGCCTGAATTTTCACCTGGTAAATGCCACCTCTTTTATCCCTTACATGGCTGTTTACAGGATCAAGGAACGTCTCCTATTCAGTCGAATCTCAGATCTTTCGAATTCAACATTCAACTCATCAGTCTGTGCTGATCGGATCAGTTTACGACAATTGGATTTTAAAGGAAAAATAGTGTGGTTGCCGCGCTGTGACATGAGTGTATGTCATTATACTGTTTTCATACAATCGCTAATAAACACCGTTTGAGACGGTGTTAAGAACATTCTGGTCACCGGCTTGAGTGGGCCAGGCTAAAGAGTTAGATGGCACTGTGGCCAAAGCTCATGTCTAGCGGGATTGATGGCTATGGGCAATCACGAATGTTATTTCTAATCGAAGCGAACGGGAAGCAAGCTACAAGTTGTTCAGGCAGCCCAAATAACTAGTTCCCCAGACATCTACATGGAACAGGTAAACCGTTCTTCCGGTATTTCACTGATTATGATGTTGCTCGGCAACATGTTTGATTGCTCGTCTTTCCTGCTAAAGTTCACTTGTCAGAGGCTGTACTCATGCGAGATTCACAATCCATTACTGAACTGGCTAAAGTCATTTCCAGGCAACAGTGTACAAATAACCAAAGTCAGATCTATATTATCACATTCTGTGCAAATCATAAGTGGGGTTATGCAAGGTAGTGTCCTAGGACCACTTTTACTTAGAATCATTTGTAACTGCTTCACCTCAGGTAAGCCATTCGTGTATACTGATGAACTCAAAGTCGTTTACTCGTGTTACTGTTATGAATTAAACGATTTGGTAAGTGAAATACGTCTTGAACAAAGTATTATTGCAACGTGAATCCTGCCTTAAGTTTAACATTGACAAATGTGGGTGGATTTGCATCGGAGACAGTAACCTTGACCAAACTCTTTAAACAAATGGGCGAAAACAAGCCAAGCTCAACACAGTCGTAGAACTCAGTGTCACACACTCCAGTAACTTAACGCACTCTTGACAATCTTAGGATGCCTAACTCACAGATTCTTTTGTTATGAAATTAGTGTTTTATTATACAAAGTATGTGCTTGACGTGTTTTAGAATGCTGCCCATTTATTCTTAGTGGACTGCGACAGAATGACAAGTTTAAATTAAAGGGAGTGCTACGGTGTTTCACCTCAAGAAATCTTGGTTTAGAATGTAGTCTCGAATACTCTGAGCGCTGCGACAGACTGAGATCAGAACCACACTGGAATAGACGTCTCAAGCTAAATCTTATTTTCTACTACATGTTAACCAATCTTCCCTTGCACTCCTCCAGGCCAAAAACTTGTAGCGGTAAATAATTCCCCAAAATTATTGACCAAAGCAACCATCACTGAACATTGGATGCTGACCCTTAGAGTTTAAGTCGACTTGTTTAGCTGAAGGCTTTCGGTCAAGCATCCCGCCATTCGGTACTCCGTCGTGTCACGTTTGTGCACGATCACTAGCCAGCTAAGCGTTCGTCTAACAACTCGTTTTGGTTCTGAAATATATCGCGTAATTTGGACGATCAAATACTGTCTTTTGCTATGCTTTTGGTACGCGAGAATTAATAAAGTAGAAGTTGATGTATAAGAGATTGCGTTAATATACCCAATACTGTGCACGAACGTCTATACCGTCAACCTCTGAACTGGTTAGCCCGACGTGATTCGAACACGCAGTTACAAGGCTCATGGCAACATTTCGCTTCCTGGCCATAGGTGTTGTGATACCAGCCCCAGTCAGGGTTTTGGGAGAACGTGGCTTGCACTTATATTTACCACGTGAGTTCCGGCGTTGGGGAGAGTTCTGACGGCGGTAGGAGTAATTGGAATGCATGTTTGACCTAAACATCTGCTGGATGGAGTTGCACAACTCTATCACTGCAGTGTCCTTACTCGAAGTCCGTTCGGCAACTGAGCGTATTTCAGGAACTGACCGTTTACTTATTTCTAGAATCTTATCTGCTGAAATAGCCAAGTCATCTATTATAACATCCTTAAGTGTCACAGGTACGGTCTGTACGGACTGTGGCAGCTTGGATAAGAAGAACTCTCTGAAAAGTTCACCATCGAACTGACTTTGGCCAATAACCCCTTTCATTCTTGTCAGCGTGCTCACGGCTGACTGATCTCCTAACTCGATGTTACGAAATAATTCGTCCAGACGTTGTCGGTCTGTGAGAACGTTTCTCCTGAGGAGGGATGCTTTGAGCAACTCGTACGAGTTACTTACCTCGGGACTCAACATCTGTGAAGTTACGTACTTGCTGAATTCCCGCGATAGGGCGTGAATAAGGCAGCCTGTAGACGGCCGTAGGTCATTTGATCAGCTGATGGATATTGGCGTTATTTTTGGAAAAGACGTCAAGGTCAGGTCATTTTTCGTTGTTTTACACACTTTTTTACCTATATTCCTGCTAAAAGTTGATGAAATACGGCGTATTTAGCAGGAATAGGCAATGCTGTTGTTCTTATCCGGCCGTAGCTTACAGGCAGTTTACGGTTTGTTGAAAAAACGTACTTTTCCGTTCAGAATATGTCGAATTACTTGAAGACACATGTTATAACGACCATTTCGTGAATTTTTTTCGCATTTTAATGGATTACACATGGACATGATGAGGTGGGATAGCTCGTTTAGGTAATTATTTCAATTATTTTGTTGTGTACTTTTCCTAATGCTTACAAGGCTGCTACACATGTATTTCTTTAAGAAAAGTCTGCAGAAATACTTAGAAATTATGTACGCATAGTATTTCCTCATGTTATGGCATAAACTTGACGTTTGCAGACAGATGCAATATCGATTTTGTATTATTGAAAAATGTTTACTGACGTATTTATATATAATTCAACTAATTATTTCGTCATTTCAAACATATTTAATGGTTAATTATTTCGTTTACACTGATAATAATGTCTACATGTGTATAATTCTTATGTTCTTTTTCAGATAATATCTACTTTCGGGAATTTCATGGATTTGGGTGATAAAGAAAAAGATACCTGCACTGTTGTCGATTTTGTATTACATGTTAATTCATTAATAAATGTATTCCTCGTTATTCGTTTGTTTATTCTACTTGATAAGACCGAATATTAGCCCTTGCGTAATTTGTGAGGTATAGAGTATATGAGACTATCTTTGAAATCCTAAGTAGAAGCAGATATTCGGAGAAGCCTATTGGTAAAAGATTATGTTGTAGTCAAATAAAGTAAACATGTCTAAATCGTAGAGGAGGTATTGCGATTATGAAGCGTTTCGAGTTATCTATCGTCTTAGCAGAATACATATAATGATTCGCGATTCATAGTCACGAAGTGAGAGTAAATCTACCTGAGATAGTTTGCTTGTGATTTCTGCATGTCGCAGTGTACCATAAGGACAGACTATACCTATGCTGTTAGATGTATGCCTCAGTGCAACTACGGTTATCGTAATAATTAAAAACAGAATGCCTAAGGTCCTCGGCAAAAAAACACGGTACGTTGCTATCTACTCATATAATCACGTAAACAAAAGTCTTCCAGACGCCGCATTTACTCCTAACAGCTTACCCTCAACTTCTAACTTAGCACGTGTTACTTATGTTACTGGAACACAATCGCATTACAACAGAAGGAACACAGATTCATTGACAAATTGTTTATTAAACAAAAATCAGATTTCAAATGTACATATAATTCAGATGAGTAGTCCTCTGTTACCGTCAGTAAGTTCCATCTGCGTACACGGCACATATATGTTTTTCCATAAGTCTGAAAAGGTATAAGAAAAGCATAATTAACTTGGGTATTAAATGTATGACGTGAATAAAAAATTTTTCCTGATAAGCACTTACAAGTAATCACTTTACAAACAATATATATATATAAGTAGCCCAATAGTTTTCACTAAACTTAAGGGACTTCGCAACTTATCGTTGGTCGATATCTAGTAGGTCCATCGAAGCATCATGAAATGATAAAATTATTTAACGACAAGTTATGCAGTAGTTTTCAAAGTTTGTACAAATATTTTAGCAAAAATGACAACGACTTTATGACAAATGATAGGTCAGCAATAATAATAACATTCATGATCATAGTGACTATAAAAACAATAATAGGTATTATTATCGCAACGAATTCATCATTAACTTAGATAGACAACTAATAATAATACAACCATACCAAATAAATTTATCACTTAATCTTAAGAAGCATGTGTTTACTTACTTTCACTGTATTCTATCAATACTGATGTGCTCAACCAGCTTATTCCAACTGAATTTAAGATTAATTCTGAAAGTGAGTGAAGATCCAGTTTATGTCAAATAAAAACATGTACCTTACATGTATTACACTGCTTACTGAGACACCTGATACCTGCTTTCCTATCTTCATGACAAGAACACAGATTATCTAGGTTTACTTACATATACATAAGTATACGTATATGCTGCATCAACCATGCCGTTTTTATCATGATTAACCAGACCACTGTGTATATTATACTTATTTAAGGATCTCTGAAGATAATGGTCAAGCGATAATTGAATTGGCGTGAAGTTATTACCTCTTCAGAACACTGTTTGCATTCTTCACACTCCTGAGAAGTCCTTAGATCTTAATTTGGCATGAATTCGTTGAATTCAGCAAATAAATCCACTGCTATATGATTTTTCTCCTGAGCTGTAGTAGTTTGTGTTGTCAGTTATCTATCCCATTCGATAAAACGCTCCTGGAAATTCAGAACTTAACCAAGCAGCAAAATGACGTTTGAAATTACCTCAACTCGAATGACAAACTGGCCAATCACAAGCGAGCAAATCGCTTGTTTATCTCATTCGCGGTCACTCAAAATTACGGCCGTCTACAGGCTGCCCGTGAATAACTGCGAGGAACTGTGAACGTTGATCGGGTATCTCATGCTCAGAAAAATCTGCTTCAGCTATCTGAAACCACGTTTCAGCATTATCTGGCCAGTATGGTACAAGTTGAATAGTTTTAGGAGTTGAGCGGATGCAAATGACCTTGGGACTAGGATCACTCATGACGAAAAGTATGTCGTATAAAATATGGTACAAGAACAAATACAAAAAGGAACGAACTCACCGGGTTTATCTGCGTATTTATCGAAGATGACGTTCGCGGTTGGGCTCACCAGTTTAGCGGTTGACGGTATAGACGTTCGTGCACAGTATTGGGTATATTAACGCAATCTCTTATACATCAACTTCTACTTTATTAATTCTCGCGTACCAAAAGCATAGCAAAAGACAGTATTTGATCGTCCAAATTACGCGATATATTTCAGAACCAAAACGAGTTGTTAGACGAACGCTTAGCTGGCTAGTGATCGTGCACAAACGTGACACGACGGAGTACCGAATGGCGGGATGCTTGACCGAAAGCCTTCAGCTAAACAAGTCGACTTAAACTCTAAGGGTCAGCATCCAATGTTCAGTGATGGTTGCTTTGGTCAATAATTTTGGGGAATTATTTACCGCTACAGCTCACTTTCCCCCTAGTGGGGTTGTGAGAACCCTTAGACAGAACCAGCCTGAAGTAGAAAAACTCGATGGTTCGCTTTTGGGTGAAAAGAAATCTTCCGAGCGGCTTGGTGGCGTGCCTACTGGTTTGTCTGCCTATGCTAATAGGGTATCTGTACATAGCTTCCTTGATGTTTTTCGTTAGATCCCGTGCTTCGTTTGTTTCTTGTTCAGTGCTAGTCGCACCTGGAATAGAAAACGAGAACGCTAAGAACCATGTCGAGGAAAATGTACGAAATGAGCTTTTTGGTTAAAAAAATTGTGTACATTTACCATACAGTAGGGTGGAGACAACTAGTCTGATGGTGAAGACTGTGTTTTTCTGCTATCAACGATATATAATAATGCACATGAAAATCTATAAATATGTGTTGATTTCCTTAATAAACGATCTGCCGCTTGGCCCTTGTCTTCTGTTGTTACAATACTATATACCGCTAAATATTTACTTAAAGGTTAGTGAATGTTGGACACTGCAATTCTCCTGAGGTTTTCTCCTGCCTTTTTCTCTTTTTACTGGGATAGTAATTCTTTGTCTCACATTGGTATTACTCGAATTATGTGTTTAATTCTCACAAAATAAAATTTTGCGATACTCAGTAAGCAGTTAGTACACTTGATAAAGAATAAATATCCTTCCTCACAATATCCTTTCACTAACTGAAAAATGGATACAAATTACCTTTAACATCCTGGAGTAGTATGGAAACCAGCGGAAACTGTAGATTTGTCGAAATTTTCGGATGTCAGATCCATGACCTCATTCTTGGTGCTTCATAAACTTGTAACGATTGTAAATCCTTTCGACTTAATGTTTTCCTACAATCAGGTGCCTGCAGTGTTTAGAATCACCTGGGTAAAAATAGACAATCAAATGTTATTCTCATACGTATTATCTCGATATAACTTATTATTTCCTAATTTACACGGTGGGGGAGATAATTTTATCAAATGTCTACCTAGTATCATTCATTATAATAATTTGGTTCTTTGAAATGTTAACAGATTATTGTCCGATATAATGTTGTAGTTTGATTCAATGTCACGATCACCAGCAGTTAATGATATTGTGTGCACGTGACTGAATTAATGTAGCTAATTTCCGTGACATTTCTTCCCTACCAAATACTTCACATCTTAAAGCAAGTGTAGACTTTGATAACTGAATATATGGTGTAGTTATATCAGATGTGATCATATCTGTTTAAACGGTATGTTGACCATGTAAATGCTTTAATTGTATATGACTAAATAGGAGTTCACCTCACCACATGGTATGGACTGCTCACACGCTGAGAAAGCCATCAAGTAACATCATCTTCCAGGCCCTCGAGTGGAAATCAAACGAAAAATAACAAGCTGGGGGGTCCGAGAGTGACATGGAGGCTATCGTGTGTCGAGGAGATGAGAGTTTACTGAGAACCGTGGGGCCAGCTGAAGAGTACTGTGGAAGACAGGATAGCGTAGATACGTATTGTTGAAGCTCTGTGTTCCTCTTGAATACCAAGTGAATAATGAAACTCTCCACATGGAGTCAAGAAGCAAGTGCTGATACAGTGGGTAAAGCCTAGGTAAGCTGAGAGACTATTGGAGGAACTACCGTAAGCAGGCTGTAAAACATAGTATTGGTGAGGTGGAATTTCACTTAGCTCTGACAAGAGAACAGATGTTCACTCACGTACCTCAGAGGTCCCTTGAAACATGATTATAGCCTGATCGACAAAAGATTCTCGTTTATAAACGTATTCCTACACTTTTACGTAGTAAACGATCCATATAATCCACTTGCCAACACCTAAGGCTTTGCACACTGAACATCTCAAGGAGTAAGAGTAAGACCGAGAATATTTATGATAGCTTATTTGATACTCATAAATGTGGTGCTTCAACGTTTCCTGTAAAAATGAAGGAAAAAAATCAAAAACAACAAGACCTTTACATTGCAGATTTAGTGAATGAAAAATTCCATAGTTTAATCACAACAAGGTAATTCTGAGTGAACAACTGTTTACGATAAATTCTTCCTCAGGCTCTACAGTTATAAATCCATGAATATTAGTATACAAGTAGCCAATAGAGGCAAATGAAAATTATACCAGAAACTGTATTGGGGTGAATATATAAGATGGAATGAAAGTTCGTTAGTTAATATAAAAAAAATTTGAGGAAAACTAAAGCCTGACACCTGAAGCAGGGGAAATTCAGAGGTCATTTTTTCATCTTTCCACACGAAAAAGATACATTTTGGCCAAATAAACTATTAACGCAAAGTTTAACGAAGTTAACAATAGGACTGTTGCTTTCAAGCCTTATTTTTCTATCCAGTCTATATGCTGCATATCTATCAATTCAGCCTTGGAAAACCTTTCCAGATGCCATGACAAAAACTACTTTTTTGTTAAAACTTAAATGGTTCTGTCTCTCAGCTTCCTATAGTGTAGGGCACAATCTTAACAAGTTTTACGATTAGATGATGATTTTGGGCCGCTTATATAGTTCTGTTTGGCATTTTTGCCACATACTGCACTTCACATGATCGTGTTCCTACAGAGTACACCTGAGTTAGGCAGTTATACATATACTAAATATTTATGCATTTCTAAAGTCTGATTAATGAGGAAAGAAGTTTTCCTTCTGATAACATTTTCAGCACTTATTTAGGGGAAATTCGTCTAGAAGATGAAGGAATGTTGACAGCTTCTCAAACTACTGTGTGTACAGACACAAGTCTGTAACCTCGAAATCCCATAATACTTGTTCTTCCTAGGCGAAAGACAAATGAACGTAGCACAACAGCACGCTTGACCGCAAACATTCAAATTAACGATTCCACTTGAACAATGAACGTTAGCATTCAGTGTTGAGTAAAGAATGCTGCAGAGTGATAATTTTGAGGAATTGTTTACCAATATATATATATATATATATATATATATATATATATAACTGCAGGACTAAGCTGAAAGCTTTCAAAGAGGCTAACGAAAGACCACGGCTCAACTTCAACACCCAGAAGCTGAAGAACGAAATGACAACAGACGTCATCACCGAAGTCATCGGGAAATATCAAAGACATTAACGTCAACGGGAAAACCTGCATTGAAGAACACTGGGATACTCGGAAATGATGTGGAAAGGAACTTGTTTAGACGTGTCAGGTGAAAGAGGTGGCAGAATTAGAAATAGATCTCTAATGACGATTTGAAAATCATGGAATTGAAGAGAATCCTGAGGCAGGAGAAGTGGTATAGAGATAAAAAAGAAAGCAAAATTTCAGTACAGTAGTAAAGAAGAGTATTAAGAACAATGAAGATGTTTTTAAAGCACATTGGCTACTGAAGCAAAATGGGCTCCAGGCAGAGGATCCTTACATCCCTGTATCAAATAACTAGACAGTTATCTGGGGAGAGATCAACACAGATGAAGCTGATGAAAGATAGTAAAGAGTAGCCAATTACCATAGTAGACGATCAGAAAAGACCCTAAGCTGGTTACATAAAACAACTTTTGAATCTACCGCAACCAAAATCTCTTCCAGAAACGAACCACTGAACACGCAACAGCCAACGAACACTGACCTTCTGACAAAAGCAGAAGCCTTGACGACCATAAAATTATTGAAAACCGTAAGAGCAGGATGACTGTATGGGACGCACACATAAGCCCCAAAATTGAATTTCTAACACACTGCTACAAACTCTCATTAGCAGTTAACTTCGATCTATTCTGAAGATCAGAAGATGGGCCCTAAGGGATAAGCCATGAGTCCCCCATAGCTTATCAAGACAGCTTAATTAATTCAGTCTGACTTCATTTTCTCCAAAAAGGATAAAATCGCATTCTCGTGTCTCTTAAAGCAATCTCACATTCCATGCTGTTTTTGTTCGCCGTGAGTCAGAGAAGATTGTTTTCTATGACAAACAAACTCTCTTACTTCAATCGACTTAGTAAAAACACAAACATCATGCTGAAAAGCATTTACTAAAAACGAATGCGGTTGCAGTGCGCCTTCCATGACACCAACATAGACTCATAGTTAAAGCAATTACGTCCAATTGCGTTTCTACTGCATCGCTCAACTTTAAAAGTCTGCCAGCCCTCAGGATATGAAATCGTTTTTGCTCCTATATTTTAGAATGCTTGTTACTTATCTCGTCAAGAGCAGATTTGATTAATTGCGAGGACGAAAGGAATTTCAGTGACTTCCTGCAGCTGTCAGCCTTGTGTTAGCCTATCATATGGCTGTATTACTCACTGACCTACCCAACCGTAGCTTGAAAACCAGGATAATCCAATGTTACTTACCTATAAAGGATAAAATGTGTCCAATATTCCCTGGAAAGTGCATTTAATTTAAAAGGATAGTGTTAAAATTCAGGACTTCTAATTCAGCTGGATAAACCTGTTCCCCAGAGCAGTGGAGACAGGCAGATCAATGAAATGAAGATCAGCTACTTCACAATGAACTAGTTTCAAACATAAGGAAAAGTTTTCTGTCTCCGTGAAATAAACTGACACACACTTGTACTGACAACAGTCAAAGCACACAAATGTAGTGCAGTTTCCACTGGACTATAATGGAGCTGGATCAAAAGTAAATGGATCAAACCCACTTAAATGAACCTCTAGCCCGTTTGTGGAGGCGTTTTTGTTTCAAGTTTTGATTTAACGAGTACGCATGTGAGCAGGTTCGGACATCCTTTCTGTGCCCCATTTCAGCTAGTGACATGCACAGGTGGCTGAAGCCCTATGTTCCTCGAGAAATTAAAGGAAATAATAATAATACACGCAGAATTCGTATTTCAACCACATTAGCCAGATAGATTCCTAAAGATCATTCCCCAAATATTTTCATCATTTATTCTACTTAGATGTATTGCTTGTCAGACGGTATTTTTAAATAACCGAATCTTTTTATTAGTACCTGCTGGTAAAGTTTCATACTGACTAAGTGGGTATTTAAGTACATTGTGTTTGGTAACATATCAAAAACACAATCAAGCCTGTACACCATGAAATTCACTTTAAGAGGTTCTACTGGTGCATGTACCGTATAGTGGCATAAAAGCTGCACTGTTGAACACATGTATGCATATTTCGTAAACTTATTTACAGTATGATTCAATAGTCAAGGATAAATTTTATATTTTGGAGTCGTAGTCAGAAAACGACTGAGAAGGGAGTTAAACAGAGTGGAAGATTGTGCCTTTTTGTCTCCTGGTACGAGAATATTAGGCTATGAATGGTGAATGGTAACCTATCAAAGGTAAGATGCTAACACAAAGTTTAATGTAATTTACCGCCTTTCTAAAACTTTTCCAAACACGGTGGTAGTATATAACTGCATATGAATTCCATATTAATGTAACGGGGTGGAGGGAGAGATTGATAACAGAAGCTTTGTGTATCAGATCAGCTGCAAACACGTGTAATAGGAATTATTCATCCCCTGTCCCAGATATCTGGAAAATCCCACTACCCCTACGACAAATAGGATAAGACAAAGAAAACTATAAAACTCAAGTTTTGAAGTCGTGTGATTATAATTGATAGAATTATGAACAATAAATTTTGTTCGAAACGTCATCCAGTAAATCAGATTGTTTTACTGTGTGATATATCTAATAAACAAATTAATATGGAGTTCCCATACACCTGTTGTACGTGCGTTTCCCATCTACCTGAAACTTTACCCAAGATAAACTGATGCTCTCTCATGTAGTTAAAATCAGTCTTTGTAGCCTATTTGGACTTCTGTTTACTGTTATTTTCCTCCTTATTTTTGTCTTTTCCCTCTTCATCTCCCCTGCTGAGAACTGTGTAGGATATGTACATAGCTGAGCTAACATTCAAAGCCCTCAGTATTTATTATTATTACTACTTATATCAGAATCGGTTATTTTCCCATACTAATTTAAAACAAGCCCGAAATGTTAATAAAGCTTGTTGTGCATTTATCACTCAACTTCAATATTATTTTTACACTTGATACTGCTACTCAGTCAAATCACACACTGACGATGTTATTAGTAAATATCCATTAGGGTACTTACGTTTCGTAATAATTATTCACAGGACAACTGGATCATCGAATTTTACAATTGTCTTTACTTCTTCTTATTGTATCCTTTGACCATGACTGGCTGCAACTGGTTTTACACTTACAACTTCCATTCCAACTTCCATATATATATATATATATATATATATGCATTCACAAATTCGAATCTGTTATACTATAATTTCGTATCCACTTGCATGCGTTACATGTTGCAATAAAAATCCTAATGGTACACGAGAAGTAAACCAATAGGCAGCTAACAAATATGTGCTACCCTGATTCAGTAGTTGAAAATTATTTACGAAAATTGACTTTAGCAATTATACGGTTACAGATTCCTCCTACAGTGCTGATTATTACTAATTTATTCATTAGGACGAATCAATAGGAGAAAGTTAGTCTCTGATGTATATTTATGATAGGCCACAATTCCTGACCATATATCCGAGCGTTGTTTTCAAACACTTCTCTAAAAGCTATCATAAAAGTTGCTTAAGACGAAGTCCAAAGTTTGTGGATAATCAGCCTATTTTAAGAATAATGTTCCACAAATCAATCTCTTCCTAACACGTAAACCAGAATGAATAATTTGACAGCGGCATAAAATAGTTTTTTCTAGATTTAAAGAAGGTTGTTTTCAGTCAAATGAAGATTAAATATTACTACTGTGACAAGTAGCTACATTCATTTACCACTAATACAGTTGCTTGTATGGACTGTTTATCTGAGTGGTTCAGAAATGAAAGCAACAGTTGTATTCAAATTACTAAAATTAAGTTTTAAAATTACCACATGTTAAATATTTATGAAGTAAATAATCTTTTCTGAGTTCTTATATTCATTCTAAAGATATAATAGAGTGTTTGATGGAATACAACCAATATAATAACTCACATTCAATATTCAAAAATGACAGATGATTACAGATAAACGTTTAAATTCAATTCATACACAAACTTCCCGAATTTTGTGAAAGAAAGAATGGTATAACATGTTATCCTTAATAACTTTCATTTTTCAAAACAGGAACCTTTATACAACATAACGTTTGTCTATTAGGTGCATACAAAAGATTTCTCAGTCATATTAGACATGAGGTGGAAGTTAACAGAAGTTCATTTCCGTTGAAGATGAACTGTGATTTATCATCTATTTAAATCAGTTATGAATGAAACGAAGCATCTCACCGATGGGCGAAATATAATGGAAACCTCTTTCCCTAAACCAGTAATTATTAACAAGTACTATGTGCTCATGAAGATGCGTATACCGATATGACGGAACCAGAAGACCCAAAATATTTCTCAAAAGGTCATATGATAAGTTACCGAAAGCTTCGAACCCTATGAACCTTGATCTTATTCAGTACTACTACGCTTTACACTAGGTGACAAATTAATCTGTCAACGTTTTTATTCTTATGATATGAACAAATTTCATCTAGAATATTTAGTCTTCCCTTCGGGTAAAATGATTTGCACATTTGTGGAATAATTAGACAAGTACACAAAGTGTAGTGACTTTTTGAAAATATTGTATCAATTTTCGTCGCAGTTCACAGGATGTAACTGTGGTGGAAAAATTTGATGATTTACGGCTGTTGTCTTAATTTCTAAAACAAAACGAAAAATATTTTTACACATATACTATTTACCGGTATAAATGCACTGAGTAAATACCCTCAAGTAAAACAATTGCTTGTATTCCCCAGAAACGGTTTTTATAAATACTGAGTTGCTATCTGTTTCATCTTATTCCTTCCTGTGTTTATAACTTTATCACTGCTCATATTGACAACTGAAAACTTCAGATCACATTTCATGTTTAAGTTGTGCATCACAAGCAAAGAATATACATTCAGTATTTAAAATCAGACTGCATTAATGATACCAGTTGATTTTATCCACTTAATTTATCTTATTTATAATTTTAGAAGACAGAATTAGGTGCGGATGGTATTCAAGATTACACACCATAAACAACATCATGTGTTTTACGTGCTATCTATCTGAAATAAATGTATTAATTATGGTTGAAATCTACTCATTATTTTTAATATGCCTAGAAACAACGAAAAATGTGAAGCAGTGTAGGATAATAGACAATGTGATGAAAAATGTAGAGTCATAAATGATTTCACAAGTTTCTGTAAAAAACAAAATATCAGCGTGAAAAAATGAGATAGAAAGTGTATGCACCATTCATTCATCTAGACAATGTGATAGGATCACTTGAGGTGACAAAGATAAATCTATCTTTGTAATTCCTTCTCAAATGTCTTCCGTTTACATCACATGACAATACATGTAATTATTATGCAATATTTCTTACTAAGAGCTTATTTTCATTTATTTATATAATTAACCTTGCGAAAAAGTTAAATGTTCGTATATGCAAGATATCTCTAACTACTTAACATGCAGTAATATATCTCTCTAGCCACTATGCGTCGGTGGCACAGTGGTTAGGACTCTCGCCGACTATGCACAAGGTCCGGGGTTCGATCTCCTGCTGACGCACACCTGATATCTATGGTCGGCCTGCAGAATTTGGGCTACCGATATTACATGCTGAAAATCCCATGCCTGTACTGAAAAATAAGGTATGGATTCAAGCTGAAATCAAAAATAAATAAAAAATGTCTTGACTGGACACTTTTAGCTTTCACTTGTTAAGCAACTTTTCATAGTGGCTTCTTTTATGAGACATCTGCAAACTGATCGCTTATGCTTCCCACTGTTATTGACTCTACCAAGATTTTCTCGTTTACTCTGCTGTTGCACTTCGAGAATATATTTTTGCAGTGTTTCCGTTTTGCATTAAATAATCTCAAACTGGTTTCGAATTGTTTCAGGTGCACCTATATACTGGATCGAAATAATGGTATTCACTGTATTAAGAGGTTTACTCGGATTAATTTGAAAGTTGCTATCAAGATATTTTTATATCTTAAATTTTAGAATGTGCTGACACTATAAATTATCTAATCAGCTATGCAAACCAAGATGACTTCATAAACTCTTTTAAAGGTTTTTCTCAATCGCATATATTAGTCTGACTTAGGTAAGAAACTTTTAATATTTACTCTGACATTCAATAAGTTAGATAAGCAACTATCTTTACATTTCAGCACTTGAAAATTAATGAAATGCTTCAAAATTACTGTTAATTTGGTATAGTCTCACTATTGAGAGTTATCCATTCACATTCATGCATGAGGTCTATTTATCATTTAGGATTTACCTCACTCAGGCTACTTTCGCAAATTTTCTTAGCTAGTAATTATCTAAACAGTAAGGTAAGTGAGAGTAGAAGCAAACCGGCTGTTTTAAACAAAATTTTATGCTTACATTATCCTCCAAATGAATTTGTAGGATGCTGTTTCTCCAAAAACTGGATACAATATACAATATGATGGGTAATGCAGGAAGACTAATTACACATAAAACTATGAAATTTCCTAAAAAACTAATTTAGTTTTGATCATTAACGTAACACAACACACTTTAACCTCCTCAAATTACTCTTCTATCGCTTTTATAACCTTTCAAACAATATACAGTAGTAGAAAACGAAGTAAATAAACTGTAGTTTTAGATAACTTTATTCAAAAACTGATAAATGTCGAATACAAGATATATGGCATAGTTACAAATAAATGAATGTAAATGAAGTATCACAATATGGAATAGTATTCCTGAAAGCAAAAATATAAACAGCTTATTAGTCTTTCATTATTACTGGAACAGCTGCAGCAATAAAGTGCTTAATTAGTTATCTGTCAAACATATTTTTACTCCCCTACGGAAGTTATATATAATTCCAAGAAAAGTTTTCACTTTGATCACTGCCAAGCCTTGTATATCAGAGCTTGACATAAAAATTGGTGGCTTAAATACTTTGGTTTATCAGTTATATATTCCTCTGAATGATCCAAAATTCAGTCTTTCTATTCTCTTCTTTCTGAAAGATTTATCTTAGCCAGAGATTTGAACACAGCTTCAAAGCATTTAAGAATGTTAACCGATAAACCAATAAATGTGATGATGATAAAAGTACTTATAGATAAGTGTACGAATATTCACTAATGCATTTTATGCACCAGATGAGGCGAGCTTGCAAAGTGCTTACCTGTGAATGCTAATGGTAAAATCCTCAGATTGTAAATCTTATTTGAAGAAATCTGTGCTATGCAGGTACTTTAATGTCAAATTATATGAAATACTGACACAAAGAAGGCTGAAAAAAACATCGACAAAACATAAAAGTCTGCCTGCATGAGTCTGACTTTGAATGCCAATATTTTCTTATATGTTCGTATTTTGCTGTGCTGATTGTTACTATCATAATAATATGATTGCAGTTTAACCGTTGCGAAAGTGTACTAATCAGAATGTGTTTATCTCGAAAGCGACTAACACCAAAATTTAGATAATATTTGTTGAGCATACCTTGAAATGCTCATCATGTTTATATGGTTTATATTTGTGAATCTCCATGTTAAAGTCCATTCATTTCTTTTGGTAAGACTTTGCAATAGGCATTAATTAACTCAAATAGAATGTAACTTTTGGTTTTAAAACCGTTAGAGCAATTTGAGACTGTCAATATCATGGGTCAGAATTTAAAATGGACTCACTGAAAGTAGTAATTGATGAAAGAGATTCTCTACGACGATGTATGATAAGTCTTCTCTACTAGTAATATCTTCTGTATACAGTGTCACTGAAAAAAATAATGGCATTGAAATGAGGTACTCTAAGCATATAACCACACACTGTCAATAATTTTTTACCACTGTAAAATGTAATTATCAGTTAGATAGCACTTCATTTCTATCAACTGTTAACATAGGTTATATAAGATTTTTTCATATATGATACTAGAAGGATTAAGCAAAGTTTGTGCACCAAACGTCATTGAGGAATAAGTCACGAAATAACTGTTTCGTCATTAAATCAAGTGGAAAAGACTGAATAAATCATTTCACAATCTATCAGCAGCTTTACCGCTAACTGTCTATGAAGGCATCATTAGAAAACCAGTGTATATTCAGTGCATCAAATCCAAGTGGATCATGCAATAAAAGCAATCATGCATAAATACCTAGTCTCCAGCTTCATAATAGTGATTCGTTTTCCCGGTTGGTTATTTTCATGGCATAAGACCATTAATGTCTATGTAACCATCCAGTATACAAAACTGAGAAGCTACAATGCCAAATTCTCAAAGTAAAGGGCATATATAGGAAAAGCAACACTACAATTTAAAAATGTTTCTTGCATTGGATGGAGAAATAATACCGAAAAATGCTACTTTTAAGCGATTTTAAATTCCTCAGTTATTTATTCACTAATATAAGCACAGTTCATTGATTGCTCAATGAATTTTCCGTTTCGGTATCATCCTTAGTTTTGAAAGGTGAATTATAAAGTATTATATTGATAATCTCGACACAAACGTTATCCATATACTAAACTGATATATGTAATAGTGGCTAACCATTTAAAAAGCGAAACAGTCTAGAGATACGGTATTTAAAATTTTAATTTATTTTCACATACTCGTAAATATCGACTTTCTGACCCCCAAAAGGTGGATATGAATATCCATAAAGTGAGCTTATTTGAATGTTAAGAGAAAAAGAAAATAAAAATGCGTTAGAACGATATATGTAAAAGATTTCGAAGATGTAAGATAAATTCACCAAATAAAGTTGAAAGTTCGCTTCTTGATAAACACGTTGGTTATTTGTCAGAATGACTGTACTCGAAGTCAAGTAATACTTGCAGTAAAGATTATTTGCTATTCAGGATGATGTTCGTTCAAGGTTACATTATATTAGCAAATATGTTAATAGCAGGAAAATCACTTCTTTTTAAAGTTTTTATTGTTCAAAATTTATAAGACTATAATGAAAGTTTCACAAGTGAGAAAAAAAGTAACATAATCTCTGTAATTAGTCCTCAGCCCTAAATTGGTTTATACATCACAATTTACCATCTTCAGTTATTAACAATACCGTGTGTTAATTATCGAAACGCATGCCAAAAGCTCAATCTTCACAGCATAAGGAATTTGAAGACGTGCTAAGAATGACAGATCACCTTCGCTACTACTAAGTAAGTTTAGTGTTATATACGTCAAGTTTGGCTCGACTACATAGCTTATTGATAAGTGCCACTAAACTGGATGGTTTGTGGCATCTTACATTTGGTAAAACTTTAGAACTTTCCGCCTTACTGCCTACATGCAAATGTTAATGAGAAATCCAGAGCTAGAGTATGACTTCTACTTCTGGTTAATCATTCGACATTCTTTATCTGAAGGACTTTAAGGTTTGACACATTACTTCAATAACACTTATTTCTAGATACAGCTGTGGTCTCGAAAATTCAGTTAAGTGATGAGATTTTAATAATTCAAACTGTAGAACAAATAAAGATCTCAGGACTAATTCAGTTTATAACAGTAAAAGAGCTATCGGTCGCTGAACAGAAGTGATTTCCAGTATGAGGCTGGTGGAAGTATATTTCAGCAAACTTTATTATGTTTGTGGCAAGAAACACACTTATCATACAAAGCGATAAAAGCACTGGGATTCCTTCGTGCCAGCAAATATTTAGCTTCTATGACTTGATAAAATTCACACAATTTACAGAACTATTAAGTGAATAAGTACATTTAAAAGTCTAATTCCCACTAGTGTAAATATCTTTGTACTCACCTATTATCATACAGACCACTGTATGACCGGGCTCGACGCAGTGAAAGTGTAGGCGAGTAGCTCGGTCGATATACATCTGACGTATAGCTAAAGATCAAATGTAAGATTAAATTAGCAACACAGTATATAAGATACCTTCTTACACATTATTTTGGATGAAACAATTTGTAATTCCGTTTATAACCCTAATTTCTAGTAATTATATTGCTCGTTGTTAAACTGTAAAATGATCAACAGCGATCTGGTGTTCTCTCAACTTGGAGAGATTTTTTGAAATGATATAGACTCAATAATCTACACTGCTATCAAATTGAACATTAAGAACACATAAGTTGTTTGCTCAAAAAATACTATTTAGTAGGGAACTATTTGAAGATCTACAATTTTTTAAATCACTACAGGTATAGTAAGTTTTTGAAGCAAAACAAAAGTCTCTTTAGCTTGAATATCAGGGCCTTTAGTTAACATGCATGTTGCTCCCAATTAATGCACGTCATTTTACTCATTCAAAGTGCAATGAATTCCAGGTTTTTATGGTGCTTTTAAGCTAGCCTGGTGTGATAATAGGTGTAGCGGGTCAACCTGTTTCAAATTCCTACTGAAGTATTACCCAACTTTATACTGCTACCATGACTAAGAATTTAAGCGAACACATTAACTGGATGATTTACTCTGATTATTGTGTTAGACCTTTTGTTGAGAAAAGTCACTTTTCATGAAGACTCTTCAACCTACTTTAAGCTAAGTATCTTATTTTATTTTGTGCATCAGGTACTTAAGATTAATACCACCCGTAATAGCCTTTTATTTTAAAATTTACGAAAACTAACTGGTGAAATAATGAGGTAATACATGATGCATCTGATTTTAAAGTGTTTCACCTATTGTTCCTCCACATTACCATACCTTCATGAAAAATTCATGTATCATACTCAATAACCACTAGAAGTTATAGTCTTTTTGTCAAACCAAATGATTTGTTTCCCAATAGTCTTCTAAAACTTGAAAACACTTAAGAAATAAGCAAAAACAACCCATGGATACGTTAGTTTTATCTATTTTTGAAGCTTCAAGCTATAGGTGGATAAATTACCCTCAAAAGGGTATATTTTACTTATACTAGCACATAATGACAATAGAATATGCAGGGTAATATGAAAATCGAAAATGTGGTACTGTGCTCTGTGCTGTCTTTAGTCTTCGATAACAATCAGAATCATTTAATTCTTCCAGTTTAACTTATCAGAGGGATTGCGGGAATCACTTTGTAACGTAAATAAAGGCGATATATGATCACTCTATTGATGAGCATTATTTTCTATAACACAGTGAAAAGTTTCACAAACATAAAAGTAGACAAAATAGCGATCATTTCAGTAGGTGTGCATCAAGTCAGTTTGGTGTACTACTACAAATATTATTTCTGATGAGCATTCATTGAAAAATTACAGGAAAGCCAACTACATTTTGTTTATTTCTATCAAAATGTAGAGAAACATTCTGTAAAGAAACTTTCTGCTTCCATATTATCGTGAATGTGAACCTATAAAGAGCATCTCGGTCCACAGTGATAATGAATACAATCAAAAGTATTCCTCAGTTTATTAACCACTCTACACCATAAGAAATCAACAACGAAACATTGTGGTTGATGAAGTAGGCTGTAAATCTCTCAATAGACGTCAAAGTTCTCAGACCTACACACGATTCAGTATTTCTGAAACCTGTGAATCTAAAACAATTTATATACCTATAATGGCCCTGAGTGTTTCTCTTCTGCACCAGAAAGTAAATCTTATAACAACTGTTCTCTTAATAAATGCTATTTACTTTTGCAATCATATGCTCAAGGTGGACTCACTGGCGTTAAATAATCACAGGAATTGCCTAAGTTTTGAGAGGTGAACACGAATTTCAGATCGTAATAGAGACAAGGCCCCGTAAAACAAATGCACTTCCTAATACAAATTATTGGAATAAGAATCCCAAAGAAAGGTGCTGTAATTTCTGTCAAATATCTGAATTATTTTCATATGTGTAGAAAAATGAAATATGTTTTTGTTTTCATTCTTCGTATACAGCAGAAGGAACGGGCCGTAAGTATAACGGTACCGTATCAATTAGACATTCGCATGATGGACATAGCACACAAAGCTAATGAGTGATGTTATCCAGTAGGCATGTTTTATCAAACAGGTAAATCAAGTACAAGGCGGAAATTAAACTGATAGAAAACAAAATACCTTGAAGTAGTTGGATAGTCTCTGTAGATGTAGATTCGTTTTCCATACAGTAAGTCGTTCTACAACATAAAATCCACACAAAAATTAAAGGTAATACGAAGAATTCACGTAATTTTATTACCTCATAAATGATCAAAATAATATGAAGTTGACAACCCAGTTCATTATAAAATATACGTAATTCTTGCAACAAATGAAGTGAGAAATCAACTAAAAGTGCATCGTTTTCTTATTTATTAAGACGAAATATCTTCAGGTAAACCCAGTGGATAAAACATTATATATCCTTAGGGTTTCTCTCCTTCTGTGTTGCTTTATGTTGAATAGCGCACGGACTGTCATGGAATTTTAATTGATACTATGAATTTTCTAATATTTTTCCACTTTAATATGCCTTCAAATCCAGTCACCGTTTAGATATATGAGAACTATCTGACTGATAGAATAATACAGAGGCTAACGCAAAAATTCAGCGGTTCAGTTTTCAATAGACAGAGATGAACATGACGGAGACAATGGCAGACTAATTATTGCTTAGGTCTCTCAGGTTCTAATAAATAACAAATGACAAATTTATTCTCTAACTTGTGAAAGGCCGACATCTGTGATAAAAGCCAAGCTATTCATACCTGCCTAAATGATTCAGGACAAAATGTAGCAGATCCATAGGTTCATGGCGTAATTTTTACTACACAACTGTACACCGTTTTCAGAACAAGTCCTATTTCACCTAATATCCAAGTAGTTCAGTACACATAGTCCATCTCCCAAAACAAATGAAGATAACTAATTATTCTTTCCTTACAACCCACATCCCCAGTCTTCTTCTAATGTCAGCATTTCCCAACATATCTCCGTTACTACAGAAAGACACCTATTATAGGAGATCTGTAATCTTTTCAAAACATCCACTTTCAGCGATTATGCAGAACCAATCAAACCGATTTACATGACTGACGAAAGGCCAGATATATGGCTGGTGTCAAAAATAGCACCAGTTTGCAAACACCAAAACTGCATTTTGCATCTCTGCTTAGATTTTATTGTAGACTAGTCTATTATAGTTGGCGCAATTTCCCATGTAAGCAAAGTGGACAACATCAAATCATTAAATAAGAAATAAACACAGACGAATAGTAGAGAGTTATTAAAAGTCTGACACGGGTCATGTGGATGCCGAATGCACTCATACACCTATTTGTGGCCTGTAGAAGAGTAAATAAAACAGATTGATCAGGTGTTTAGATATTTCAAAAGTAAAATCCCCCTATTGAGAATTATAAAACAATAATATTTAATATTTTCAAACTGATGTAGGATCACTACCTACATGAAGTGTCTGAATTGGTGTCAGCTGTAGTCAAAAGCCTTTAAACCTGCCTAATTTCGAGTTCACCTCAAATTGGCTTTGAAAATACCGGGAGGAATACAGAATGACTTTTATCTTATAATTTGTGTTACTGAGAAGACAACATACGTTTTACTATCAATATGGGTCTGCAGGTTGTACATACCGAAATTCTAAATATTAGCATCTGGACGAAATATATCCTTTCATTTTTTTGACCATTTTAAGTGCAAGTAATACTTTATCTTTCAACTAAATACATAGTTCAACAATTTTAATGAATAGAAAAGGTTTCTCAATTACAAACAAACTCTGGCAGCATATAACTATTTAAAAAAAGTGAATGCACATTTAGTCACTTCCCAGATTTCTGTCAAAAAGACATATGCATATCCAGCGAAATGCCATCACCACAGAAAAATTAACTCAAAGCGCATTATATATATGTTAGGTCTTCAGGTGGAAAGTTCTCTCTGTAAGTGACAATATGCTTATGCAGAAGAACATCTAAAGTTAACCAATCAGGAAGTGGAACTGTAGATAAACTAGCTGATGTTCCTAAATAACTTCACTGGCGATATAAAACATTTGGTGACTAATCGGAGTGCTACGGTGAGCCAAGCGTATAATATGCACATAAACAATACTTCACTTTTAGCTTGAAAAGTTTTAGAAGCACACACGTCGACAAGCCGAAGAGGAGTTCTGCTGTTTCAAAACAATCTGAAAAGTCAACTTAGCACAATCATTATAACTCACATTAATTCTTTCAGAACTTCTTGATAGATACCCATAGTTTGGTGTCATCCATGGTCTGAAATTGCCATATGTATCATAATAGCCAACCAGATCAGAATCGTAGTATGACATTTTGTTTGTGGCGATTGCAAGATGATTTGCGAATACACATCGACGTTTTATATACACGCCAACCTCTCACGAGGTTACCAAACATTAAAACAAATAATTCAATCACTAAGGTCTGGTCCGTCCTGTCATAACGACTTTAAAAAAGACGTATGCCGATTACATGATAACAGTATTATATGAATACTAATAACTAGTGAAATAACCAAACCATTGATATCAGAGGATCAAACCACACGAAAAGGGATACATTTCTTACATAGGGTGGAATGTCTAATTGATATTAAATATTTAGTAAGGTCAAAGGTAACTCTGAGGGACTTCTTGCGCCTGGACAAGCTTATTTTAACATATGGACGTGAACGCACCCTGATTGCAAACATGATGGTAATCAACCAGACAAACCGCAAAGATCAAAATGTCATGTATAATTCGAAATTTATGCTATCAGAACAAACTGCAAAGTTATTTAGTTAGGGACTGCAAAGGAACATATGGAAATGACGTGATAACTAGGCAAATATGATGGTTGACTGTTGAAGTTTCTCCGATTTACCCAGTTGTGAAAATACAAGGGATATCTCTTAGGTTGTGGGCTATTTATAAGATAAAATTATATGGAACCCCAATGTGAAATACATGTATATGGCATCTGCGCCTGATTTTAATGAGTAGAATGAAGGAAAATGCCCTGATGATCTGATGTGAGTGTTGCTTATGATCAGAAGGACAGCTGGAAATCATCAGAAAGCCTTTTCAGAGAGTTCATAGCACGACATATGTACAAGAAAATTCTTAACAAGATGCATGTACTTGATCAGTAGTTTAGCATTCAGTCATAATGCAATTAACGAATGCAATATATGTCACAATGTAAAAACATAACTTTGATGTTGATTTCCCTAAAAATAGTCGTGCCTGTCGTTACCGGGGTAACTCCAAGCAGAAATAAATCTTTGGATGTTGATGGTATAGACTTTCGCGAACAGTACTGAGTATATTAACACAAGATCTTATACCTACAACTTCTGTATTATTTATTTCTCGTGTACCAAAGGCAAAGCAAAACACCACAATTGATTGTCCATATTACGAGATATATTTCGGAACTAAATGGCGGATTGAAGCGGAAGCTAAGGTGGCTAGTGACCGTGCATGAACGTGGCATGAAGGAGTACCAAATAGCGGGGATGCTTGGCAGTAAGCCTTCAGCTAAACGAGTCGACTTAAACTCCAAGGGTCAGCATCCAATGTTCACTGATGATTCTTATGGTCACGATGTAATTCTCCTCATAGACATAATCCATTTCTATGATCGATAATTTTGAAAAATTATTTACCGCTACAGCTCATTCCCCCCCTAGTGCGGTTGCGAGGACCCTAAGACAGAACCAGCCTGAACAAGAAAAAATCGATGGTTCCCTTTCGAGCGGAAAATCTTCCGAGCGGCTCGGTGGCGTGCCTACTGATCTGTCTGCCTATGCTAATAGGGTGTTTGTACATCGCTTCCTTGATGTTGTTCGTTGGACCCCGTGCTTCGTTTGCTTTTTGTCCCATGCCCGTCGCGCCTGGAAAAGAAAACAAGAACGCTAAGAACCTTGTTGAGGAAAATAAACCAAGTCGGCGTTTTTATTTTTAAAAAATTATGTGCGTCTAGCGTACAGTAAAATAATGCAAAGTTTAGAACATCGAAAAAGTATACATCTAATCCTTTAGTGCATGCAAACTGTACAGTTATAAAAAATTGTTTTACGTGTGTTTAGTGGTGCTCAATCAAAAAATTGATGTCTGACAAAAAAAATAATAATTAGAACTACGAACAAACAAGGTGGGTGAATAGCACCACTTAGTTATGTTATACAGATGTGACGATATTATGGGAACCTTACGGCACGTCCAGAACGGGTTTTCTTAGTCGGCTCGACAGAAGATTCGACAGCTGTCGCCGTAGTAGTGTCTTCTTCGAGGACTAAACGATCTTCGGTTACTTGTGGATTTTGGAGTACGCTTAGCTCTATGCTAATAGAATAACCTTCCAAGTAAGCCGGTTTCAGACGGTCAGGAGTAAGTCGTCGAGCTTTGGATGTCACGGGCTGTCCTGAGGTTATGATGTGGTGCTTAATATTGTTGGTTATGCACGATAGGTCGTTATACAGGCAATTAAGTTCTGGATATTCATCAACGGTCAGCTGAAAAGTTGGATCATCTTAACGAGAGACAAGCTGGGGCCTATGTAGCTGACGCCTTTGATAGACAGACTAGTATTATTGCCAGTCGTTTTCGGAGGATGTCTACGAGTAAATCATGATGATTGAGTAGGTCCACGCCAATGATGGGCATTCTGACGTCAGTGAAAAGGAAAATCCACCAAATAGGTTTGCGTAAACTTACGTTCAGATAGACGTATTTCCTACCAAAGGTTGCGATTGGTTTTCCATTTGCAGCCTGTAAGTTGAAGGTAGGTTCCCTCCGTCGATCTGCTGCTGCAGTAAGAAGGAGGCTGACTTTGACGCCCATGTCGACTAAATATCGAGTCTGGCTTATCACATCATGGATATAAAGTAGGCGGTAGTGCGACTGGTGATGGTTGCCACTAACGCGTGCCAGTGGGATAGTTTCCCATTCTGAGACATTTCCATATCTACAAGGCTCACGGCAACATTTCGCTTCCTGGCCATAGGTGTTGTGATACCAGCCCCAGTCAGGGTTTTGGGAGAACGTGGCTTGCACTTATATTTACCACGTGAGTTCCGGCGTTGGGGAGAGTTCTGACGGCGGTAGGAGTAATTGGAATGCATGTTTGACCTAAACATCTGCTGGATGGAGTTGCACAACTCTATCACTGCAGTGTCCTTACTCGAAGTCCGTTCGGCAACTGAGCGTATTTCAGGAACTGACCGTTTACTTATTTCTAGAATCTTATCTGCTGAAATAGCCAAGTCATCTATTATAACATCCTTAAGTGTCACAGATACAGTCTGTACGGACTGTGGCAGCTTGGATAAGAAGAACTCTCTGAAAAGTTCACCATCGAACTGACTTTGGCCAATAACCCCTTTCATTCTTGTCAGCATGCTCACGGCTGACTGATCTCCTAACTCGATGTTACGAAATAATTCGTCCAGACGTTGTCGGTCTGTGAGAACGTTTCTCCTGAGGAGGGATGATTTGAGCAACTCGTACGAGTTACTTACCTCGGGACTCAACATCTGTGAAGTTACGTACTTGCTGAATTCCCGCGATAGGGCGTGAATAACTGCGAGGAACTGTGAACGTTGATCGGGTATCTCATGCTCAGAAAAATCTCCTTCAGCTATCTGAAACCACGTTTCAGCATTACCTGGCCAGTATGGTGCGAGCTGAATGGTTTTAGTAGTTGAACGAATACGGATGACTTTGGGACTAAGATCACTGACGACGAAAAGTATGTCAATTAGAATACTGACTGAAAGTCAGCACTTCCACTTGAATCAGAGGTTGGGCACATCACGAAATGCCTTACGAATAGGCGAGAGATTTACACCGACAGCTATCTTGGATCAGTATTGATGGTCAGACTGCAGATTGGAAAAGCGAACCATAAGGAATTCCAGCAGTGAACCAGCCAATACTGGTATCCAGCGACGTGGTTTTCTGCTGTCATAGTGCAGATCAAGAGGAGATCCAGATCAGCGTAAGCCACCAAATCTGTACAGGTCAGACAGTTTCTTTTTAATTCTGATGTTCGAAAAGGTGTTGCAGCCAAAATGGGCTCAAAGGAGTTAAAACGCATCATCGTGAGGTATCGAGAACGTATGCTCTTTTAGTTCAGCGTTTCATCTGCCAAAATACAACATTTGAAATCTGTACTAGGTGTGGTTGGGCTCAGTCGGGCCTAAGCAAAAACCGTCTTTATATCAAAGGTGTATTTATTTCAAAAATGCGACCAAATTAGTACTTAAAACCTCATTTCTACCCAAACCAACCATATTGGTAAATCTGGAGTCTTCTAGTTAGGTAACCGACCTCTTGGAGTGGATGATGTAGGGTGGCCAGAGGTCCTTGCTGCTGTTTGACTATTCATTCCTGAGAAGACGTTCAGCGTTGGCTAGTACATAAGATGCAATTATTTGATAATACATCCACGAATGTATTTATTTGACATAACCTGTGAACAGCTGTGAAGCTCATGGCAGGAAGGTAGGAAATATTGATGAGCATAAACTGCCAAAGACTGGCTGTGCTCAACATCTGTGAGTGACGCGAAATGTGAGGGAAACCGAAAGTCATACAGTTAGCAAGGCACACGTAAAACTTTAAGACATGCCTTAAATTTACAAAGCCTGGTTTAGAGAAAATCAATGCATAAATACAAAAAGTGTGATTTCAGAGAAAAATGATGGGCATTAGGTGTGCCATTCAAAACATGTGTGGGAACCTCTCATGAAACGACCTTCCCTTCAGTAGAAAGGCAACATGACACACTGAACACATCGTTCTGGTGGGTTTTTTGGCGTGCAACGCGTGGCTGACAGCCGGTTGAGTTTCAGGGTTTTTTTATAAACCAGCTTTGCGATAACACATTTAGCAACAGCTTTTAGCTTATTCCACATATCAAGAAGAACTAAGGGTATAGACACGGTCTAGTTTGGCGCGTTTATGACTGTCAATGTCCAGTTCTAACTGCAATGGACTTAAGGCTGTCCTTAGAAGACCTCTAGCAACAATGTGCAATAACCAACGCGATAAAACAGAACACAGATTGGTGACTCCAGAATGCTTTATTCGTATACCAATATGGAACCAACAATAAGGTTACTACATACAAAGTCTAAGAATAAATGTCATAACAATTAATCACAATAAAACATCTGATAGTATTTCTCCGTCTTCCAACGAACAGCGTACGATGGAACGATGACTGCGATATCTGTGACTCCCACCAAAATATGGAGTTGGTTTAGAATAAACAACCATGAAATGATAGTTCATTCCAGTCTGCTGTGCTGGAACACGTGCGGCCTAAAATTCTGGTTGAGGCTGAAGATAAGGCGCTCTCAATCCTCCACCTACAGTTAAATGTTTTGGGGAATGGGCATGCTTTATTCACAGTCTGCCTTCCAACTTGTTGTACTACTGTTATGGAGGATACCATCCCGTAGGGCATCACTTCGAGCCATTTGGTAAAATGATGGATGCAAGTCTGAAAGGGGCCTAACCAGATCTATGTCGAAGTGGTTGAGACGGCACCTAGAAAAAAAGACTTGCCAAGCGAGCTGTTGCGTGTCTTATAACTTCGCAAACTTTTCAGGCTGTGTAGATAAGACCTTAACTTCTCATTAAAGGCAAGAAGGGAAAACCAACTATTGATAAGTTAAGCATTAGCCTCAATACCTCGGTGAGGTAAGCTGTATAGCGTATTGAATACGTTGTGTCTTCAACCTCTAGGTAAATCATAACGACGGATACCACTGGGAGCAACACAAAGAATAGTCTCACCATATATGCTTGACGTTATCATATGTAATTTCCAGAATGGTTTTCTACAACTTACACTGAAGCTCCTTACTGTCTTTTTGAAGGCAGGCCAATTACAAGGTCATTGTATCAATGCTGGAGGCATCTGTTTTATTGTTAAATGTGGACTAGCCAAAGTAAATTTTCTGATAGGTATATGTCAGAGATTGGGTTCGGAAAGGATGTGACTAGCTTGTAGTTCACAAAAATTATGATTTCTCCGCTTTCCACCGAATATTGGGGACGACAATGTACTCTCCCGTATTCATGATGTTTGCAAAAATCATACGATTGCCTGTAGTACTTTGTATTATAGTCATGTTCACTGAAGTGTCACCATCATTGCTACACTGAGAAGACTTTTGCTGAAGTCAGGGCCATTGTAAGGGGTCGCAAGCCCGAAGAGTAGCTAATAAAAGTCACATAACTGTATCTTTTAGAGTGTCTTTAGATCGTTAACGGGCTAGCCTCACTTCCTTCAGAGGTTGTTGGGGGTATTTACGGAATTCTGTCGTCGATAGGGACTGCTTAATAGTGTTACGTGCTGTCTGCCCTTGCTATTACAACTAAAACAAGACCAGTTATCGACAGATACCTTCTTCGAATTAGCGGTGGCCTGTAGGTTCATGCATCCATGCATCGCTGGAGAATTCCCTAACTAAAAATTGTGCGCAAACTCTTTGAGAAGCTGGAGATCCACGAGATCTTTTTCCTTTAGAATCACTGCTTTAAGTGCCTCTTAAGGATCACTTATGTCTGAGATATATATGTGTGAGTCGACACAGTTACTTAATTTTAGCCGCAAACCAGATGTAACTTCTAGGAAGTGAGGATATTTGACATTTGCGACATAATTATGGAAATCAGCCAGTTTTCGGAAACCATACTTCGGCATTATTGGATCGACATGGCCTCAGTCGAATTGGTGGATTTTCCAGTTTGAGCAATTTGAGTTTCAGTGCCTGTACACGCGCGACAGCAGTGGTTATTAGTAAAATTAGTAAAGACACGTGAAATAAATTATTGCGAGATAAAATAGACTCATAGAAACTGAGTAAAAGTTAGCTGCAGGCCAATAAGTATGGAAGACAAAGGTTTCGACGAGCACGGATGATACGTTCAAATGGCTCTGAGCATTTTATTTTTGAACTCCAGTGTACTTACTATTTGTAGACGAGAGAAAAGTTAGCAAGCTAAGTCAGAAAAACAGTTGAGTCGTTAAGAATACGAAGTATATTTTACGATCAGTAAGGTTGGGCATAGATATAGGCTTAACTGACTAGAAATCAGGCAAAAACAAAGAAACGTTCGAAGGCAGCGTTCCAGTCGGTGAGTTTGTCTGATCGTGTGCCTTCAGCTTAAGTGGTGCACCTAAGCAGATGGAGTTAGCACTGACTACTGAATGATGGGACCTGTAGGCCAATGATTTTGAGAAGTTATTAACTACCTCTGGCTCCTGCTAATAGTGACAATTCCCTAAGTCGATTTGACCAGACTTCTGGGTTTGGTGCTGTAGAGTTAGGATGTTATCAGTAGTATTGTATCAGTAGAGTTGCGAGACCGATAAAGAATAATAAAATATATGGCATAAAATGGTCGAACTCAATTATTCCGTATATGACACTACAGTACATGATCTAGTTCGCACTGAGTTGGAGTATTTCCACCAACTCACCTTAAAATTGAGTACTTCAGAAGTGGTATAAGGCCATTCATGGAAACAGCTTTGCTGTGAAAACACCTTTTTGAACTTTTTACCGAAATGTGATCTTCTGGTGGGTCTGTTGCTTTATGCTACCTGATGATTATCATCTGCAACTTGCTTTTGCCTCCATCTAGCGATAAATTTAAGTTTCGTTGTGCAGAAAAACCACTTCTGACAGAAGTGTCCCAGATTATCCACAGTGAGCTTTAGATTAATTTAACAAGGTAAAACACAAGATCTTGTTAAATAATTGCGAAAAATGTCAATTTAGACGACAATAAGTTCTCGAATATTCTTGACTGCACTAGTGAGAAACCTGAAAAATGTTAAGGCATGTAGGAATTAGCTGGATTTGTATAGAAAAATAAAACATTTCAACGTAGAGCAAACGCCAAAGGCTTACTGAAGAGCTAGAATTATTCGTTGACAAGATTAGTCTACAGGTAACCTAAATAAATGTCTTAATCAAAAGTAGGAAACGGAGAAATAAGGTCATTATCTTAGAAGATCCAAACTACCATGCTCACTGTAATATCAGAGTGCATAAGGACATAAGAACTTAACTGACGGTTCATCAATGACTTCAACGAGAAAATGAAGTCTCCGTACATACCACTAAGTAGTGTGAGATTTATCTAGACCTAGGATGCTAAGCTAACACTTGGCCCGATGAAGGAACTTTTGAATAACCACCAAACTGTCTTAAGATCCTCACTGGCAAATAAGTTGTTCATAATTTCAATAAACACGAGTGATTGTGGCAAAGTTTAAGACATAAGACGGGAGTATAGAGTATGCTGACTGCGTCATGACCCCTGAAAAACGGAAGTATTCTATTGAAGAAAAGAAATGTTTGTTAGTGATCCGGATTCTAGAGAAACAGAAATAACACAAACACAATAGTCGATTTGATATTGTGGCCTACCACTAAGCTAAGTGTATGTTTAAAACTCAGTGGACTGAGTAGTGAGAATTCATTATGACTATTAAATGAACAAAATTATGACTTCGCAATTCAGGGAGATAAAAATATTGTATCTGATTACTTGTCAAGAGTCGACAGTGAACTTAAACTACTGTAGATAATTTAACCGGCAAATACCCGCATGACTGGCCATAAGGAATCAATAATGGGAAAAAATGCAAAGGTTGGAAAAATGAACGCAATCAAACTGAACATTGGAGACAGTTAGAAGTAGGAATTCAGATAAAGTGTTATGAGAGGAACTCTGCAGCTTCAGACTGACCAGAGCTAGCAGATCTATTGGGGTGGGAAGAACAGTATGTGGACGCAATCTGAAACGGTTCACTTTAAGAGAGTAGAAAGACAGCATGATCTTTTCCATACAAGAATGAAGAGAATAATAATCTGGGGAAGGGCTAGACATGCATTTAATGAGCCATTGGAACGGTTACTTAAAGGAAATAGTGATAAAAATAGACGATGTTGTGTGTTATTTAAAATAATAGATATAAGTAGTACATAGTATGAAATGTTTAGGAAAAGCAGTGGTAACTTGTATATGACTGGAAAGTTTCAGAGAAGGATCTTAAAAAAAGATCTAAATGAACAGAAACCTGGTACAGAGTGGCTGATGTTATTTGTAAATAACGGAGTGAAGTGAGTGTTACTTATTTTATTGATGTCAGTCATTATCTTTCCTCGGCTGCTTCGTTCGCTACAGTGTCTGTAGACCTGCATATGAATTTAGTGTTGTTTTCAGTCATGCTTAAATTTTTGACGCTACAATAAAGATTTTCACACTCCAATCAGAGCTATACAAAAATTGTTTCATGACCAAATTTCTGAAAGTTATGTAGCAACCTGTAACCATTTCCGCTGAGATGTTTTGTACGTGCAATGGACTTCTTTAATCCATCACTGTGTACGATGAGAAGGCAAACTCGGTTTTCATTTTCTAATATTTTTGTCTCATTGTGGTATTTTTCAGTGGATTCAGCATATCAACTGACCACAGGATGTGCACTTGCCTACTAGGTTTCTGGAATGGTACCATATCATGAATAACAGCAACATAATGTTATTTCACTGATTTCGTCGAGTTTTAGGAATAATCACACCTTACTTTACCGTATACTTTTCAATGCCCAGGTAATCAAATGTAGCTTAAATTTCGTTCATGTACGGAAGTAAATATCTGATATAATTATCCGTGCCTCAAATTCCTAGAGGAATGTATTCCTCCAATTGCGCATTTCATTCACACTAGCTTCTATTCTGTCACTTTTAAATGGCTCTACAATGACCCACAAGCTTTCATAGACTGTTTAGATGATCTCGGTATCACAATCCACCAACAGCCAACACATGGATTCCTGTTTGGGTCCGATATGAGGGTCAAGTATATGGTGTTACTCAATAGTCTCCGCAGTGAATGTCCGATCCACCTTCGTGTTTTTCTGCATATTTGTTGGGCAATATGTTTTTACTTGGTTTACCACCTATCATAATTCCTTGTTGCTCATCATTTTCGACCAACCATCCAATCTTCATCATCGAGCGAAGGCAGTAGTTGATGAAGGCCTACAGCCTGCTGAAAAGGACTTTGGTGATGCGAAAAGTCACTGAGCTATATAAAAACACCGACATAACATAGCTACTGAAAATTCGGATGTGGTTCCTGGTGCTGGGTGTTACCCATCCCAACAATGACTCCAGAGAGTAATGAATGCCTGCTTTACTTTGTACATCCTAGCTGGCTCTGTCATGGTCATCTGTTTCGCTTGTAGTTAAAATGATGCTACCGAGGTAAGTGGACGTCTACTTCTAGATATTTCCTGTTGGTGTCAGCTGGTGCTTGTTGTTACTGACTTGGTACCTTCATCACCCCTATCTTCTCTAAGGTTCATCCGAAGTTCGGTCTTTCTTGCTCTTATGATGAACTTTCAGTTTCCAGCTGTAAATCTTTGAGCCCGTGTGGCACGAGACAAATCCTACCTGAAGTCTAGATTTTCCTGGGTCTTTTGTCATTCCAGTGTATACCTTTCTCCTCACGCCTGGTGGTGTACTGCCCTAACCAGTCCCTCACAACCAGAAAGATCATGTGTGGTAGTGGAAAGCCTTGTCTTTGTTTCTAAAGATCTAAAATGCCTCGATCAGCTTTATATTGTGAATCACTCCGTATGTATCATCTTCATATACAGTTGTTGAATGAATTTAATGAATGTTAACGGTCGTGTTTATAAAGCTTCTGAATTAGATCTCGGTTGACTCTGCCGAAGACCCTATTAGAGTCGATGAATTCGTCTAACCGGTGTGACTCGGCTTGAAGTGGAAAGAAACATGATTCTGTGCCAGTTCTTGCAAAGGCTTAAGTCACCCCTCTTTAACAGTTTCACAAAGTCTTTCTTTCTATCGACAGTCTCTCTTCGGCGAGTTCATTTTCTTAGGTGTACAATCGAAAATATATATGAGTCATTTTGTATGTATGTATATATTAATTTCGTCAAACAAAAATACAATTCCTTATGGTTATTCTAGCTAAACAGGTGAAATTAGTAAGTTTTAGGTGGAGTTACGTAATACGAAAACAGGCCAAAATTTGGATGTTAATGAAACTAGTGTAGTAACAAAGGTGATGGGTTGCCACAAACAATTGTTAAGAGGGAGTTACGTAATAATGTAAATAGTTTGATGATTGAGTTATACTCAGAATACACGTAAGAACAAAGTAGAGAATACGGAATTACGTAAGAGTTCTAAATGAATACAAGAATTATAAGCAATTAAAGAAACAGGCAAACAAGCAAAATCAACAAAGTTGTTACCATGACAGTAGAAGTGGTTGAATAATCCTCTTTTGTGTGCACAGTCCCGGTTTTTTCTATGTGAATGGCCAGAGCTTCAGCGATACACAGAAGACGAAGCCGTATTTCCTTTGGTAGGTTACTCTTAACTCTGCAGATTACTTTGAAGGAGGCATTTGTCGAGATGGAATGATCAGTGTTAATCAGGTGTTCAATTATGGCACTCCTTATAGCACCACCATTGCCTTTTCGCAACCATGTTGGATAGTGTTCTTGAATCCTCTTGGATAGGATGTGCGTGGAACAACCGATGTACCTGACTCCACAGCAGCAGGTGAACTGATATATGCACAAAGACTTGATCAGGTGCGGGATCTTATCCTTAAGGCTTCTGCAGATCATTGGGCGACTGGAGAACACTATTCTTAGCGTTGCTGCAAAGAATGTTCTTCTCAGAGATGATGTTATCCTTCTCTTGAGAATATCGCTTGTTAAATCTCCCTTGAAATCCAATTTCATGTGGAGTTTCTTTTTAGGCGCAATTAAAGTTTCATTTCACCGAATTCTTGGTTTGATATTTTTGTCAATGGATCTTATTGGGTACCCATTTTGGATGAAAATTTCTCTCAGAATATCTAATTCTGTTTCTAGAACATCGGAGCTACAGATGCGTCGGATGCGGGTGGCAAGTGCTTTAATAAAATTTCGCTTTTGTTGAATGGGTACCCAGCTATAGAAGCTTGTTAGTTAACCATTCCAAGTACCTTTTCTATGGATCGATCTTCTTAGGCTCCCATCGGTTTTTCCTGTTAGTTTCACATCAAGAAACAGAACTCTCGATTGGTTTTCCATTTCAAGTGTGAATTTTATTACTGGATGGCAATAGTTAAATGTCTTCAGTAGTAGATTGGGGTCATTGTTGTTGTCACAAATAATGAATATGTGGTCTACGTATCTTTCATACAGTTGTAAACTGTCAATGCTCGGCTTTAGTGAACCTTTCTTGAGACTTGCCACGAAGCAATCTGATAGTAGTGGACCCAACGGAGATCCCTTTGCAATGCCGTCTTTTTGCCTATAGATGGTGTCGTCGAAAGTGAACTGGACGTTCAGAGTGTATCTTAGTAGTAGTTCCTTCACATATGCTGTTGTTATTCCAATGTTGAGATGGTTATCACCTATATATTTGCATATAAAGCAGACCGTTTTCGTGAGTGGGACATTGGTGAAAAGTGACTCAATGTCGAATGACAACATAATTTTCTTAGATACATTCAGGTCTTGTATGCAGTCGATGATTTGGAAGGTGTCACGGAGTTAGTGCGTACAAAATTGTTTCCTTACAGATTCCAGAATATCTGCCAGCCATTTTGCAGTGATAAGTGGAACCTGACATATCCAGAATTGGACGAAGTGGGAGACCAACCTTGTGTACCTTAGGTAGACCATAAAGTCTTGGTATTATTGAATCTGTTGACTGGATATGGTCATAGATATCATCAATGATAAGTTGACTGGCCTTAATTTTCTTCAAGATGTCTGTAACCTGCTTCTCAGTCTGTTTCTATCATTGGAAGGCTAGGAAAATTTATCTTCATTCGACACTATATTGTTCCTCTTTTCAATTTAGTCTTTTCGATCTAGAAGCACTACACTGGCACCCTTGTCGGGGCAAGTTATTGGAAGGTCTTTGTTATCTCTCAACTGTTTTAATTCTTCTCGGTGCCGCTCTGTTAGGTGGTTGTGGACTTTTGATTTTGTATTCAAGTATTGGTGGCAGCAGTCGATGATTGTTAACCTGAATCTGTGTAACCCGTCTTCAGAAGTTGGGATGAGATCGTTCGTTTGGTTGATTGGATTTTCAAACTGGACATAAGTATGAAGTTTGTCAGCGTTGAAATTGATATCACAGAATTTTGGGCCCAGAGATGGGACTTCTAGTTGCATGTCGGTTAAAGGTACTGAGGAATAATTGAACACAAATTTTTTTGGTTTATCAGGAAACTTCCCTTGAGGTTTTATATGCTTAAGGCTGTTGTTGAGCTGGATTATGGCAGACTGCGACCGTTTTTTCGCAACTAAGTTAATGTATTGGGTGAATCTTTGACATTCGTTCGGAGTCAATTCGCATAGGGCAGAGGACCTTTGATTAATATTCCTCCTCCCTCTTTCCCACGGTCAACTACATAATATATGAAAGGCTTTTAAAAACGATTTTTCCCATCCCCTTGTAACCATCTTTTGACCTTGTTAATTCTTACAATTTCAGCTAACTCTGTTAACTTGTTTGTATTTTACGTAATTCTTCTGAGTTATCCTATTCTTCGTTCCTAGTTATCGTAAGTTTACAGATTTCCTGAATATGTCATAAATTGTTGCTAACGCCTATGAATTAACTTATCTGGAATTCCGTAATTAATTTACAACCCTACTACAGAACTTAGATATCTTGTTACTAATATTTACTAGTCATTTGTTTTGATGACTCTTAACCTCTTAATTTCACCCTCCACCCTGTACCTAAAAGTGATTAGCTAAAATAACCACTTGATTAGTAAAAATCTTGATGTAAAAAACTAAATATTAGTATGGAGCAAGCCGATGATGAGGAGCTAACTGAAAAGGAATATATTTCTTCGTTCAATCTGTTTTTTGCCTAAATGCGTGAATGGGGCAGATATTTGCCATTCAGCTTTTCCTTCAGGAGGTTTCACACTTGTTTTATACAGACTGATTGCTGCACATAACAAAGTAAAGTAAGTAAAGTGTAACAAATTACAAGAAAGGAATCGGAGGCATCTGTATATATTTAGAATTTCTTTTGTTCGTAGCACTATCTAAGAGCTTATTTTTAAATTGACATAAGGCAATAAAGTACAATAAACAATAAAGTACTTTAAAATTTCAAGCATCACTGACTAATAATACTAAGTGTCGCAATGATAACACATTGCATCCCAGAATACACATTATCTAACTGAAAAAATAAAACTATTTAATTCTACATCATTTCCTACAGATTTTAAACAGTCATACTAGTAAAATGTTCCATTTACTCATTCACGATACTTCGACGTTGGTTATTTTCAGAGGTTGACAATTGCACTGTTTAATCTTATTTGTCATACTGAGATTACATAATTAATTTTGAAACAGAGTCTCACTTTATCTAATCGTTATTATCTAAATGTTTAGTTGCTTAGTCATTGACTCCTTTTGTGAAGATTTAGAGGGTAAAACGTTGAATTGAATCCTCAGTGTTTTGCACTGATGTCAATTAGCCGGTTCATTCTTCGTTTGTGAAATGCGAATCGAAGTGACAAATTTTAATATACTTTAGAAATAATCACATGTTATTTACACCTGTCATTTCAGTTAATAAAAACAAAATTTAGTTCAACTTATTTTAATCTCACATGTCGTCAAAACAGATAGTAAAATGTAAAAATACAAATTTATTTTGTAATAACTTAATAAACAATTTAAATACGAAACAATATCGTTGTTTTGCTGATAATTTTATTTTCATATTGGAATAAACATGAAAAATACGACGAAACACGAAGTATTGTGTACGTTTTATGCTGTGAAAATAGTGAAAAGCATAATGCTAATTTTAAAAATATTACTGGTTATGTTTTAATGTCTGACAGAAAACAGATGACATCAATTTACACAGTTAACAAATATTCCTGTTAAGTCAGCTTAGATAGACTTGAAAATAAAAATAAAACAATATTATGCATAGTGAATTATCGTTAATATCCTGTGAAATGAGTGAAATAACGATAAGTATAATGTATTTCTTCTACTCATAATTTAATACGATTCTAGAAACCTAACTGACGAAAGAATATCTACGCACATCGTTTGAATTAATTTTTAAGTTACAGTCCATCAAGACGGCTGTTGGTTATCCACTGAAAATTCTTTGTTGTATGATTGGTGTTACAGAAAGTATGAACAATCTTTTATCTGATGTAAATGTTTACTGCATCTTGTCTGAGAGGCATAGTTTTGATTTTATGAAGGATCTACCTAGTGTTACTGTTTCTTTTTTATAATTTCGTTTTGTGGACATTCTGGAGCTTTTTTCAAATAAACTAGGTTTTGATGAGAATTATTTTTATACTGGCAGAATGCGCTTAAGTCAAATGACGACTGTAGGCAGTTAATCAACATCTGTGCGTATTATCCAACTACACTACGACACCAAGTGGACTAACGTTTTCCTAAACATGGAGAACCAACTAATTTAGGAAGATCTTAGTTTTATAACCATATTTATTATGCACGCTGAACTGATGTGCTATAATAAATAACCTTTTAACGACAAATCATAAATATTGACAAACATAATCGGTTGTCTTCATTGCCTTATTAAACTTCATTTATTTTGTTATTGTTAATCCTTTTACTACCATTACTACTCAAGTTCCTTTTCACATAATTATTACAGTGTCATTTCTAGTTATGAGGAAGTATGATGGCATTTATAGCTTGAACAGATGACTAACCAAACTAATCCCGGTGCGTTTTTGTTATAACACACAACCACATGCTTAGCGTAAAGTGGTTTGAGATAATGTCATGTAAATCATAAATAAAATGCACATGATTTCAAATGAATTAGCTGTTACCACACCACTTTTTTGGTGTATGATAAGTGAATGCATGCATAAAAAATATAAGCGATATACCTGGTCGGAAGAAAAGCGTTCAAGTGACATATAACAAAATGCATAACTAGTGATCTAGAGAAAAAATGTACTTCACATATTTTGTTTCTCATCGAATAATAGTGAAGAGCCGCGATGTAGTAATTTATTGTACTTGGAATATTAGTATTTCGAGATGACCGAATTACACGAATCCAAACAAAACACAGAGAGGGCAGAATCAGGAATTTGTATTTAGCGGAATTATTATGCAATTCATATAAGAAACATATCAACAGTCAACAGTAAGTATTTTAAACAATACAGAGATAGAAATTGTCAATCACCACATCCGCCACACCTCGAATATCTCCTCGCGTATTTATAACGATGTCTCGGTTTGCTTGCAAGTAGCTGCGACCTAACTGATTCTGTGATATTATTTTCATCAGTATTATCTGGACCTATTTCTGAATTATCTACAAAATCAGGATTATTAGCGGAATCAATAATATTATAATTGGAACGACCTACTTCATTTATTGTCACTTTGTCCAGGTGTCCGTTATGAACTGAGTGATCTTTGATGTCTAATATCTTCACCACTCGATTTCCCATTTTTTGTAGTATAATTCCAACAGAAGGTCTATAGTCTTTCCCTTTGTAATAATGTACATTAGAAGTCGTGGACATCAGATGCTTTTTGAGAATTCGAGATTTGAAAAGTTTTGCAGGACTTTCACGGGTACTTGTATGCTCTGCATTCGACAGACGCAGTCTATGCATATGCAGTAATTCCTCAATTTTAATCAGTTGCTCTCTCATCTCATTCAGGTCTTTTCGTGTTTTCGACAGTTCACATTGTAACTCAGCTACCTCATTTTTGAAAACAGTTGACACTTGAGTTGCCGAACTTGTAGTGGAGGTTTTCATCGGATTAGCTTGAGTATTTTGAAAAGTTGAAAGACACATTGACTCCATTTTACTAGACAGCTTGGGAGAATTATAAGAATGTTGAGCAACATAAGTATTCGAACTTCTGCAAACCGTCTTGATGTGTCCAACTTTACCACATTTGTGACACTTAGCACCCCGAAAACGGCAAGTGCTTCGTAGATGTAACTTTCCACAGGAAAAACACGGTTTAATGTTTTTGATCTCTCGCTGCATTCTATTACCTGTGGACGGCAGTTTGGATTGCTTTCCATGAACACTTGTATTTTCGACTTTAGAAAGCATAACATCAGACACTGACGTAGTGGGAGCAGAGTATTCATTATTGACATCTTCATATGTAATACACAAATCTTTAGCAGTTTGAAAGTACAAGAAGGAATCTGAATTAACTCTTTCTCTAATTTAGGAATATTGATTCCAGCAATTAGACGATCACGTAGTTGAGTATGCAGCTGATCTCCAAAGTTACACTTTGAAGCTTGTATTTGGAGTTGCAGAATAAAGTCTCGAATCTTCTGGTTGGGAGCACGAACCAGTTTATTGAACTGAGCCCTCTCTCGCGTCTCAAAAGTAGTTACATGAAAGTGATTTATCAGAAGTTCACGGATCTTGACATATGACAGAGAAATAGGTTTATCTGGAAATGACAGGGTCTTTACTAGGCTATACGCATCTAGCCCAATAGCAGTGATGAAATGTGCTGGTATTTTGTCATCCCGAACATTCTTTGAAATGCACCACGCATCGAAGCATTCCAAATAATCAGCAATCTCCCGCGGAGACCCATTAATGGGGAATTTTCCCAGGTTATTTAGTTCCATCGCGACGCCAATTTGTAGTAATTTATTGTAATAGGAATATTAGTATTTCGAGATGACCGAATTACACGAATCCAAACAAAACACAGAGAGGGCAGAATCAGGAATTTGTATTTAGCGGAATTATTATGCAATTCATATAAGAAACATATCAACAGTCAACAGTAAGTATTTTAAACAATACAGAGATAGAAATTGTCAGTCACCACACGTGATTCATCCCAGCGGTCGTTATGCTCAACCACATCATTTCTAATTTTTAATCATTAAAATCTCAACTTATAAGGATCTCATAAGAACATCATGAAATGTCTATACTGTTTTTTAATAACAGCAGTCAAATGAATAGTTTCTTCTTCAGTTATATTTAGTTCATGTGTTGACAGTAATAAAAAAATAAAAAACTACAGATCGAGTTGCATTTTTATGGCCGTCAGCCTTGAATGAAAGAGATGTGTCTACAATGGCCAATGACAACAAAACGGAGTGCATTTCAATGTTTTATTGTTCCAAGTAATTGCAGTGATTACACTGCTCTCGAAAAGAAACAATGACATAAAAAACAGTTTTTAACGTAATTAAACCAAAAGGATAAGTTATCACTTTGTAATAAAGAGATTCAGTAATTTGTTCAGTTAACTCGCTCACAATTTTTCTTAAGATGAATATCAATTTTAATGGTGAATAGAAGTTTCCACTTCTCAACTGGGAGTTTATCCCGTAGATTCATGACTAAGTTGTGCGGAATAACCCTGTTTTAGTGAACTTTAAAGAAAATGGAGATGAATTGGACACACGCAGAGGACACCGTTGAATGACATGATGCGCCTAACCCTCGAATGGTACCCGAATAGAAAACCACAAGTAGGATATCTAAGGACGACACAGAGGATATTGTGTGAGGGGAAGATGACAATTTATGTGCAATTGTGGGGCTAGCTAAAGATAGAGAACAGGATGAAATGGAGATGTGTTGTTGAAGCTTTGTGTTACACTTGGAACCTAAGGGAATAATAATATAAGCATGCAATGAAGTATGTAACAATAAAACAAACAATGCCAGTGATATTTATAACGGTTTATAGCAGTGAAGCTTATATACAGGCTGCCTAACAGTGACACTATCAAGTAACACTGGAAGCCAAAATTCATTGGCTGTGAGTTTAGGTATCCCATCTACTTTCATAAAAGTAACTGCTTATGAAATTGTCATTTTTATTGTTGTTTGAAAGTGTTTTCATGATCGTGTATCACACTGCATGAGTGCTGACGCCTGCCAAGACGCCTCAAGCTTCTGACAGACATCAATAAAAACTGAGTATAATTTAATTAACTGGCACAATACTCAAAAGTTCACTCCTAATATTGTATGCAGACTCTTAGATTTGGAGTTAGTCCATTTAGATTTTTGACTTCAACATTTGTGGTAAAAAAACAAATGAATCTCATCTCGTTTAATTAGAAATGTGTGCTAGTGCGTTGGTAGTCCTTTTAAAGTAGGTATAATTAGTAGCATAATACATAAATCTAAGCGAAATTTCTATTTTATGCTCCTGAGCTAAATGTACGGTTGACTTCCATTAGTCGTCAAGATCTGTGGATTCCGAGACTAGAGGAAATGAAATTTGACAGAAATAGTCTAATAATACATAAATAAAAAAGTTCACTGCATTTATTAAAGGTGTCATTACGCATCAAACTTTTAATTCGCGAGACAGCTAATGAACTGATTACAACCGGAATATGTATTATTCTGAAAAGATGCAATAAAATTTCATTGATGATTGTGAATATGGATTTAAAATTTCTTTCTAATATATCTCTTTCAAGTAGGTCTTACTATCTTCACCCAATAAAGGTTATACTACATCTAAGCTCTAGTAGCCATTTCCGAACACTTAATGCTTGGTATTTTGGTACTTATGCGTAGAATGAAGAAGAGATGCTAATTGGTAATGCGAGAACAGCACATTCAAAGGAATTTAAATGCTGAGTATTTCAAACAATGTAGTATTAATCTAAGTGGAGCACTTGTGTCTCTCACTCATTAATCACAGTTCAGAATTACAGTTTACGTATCTTACTAGTGAAGTTTAAAACACTTTTAAAACATTCTCGTTTTAATCCTCACTCGATGGCAGTTGCAGTTCTGTTTTTCAGAAAACAAGAGTGATTTCAGTTCATTTGTAACAGGCGGCAGAAAAACACAGTTCATTATTCTTATTCTATAACATCTAACCATACCAGAATGAAAACATCAGATTACTACTGTTTCTGATCAAATTTGCAAGTAGCGAAGACTGTTGTTAAAACGTCAACATCAAGGAAACACAATTAATTCCATAAATTGGAAGATTAGTTCAAATTTTGTTTAAATGGCATCTATATGTATCACTATGTGTGATAACTGCGTTTACTTAAGATGGAATTGCATGCGGATGACATGTAGAGTTAATTTTTTTTAAAAGAGCTTAGATAAGGTGTGATCCTTGGGTAAACAATAGTTTTATGCGTCAGTTTCCATCTACCACTTAACTACATAAACTGAGAGAATACAGGTCGTAGTGCTGAGATTTGTAGCTGGCACTACTGGTTTCAGACACCATGAAATTATCTGCCCAGCTAATAAGCATCGAGAATTCGGGACAGTATTGTTTAGTATCTTTCAATTTATTTCCTGTATTCTTATTACAACTGAATCTGCTTCTCGGTGGTGGAAAGTAGAATGAGCTCAGTTGAGCTACATTTTACTTTATATAAATTTAAAACTATAGTAACATTGGTTGTTCATATATAATTTAAAGTTAATTTCGTCATTTGTCAGCATGTAATCCACTGTCATTTATAAATCCTTAACATTTCAATGAACAGACAGTGATTAGAGGTCTACTGAACAGATTTGTTTTTGTGCTAGTCATAGATCTTTTAGCAGACTGCACTCATGACCTTTTTTCACAAAGAAATTCACATTGAAAGCTACTAAATCTTCACAAATCCAACTGCGGACTGTATACTGAATGACTTTAAAATATACAATTAATGATGTTCTAATTGAGAATATCGGTGCTCTTTAGATATAACCTCTGTTTAGATCCGTATATTAATTTGTTCATCATACTGATAACAGTAAAACTCTTTTGTTTACTGCAAGACGTTTCAGGCACAATTCATTGTTAATAATTAGATTTACTGCTCATCCTTTTATTATATTTTATATGTTCTGTGGTAAGTAAGTCTATCTTAGTTTTCTGTAAACACTTTCTCAAAATAATTTAATGGGATGAAAACAATAGCTGTAGACACTTCAGTGTTATGGAAGTGACATAACGAGAAGCTGTCTATGTATAAGATATTAATTGAATCACTTAAGTAACAGTCTTGCTTTTGTGTTTTCAAAGGTTTAACCGTAAAATATATTCCATATTGGTGATTTGATGCGTCGATGGCATAGCGGTTAAGACTCTCGCCGACCATGTACATGGTCCGGAGTTCGATCCTCTGCCGACGCACACCTGATATCTTTGGTCTGCCTGCAAAATTTGGGCTACGGATATCACATGCTGAAAGTCCATACTTGTACTAAAAATACAGTACGAAATCAAGCTGTAATAAAAAAATAATAAAAATAGATAACTTAGTGTGGTCGACTAATTGCTCATTCTGCAAATTACTACGTTTTAGTAGTATAAATCTGTCAGTTAAATTTCTTTGAAAATGATCTAAGATACAAACAACAACCATAGGTATTCATAAGATCAAGTAATTCACAATGTAGTAATAATCAGGATTATTCCGAATGGATCGCAGAGATTTTGCATTCTGCAGCTGTGAACAGTAGTTAAGCTAGTAAAGTGTCAATGAACATTCTAGATGCAGGGATTAGATCACTCAGATGTAAGTAACTTGTCAGCTGGATTATACAACTATTGAACTACCCTGCACCAAATAACAGTTTTAAAAAATGGTTCTCCACAGAAATTACAAGCATAATATGAGATCGCGGTCATTTAATAGTTTAACATATATAAGGACGACAAATTTCACATGAAATATCATCCTGTTAACGATTCTGTTCCCTCCTGAAATTCCGGCTTGCTTATTGGAAGATGGGTCTGCAAAACTTAAACTAGTAAAAAATCTTGTTGCATGCTTATCTAAGACCAGACTACCACTGGACAAAGGGATTATTAAATGACACCGTAAAATGAAAAATACAAACAATGTCCATTAAAAAACAGTCATAGACTGTTGGCTATAGAGAAGTATCTTCTCTAAGGAAATAAATAACATATTTGACTGAAAAATTACTAATACCTGAAGCTAAGATTGTTTCATGCAAGCATATAATGTCCGCATTAGTTATTTTCCCAAAATATTTAGAAAACATTTAACGTTGTGACGACAATTGGAAGATAATATGAACTCTCAGGTTTTACAGATTTAGAGGGAAATAAGTTGTTTATATTTTCCTGTATCGATGATAAATATATGTACATGACAGTTCATTCGTTTGGACCTTGGAAGATTCATTAGATCCTAAATGACAATGAACTAAATAATCAAAGGATTTATCTATAAAATAAGTCCTAAAATCACCTAGTACCCAGTTACTATTCACAAGATCTTGGAAAGTATCACTGATATTAGGACAGAACTTGTGCAACATGATAGAGTATAATAGGTAAAATTTTTATTTCGATAAAGTCTCACAGTGTTATACAGTAATATTTACTGATGACGTTTTGAGCACAATTTATTGCTGCTCATAATCATACCAAGGTGATATGATTTACTTATAATGGAGTCTGGGAAAGTATTCCCCCTAACTTAATATTTTTTTTTCTCTTGTTTTGAAATGTTCAAATATTCATAAAAAGTACTGACAGTTTACCAATAAAACATTTTCCCAAAAATTAGAAACCATTTCAAATTATTTATTCCGCTCCAAAAATAGTAAGAAATTTTTGAATAACTTTTAAGCTAACAAGCTCAGAATTTATCTGCCATACGATGCTGTCCTAATAAATAATAAGAATCTGCATAGCATAGTAGATCTCATATTGTAGAGCTTTTACACCTTGTTGTCGATGTAATTTTTCAAGGAGCGAGACAGCGCTAAAAGGAAAAAGAGGTTCACGAATGAAAAAGTGTCCGAAGACACAAAGCGTGCAGTAAGGCTTAAGAGCATAAGAAAAGCTGCTCAAGCAGAATATTTAACTCAAAAAATGGGAGCCAGTGCCAATATGCCAAATTATCAGAAAGATGAATAAAACACATTTCTACCGGAATGTTAACTAATGGTACTGGTGAAGTAACAATGCAAAGGAAACTACTTTCCTTTGCAAATAACATTTCTTATCTATCGCAAATACTAAGGCATAAGGGGAATTAAGCAAAGTAAGAAAGTTAATCATGGGTGTTCAGTGTCTTGCTAGACTGTCCAGACACAATGAAATGGGTGTGTTTCAACTGTGGGTAAGTTTATGCTGTTATAATTATGCATACATAACATCTTATTAATAATTACTTCTATCTCTCTACATTTGATTCTGTTTGGAGATTTATATGCTACAAAACTGCATATACAATATATGACCTCATGAAGACCACACCTTATTTTTACGAAGAAAAATTCTCGAGTAGTGAAAATATAGGTTGTTTTTACAATTTAGGGCATCAAATCCAAATTAAATGCAAAATATATGAAAATATGAAATATTTTAAAAAATATTAGGGAGTAACCGAATACAAATGTGCATATATATATATATGACTATCAAAAAGTGGAACAGAAAGAAAATATCCAGGAAGATTTCTTTAAATACTGAAGAGAATTAATTAACATGGCGTGGTCATCTAATGTAACCAAAAGATATAAATCAAATGGTAATTTTGAAATTATGTCTAAAGGTCTATACTAAGTCGTATGAACATAGATACATCATATTAAAAGACATATTCAAATTTTCCTTCCCTTTAGTTAAAGAGATAACTAAACATTACATATTTTTTGTATATTTTAATAAATATTAAATGCCAATGTAAAATTAGATACAGGACTTCATCATGAGCTGACATCAGTTAGAGAACCATTGGAAAACCAGATGGGAGTACTGGACAGCTGTTTCCGCTGTCCTAGTTGGGGACTCTTCAGTAGTACTCACCCACACCACGGGGTTCGAACCCAGAACCTTCTGGTTACAAAGCGAGCTCGTATACCATTAAGCCACTGGGACCCGATCCAATGGCGCATGAATTCTAACTTCTGCCAATTCACGACATAGAGCGACCCGTAGTCAATGTCTTCAGCAAGTATTTGTCCTCACACCCAACCTGCTGCACCCTACTGGTCACGACTTTTCACTAGAATCCTAGGTAACTACCTACCTGAATAAAGCTAGTCGCTAGAGAACATCTATCTCATTGATAGCCCTACTGAGGTAGGTAGTTACCCAAGGGTTCTAGTGAGAAGTCGTGACCAGTAGGGTGCAGCAGGTTGGGTGTGAGGACAAATACTTGCTGAAGACATTGACTACGGGTCGCTCTATGTCGTGAATTGGCAGAAGTTAGAATTCATGCGCCATTGGATCGGGTCCCAGTGGCTTAATGGTATACGAGCTCGCTTTGTAACCAGAAGGTTCTGGGTTCGAACCCCGTGGTGTGGGTGAGTACTACTGAAGAGTCCCCAACTAGGACAGCGGAAACAGCTGTCCAGTACTCCCATCTGGTTTTCCAATGGTTCTCTAACTGATGTCAGCTCATGATGAAATCCTGTAACCAATCAAATCCATACAACCCAACACTTAAAATTAGATAGTCTGATGCACTTTGGAAATTCAGCACGTCTAATTACTAATAACCATCACAAATGCCATCGAAGTAATATCACTTTTACAAAATTATCAAAAATGCTCGATAATATAATGATTAGAAACCATGAAAGAAGACATCTTATGTTTAGTTCATCCGAAAATCTTACCAAACTCTTTTCTACAAAATGAAGTATACTGTTAACCGGTAAATGCATAAGACTAGTATTTGCATATCACTTACAATTGTTCCAACTAATCTCCGAATTTCTTCTTTAGTTCAATATTTAATTTTAAATTTTTTAGGTTTATCCAGCGTTGATTTAAAAAGGATAGGATAACTGAAGAGTAAATATTAATATAGAGAATGAGCTAGATGAGTATTTTAGTGTGGTTTAAAACTCCTTGGAATTATGGTCAGTTTGGTTTAAACATTTTATGACCTATTGAATTGACCTAATAAAAAAATGCCTACTACGTAATTCAAAGGACTATTCAGCAAGCAAAGAAAAACAGTGTTAGAACCGCGGTTGTAGATGAGCTCACTAAATAGTTTGCTGAAAAGCCTTTATGTCAAAAAATCTTATTTTGTCTATAAAATCCAAATTAATGATTACAGCATAGTTACATTTTAGGAAATATGAACACTACGCAACCATATGCAAAACGTAGGCATTATGGCATTAAAAATATATTTTAACAGTTAATGAGTACTTTTCATCTAGATTAAAACTAACATTTAAGAACTTCCTAGTCCACCTTTCAAAAGGGAAACAACTGATAATTATCTGGAAAACTATCGTTGCTAATTATTGTAACCACTTTCATATTAAGGAAAACGTAACGTGCAAATATGAGCTGTCTTGTAGAAACACTGTGTCAAATGACGTAAGCACTTTAATCATACAGATCTAAGGCTTCAAATATACTTCACGGTTCAAGGTTAGTTTAGTCTAGCCCAGTTCATTATTTTAAACAGTAACAAATCTGGTTATTTAGGTCCATATGATGATTACAGATAAATAGTATTGTTGTTTCATGTTTAGGTACTGTTTTGACAATACTTGACGTTTACGTGGTACGAAGTTTATTTGGTCCATTAAGACAGACAACCTTTAAATATTCCAGTTTTTGGATTGCAAAATAGTTCCAATTTGTTTTGACATTAAGAATGACTGAATAGTTGTTTTGATTTTATGTTTGAACCAGTCAACCTAGTGTTAAATATTTTCTTCAAGCGTTTTATAAAGTGTATTCATATCTTTAGAATATATATCACGCTACTAGAACGCAGGGAATGGATGAGACCACTCTTTGTAAATAATGTAATACAACAACCGAAAACGGGAGTATTCAAATAAGAGTTCCTTCAGTAAGTGAATTTATGCTGCAAACTATTAAACAATCACTTCAATATCACATCCGGGAAAAAATTCAGTTTGACTCTTTAACTCCAAGTGTATGCCCGTATGGTCACCAGAAAAGAACTTCAGAAGTTTTTCAGTCAAACAAATAATATTCCCAGAAAGAAAGGTATATTGAATATAAATTAATTACAAAAACTGATCTCAAAACACTTCTGTTAGAATTTTTGATTTAATACCAACCAGGTAATTACTGGCAACAAAATGGTCTGGAGGCGGTTTTCAGAAAAACCCTCGTAATCACTTGGGTTAAAGCCATCAGTCCACATGCAGTACTTTCACCAAAACAGTAAATAAGTCTCAGATAAAAAAATTAAAACGCTGGAGTTTTAAAAATCTATAAAAGAGAACAAGGCATATATGAAAAAATAACGGTTCGCAATGCATAAAGATTGGTTAAGAACTTTCAGCAACAGCTTGGGAAACTATAAAGGGTCAAAAGCGAACGTTTAGTTTTGGATTATATCCGATGAGAAACTATATAAATACTTACAAAAATCAGTCAAACTGTACAAGGAATTCTGTGATAAATTAAGTTGAAGGGCAAATTCTGCAGTGTTATCTAAAAAGTGATCTCATCAGATCTAAAGGAAAATGGTGGTTAGACGTAATGACAATTACGGATTGACGTGCTTTGAATATCAAGGGTATCAAGTGAAAGAAAAATATGTTTTTATTGCAAGTGGTTTACACCATTAATTCAGATGTAATATGCTTTTAAATATTTTCAAACCAGTCGTAGTGACTATATTGTGAGAATGTAAGATATCAAGCAACAGGAGTATTTGTCCATGGATCAACTACACCGAAAGGTTAAATATTTTCCAGTCCACAGATGATAATCCGATTTATGTCCAAAAATTAACGGTAGGTATGTGGTGAGAGCTGCCCGATAGTCAAAATTGGTGGACAGTAATTTACGTCAATGTTTATGTCCCTAATATTGATCGTGAGAAAAATGAGAACAAAGGCTTTGCGTAGGCGGATACAGTTAACATATAGATGATCTGACATTCACGAAACAGCCACAAAATGATGCAAGGTTACCTTTCTGTGGGAAACAACTAATCAGAAGACTGTGTTTTGCTGCTAACAATAATCTATAATAATGTACATGAAAATCTCTAAATATGTGTTGATTTCCTTAATAAACGACCTGTTGCCTGTCCCTTGTCTTCTGTTGTTCCAAGTATTTCTCAAACATTCTTACATGACTGCATTTCAGACTTATGGTACACCGGATAGTTGACGGACAATGTCTGTTGTTGTTGGTGGTGATGATGATTTCCCCACTACTACCTACCGATTGGCACCAACCACTTCATGGTGGTTCTAATGACTTCTGGTCAGTCTACATGTGAAGCCATTAACATCTATCCAATTCCCTCGATTTGTTCGCATTACACTACAGGGACACACTCGTGCACATTATTTCATTTTTTATTTTGATTATATCATGAGTTCATAGCACATCTAAATATGATGAAAGATAATCTTTTAAACCTGGATACTAGTAAATCACAATACAACCATATTTTAAACTCTGATCACATCCACTCAATCATTCTCAGGTTAAATTAAACATAATTACAATAAATATAACAAACAATACTTATTCAATTGAAACACGTCCCACCTGTCAACTGAAGGTGCTCTTAATATATAATGCTTTAGACATACAAATAAAAAGTTTTTTATAACTTCAGTGAGTATAGTTTAAGCTTTAATACAGTCACCCTCATGCAACAGTGACAAGATAATGGATGATTATTAAGCTATCTTTGTGGTCATGAGGCTGAAAGAGATATTAGTTGAATATTTTGAGGGCGTGTGAAAAAGTAATTTGACTAATCACGCGCTACGCTTCTGGGTATTAGAAAATGAACTGTATTAGGTAATTAAACGAAACAAAAAAGATCAGGCTCCATTTAAATGTAAGTTTGGAAACAAATTACAGAATGCCTGATATTTTTATGTTAGAAACACATTAAAACGTTGAGGTCGGGAGTGAAATTTCGCAGTGGGGATACAATCGACGGCGGCTGTCGAGATAGTGGTCAATGCTGATTGACATCGAGTTCAAAGGAGATGTTACGATAGTTAACAGAACCTCACCATAATTCGCAATGCATATGTAATGAATAAGAGAAATAAGCGAGATTGAAGATGTCAAGTAGTTTACACTTCCAAATAGAACTGAACACTTTCGAGTATCACTGGCTTCCTCACAGTCAATATCGAATGACGCTGTTCAAACATCATGATTCCTAAACACCACACGAAACTCTCATTCAGACATGAAAATCAGTGTGGTATTCTTTATCAACAGTGAACATCTACCCATGCATATGGTATCCTAAGATGTATATGACATTTATCCTGTGAGTCATTCATAATGTGCGTTGAGATATTTGTCTGTGAGACATCGTACACATGCAAAAATCAAATGTCACGTTTCCATCAACTTCATGCACTGTGACATTTAGTTCTCATGCAATACTGATGAACAAGTCATACCTTCACCACTTTAATGACCCCTATATAGGTCATGGAACGTGTCGACTAAACACAATAAGCATCCATCACACTAACAATTATCCAGTTAACAATACTTGCATATGCTGCAAATGTTGTTGTCTTCACTCACAAAACGTTCAAATGAAAACAAACTACGTGTCAAACACAAGTAATCATAATTCACATCGTCACACAACCACTATTTATGTTACTCAAAGTAATCAGAACACTGACAAAATGATGTGAACTCGGAGTTGCATTAACAGCTGAGACACTAAACTTCACTACTTGTCCTTTATCGCACTCAGTGTTCATATATCCGCTAAAACCACAACAATAGTGAACGCCATTACACACATGTATGATCGTTAGGCAAAAATAATAAATGTCCTGTCAGTTGATCCCCGCCTAATACGAGATATTTAATCTTGTGAACTTATACTCTTACACCCTTAAGCGTGTAACTCGTTGATTGAAAGTTAAATGCTGAACACGTCATGCTTCATTTTGACGGATTCGATGTTGAACAGCCTTCAAATAAATCACAATATTCATCATTATGGAGTTACAAAGAGAGTTATACAGACTTAATCAATCCAACTGAGTCATTCAGTCGAGCATAATAAGACCGTGAAATAGACTATTTTCACAGCTCTGACAGTAAATGTCAGGTCGAGTTGATCAACGTGTGCCACAGGACCTACATTTCCTATTTCTTGATGAACACCAGTAATGTTTAAATACAATTTTGACGAAACCGGAACGAAGTGCACATAGATCCAAAGGTTTCGTACCTCATCCAGTCCATTATATGACCGTATTAATTGGCCTTCATTAGCATGTTTAACATCGCCAAAGATTAGCTCTGGCCACTTACCACGCATTAATTTCGGAAAAGATTAAGTCATTACTGATGTGATAGTATCACGCAGCCCAATAATACATGACTGGACAAGAAATGAATGTTTTCAAGGCAATAGTTTACTTGAGGAAATGTTGTAAAATAGTAGTTTTCCTGGTGCATCAAATGTAAAGGACGTTTACAAATGAGTTGAAATTTCTTAACCAAAATCATTATACTCCTTCTTTTCACAAACAATGGATTATGTGACGAGTCGTTCTGTTTTACAAACTACTGGTACCTGTCCATAGCCTGGAAGATGTGATTAGCGGGTACGCAGTTAGCAAGAATGCCATGCAATAGAACGCATCCATTGAATTCTGTACATGTTTTTTTCTTAGCTGCCTCAGAACCCCTGGAGAGAATATATTGCACGAACCGAAATATGCTTCTCTTACCCTCTCCATTCTAGTGTAATTTCAACACTCTTGTCTTTCCATGTTCATTTTGACAATAATTCACTCTTTGACCATCTTGTTTGTCTCATCACACAACTCCTTGTTTATAAATGCTCGCATCTAATTAAACTTTCACTGTTTTTTGATTGATACCCATCAGTCATTGCAAACTTTTCAAACTGTGGCGGTGGCACAGTGGTTAAGACTCTCGCTGACCATGCACATGGTCCGAGGTTCGATCCCCTTCCAACGTACACCTGATATCTATGGTCGGCCTGCAAAATTTGGGCTACCGATATCACATGCTGAAAATTCCATACATGTACCAAAAATACAGTGTGGAATCATGCTGTAATCACAAATAGAAGATTAAAAAAACTTTTATTCGCTCTGTGCTAATATGTGTTTTAGACGAAACTTGTTTGAACATAGACATGCATGAAATCGTATGTATAGTTACGATTTTTCAGGTCTAATGAATGAAAACAATTGTTGAAACTAGGTCATACATACATAAATAGATGAAATATTTGACTGACTCGTCTAGCTACATATGGTATGGGTTTCATCAAAATACACTACTACAACAACTAATCATACACGAATAAGTGCTCATAATTCCTCTCGCACTGAAATTGTAAGTCAAAAGATATGGTTCTGGTAGCACATTTTTCACACACTTCCAGCACTAGTACCGCACATACTGATATAGACTACTGTTTTGAAAAAATATCGCCACAGTATTCCACCTTTTCCAGTAGATTTTCAACATCCCTTCAGTGTAACGCAAACATCCTAGTCTCTGTTCTCGGTAGTTACTTTACAACTGCTCAGTCGCCAAACAAACGACAGAATGAAACGTCCAATAGTCCACTCTTCGTTAAGCATCACTTTCGTCGGCAGTAGGTTCATTGTGAAGGTCTCCCTGCTAGAAACGATGTTGACAGTAATACAGTAGTCAAAAGCACTCAACAATATCAAGTGGCTCATCTACACAAAACACCAACATCATGACTGTTCTTGATTAATAGTTCTGAGTGATAGTGTATGTCTCATCGGCCCGAGATCTACTCAGATGCTTGCAGGCCAGTTGTTCTGTAAGTGATCAGTCCCTATCGAAAAGGATGTACGAGGACTGTTCCAAGTGATAAGTCAACATCTCTAACTGATATATCATATGACGAAGGATCTAATGCGCAAACTCGATTCAACGCAAAATTGATAAGTTTACAGCATACACATATAACTGTTGAAATATGACCTCAATGAAAGCATTCCATAGACTAAATTATATCGCTCGAATTCAAACAAATATTTTAATAATATATGTATTGTAATTTAGCAGAAACATTTCCTCATCATCCTCTGTCACTCATATACAATATCTCACTTTACCGTGCAAGAGTGTCACATCCAAATCCAATGTGGACGAAGTCAAAGTAGTAGAGTAAACCCTCGCATTATTCAGTTAAGTGCCCACTTAGACTCGATTTTTTAGCACACTTACAATCATCGATACTATCGCTACGAATACTAAATCAACTAGTCGTAAAATAATGTCAATACTGAAATTAACACATCTGAAGCTTCTACTAATTCTACTGTAGTGGAAAATAGACTGGATTTGGAAGCAGAATTACTTGTGTGGCGAGATGATGTACAGTGATCGCAAAATACGAAAATTCCCCATTGAAGCTTCAATTTGTACAAGCTATTCATATTCTACATTTTTTTTCCTTCACTACGTACTTCCTATGGCACTTCAGCTCTCCTCTATGCAACTTAACCCATTGCTTCATTATTCGAGATCCTCACAGAAGCCGTTTAAAATATACTACTTGAAAACTCTTGCCAATAGCACACGCCACACTACTAACAGTTACACTACCACAACTAACACTAATATTAGCGTCACTCCTATCCAATATTCACATCTTTCAGAATGGTTATTCAATACCGTTATTCTATAAAATAGTATTACTAATTAAACAACTCAAAATCTACGCGTATACCACAAAGTCAAAGTTAAGGTGGTCATCAAACTAATACAAAACACGCATTAAACGCTTTCACTTATCAGATATTTATGACATAGGCATCAATTCCACACACCACTGAACAGTCGGATAAATTTAGCTAGTATCTTCGGTTCAATGCAAGAGTTATTACTTACACATAGTTCTATTATTCTTGCAACTATTTCAGACTGAAGTTTTCTCCACGTAACAAACAAGTTTCTACCTCTCGAATTATCGCACAATTATGAAGCAGCAAAAAGAAACCAAATAAAGTTCCATAATTATCTTTAAAAAATTACTAGATAGTGTTTTTATTGTTCCATACTGAGCAGTTTGAGCTAATCAACAACTGGGTAATTTTAAGACCATTCTATACAAACATATTCATTGTCAGTTCCGATGGACTGCATTCATTTTATATAGTTTAAATATCGTTTGTCTATATTTGAGTACCGATTGCCGGAAATACATATTTCAAAATTTTCCTCATTGTTTCCTTATTCGCTGGATCTTCCAAATAGTGGTCAAAAATGTCTAAAAATATCGGAAGCGAATTCTAAAATATAGAATGAAACAAAAGGAAAGTAATTATGTGAGAAACACTAAAAGGAGTTCGTGCTAATTCAATATAACACCCAATATATGGTATCCTGCTGTTTACATTTCTCTACCGAAGAAAAGTAATATTTTGTTGGTGAAAGACTAATTTCGAAATAATTCTGCTTCGTGTGATTGACACCAATAAGTTCACCTAGGAAGATGGCTGAGTTCAAATCAAAGGTTAAAAAACCATTGGCAAGCAAGAAACCAACCATAATCTGGAACTAATTTAACTAGCATTATGACAAAACAAACATAAAACAGCTTCCAATTGCAATTTGAGACACTTTGGAGACTTTTACGTTATTCTTTCTTCCTTAAATCATTCAGGAATCGATAGAACATATCCTGACTACACTTACCTCTGTTTACTCTCACAATCACCTAGTAAAAGTGAGTGTAATATTATGCTTTCCTATACGAAGCTAATCTGCCTTATTTCATGCATTAATCAAGATAATAATATCAGAGAAAATCAGATTGAAGTTGCACTCAAACAATAGATATATGGTGGAAAGCTGCTTGACAAAACTCACCTTGAAGGTTTCTTCCGATACCTGACGAGTTCGGTGTAGAACAGCTTCATTCAAACACAGCTTGTCCAATTCATTTTTATTAGCTGCTGCTTGCAATATTGGCACAAGTGCCTCAATCAGGGTCCTTGAGTAATATTTAATTCCTTCTGATTGCGCAAAGTTGCTTTCATCGAGACCTTGAAGTCTTGAGAATTTGGAAATATATTCAGGTTTAGCCTTCAAAAACCTGTGATTTAGTAAGAACAAATATTCTTTCTGCGTTTCACACGCTTACCATCCATACACCTTCAAGCCAAGTCCTACACGGTGTTCTTCTGTATCCACATGAGGTCCTAGTTCGCTAATTAACCGATCAACTTGGGATTGAGTGACACCAGTCATAATAATATGCTGTTTGTATGATGAGATATTACTTGCTATGTGAAGAATGTCATGCCCGTATATATATCTGATAAGTGGATTGAGAAAACCAATTAAAACAATCTACGCTCATTCCATTGTCATTGATAGACGTAGTCACACATAGCTTGGTAAATAAAGCAATGACATATGTCATGCTCCAATTGTATTGGTTGATAAACTTTCAAATCTTCAGGGAACGTGTTCTAATATTTGACCGAAGAATTACGCTCAGAACTAAATGCACTGAATTCACTTCATTTGAGTGCAAGACGGAGTTTTCAATGGCTGTCTTCAGAATTTTAACGTTGGGTGCTGTTCGTGAGTCGCTTACTACCAGTAGTTGCTGGGATTGGTAGTATTTGACACGACCAGACTCATATGGAAATTTGGTTTTCATTGTATTCACTGTGGTAAAACTGATAACAGATATAAGTCAAATGATGTTAAAATTCTGAAGACAGCCATTGAAAACTCCGTCTTGCACTCAAATGAAGTGAATTCAGTGCATTTAGTTCTGAGCGTAATTCTTCGGTCAAATATTAGAACACGTTCCCTGAAGATTTGAAAGTTTATCAACCAATACAATTGGAGCATGACATATGTCATTGCTTTATTTACCAAGCTATGTGTGACTACGTCTATCAATGACAATGGAATGAGCGTAGATTGTTTTAATTGGTTTTCTCAATCCACTTATCAGATATATATACGGGCATGACATTCTTCACATAGCAAGTAATATCTCATCATACAAACAGCATATTATTATGACTGGTGTCACTCAATCCCAAGTTGATCGGTTAATTAGCGAACTAGGACCTCATGTGGATACAGAAGAACACCGTGTAGGACTTGGCTTGAAGGTGTATGGATGGTAAGCGTGTGAAACGCAGAAAGAATATTTGTTCTTACTAAATCACAGGTTTTTGAAGGCTAAACCTGAATATATTTCCAAATTCTCAAGACTTCAAGGTCTCGATGAAAGCAACTTTGCGCAATCAGAAGGAATTAAATATTACTCAAGGACCCTGATTGAGGCACTTGTGCCAATATTGCAAGCAGCAGCTAATAAAAATGAATTGGACAAGCTGTGTTTGAATGAAGCTGTTCTACACCGAACTCGTCAGGTATCGGAAGAAACCTTCAAGGTGAGTTTTGTCAAGCAGCTTTCCACCATATATCTATTGTTTGAGTGCAACTTCAATCTGATTTTCTCTGATATTATTATCTTGATTAATGCATGAAATAAGGCAGATTAGCTTCGTATAGGAAAGCATAATATTACACTCACTTTTACTAGGTGATTGTGAGAGTAAACAGAGGTAAGTGTAGTCAGGATATGTTCTATCGATTCCTGAATGATTTAAGGAAGAAAGAATAACGTAAAAGTCTCCAAAGTGTCTCAAATTGCAATTGGAAGCTGTTTTATGTTTGTTTTGTCATAATGCTAGTTAAATTAGTTCCAGATTATGGTTGGTTTCTTGCTTGCCAATGGTTTTTTAACCTTTGATTTGAACTCAGCCATCTTCCTAGGTGAACTTATTGGTGTCAATCACACGAAGCAGAATTATTTCGAAATTAGTCTTTCACCAACAAAATATTACTTTTCTTCGGTAGAGAAATGTAAACAGCAGGATACCATATATTGGGTGTTATATTGAATTAGCACGAACTCCTTTTAGTGTTTCTCACATAATTACTTTCCTTTTGTTTCATTCTATATTTTAGAATTCGCTTCCGATATTTTTAGACATTTTTGACCACTATTTGGAAGATCCAGCGAATAAGGAAACAATGAGGAAAATTTTGAAATATGTATTTCCGGCAATCGGTACTCAAATATAGACAAACGATATTTAAACTATATAAAATGAATGCAGTCCATCGGAACTGACAATGAATATGTTTGTATAGAATGGTCTTAAAATTACCCAGTTGTTGATTAGCTCAAACTGCTCAGTATGGAACAATAAAAACACTATCTAGTAATTTTTTAAAGATAATTATGGAACTTTATTTGGTTTCTTTTTGCTGCTTCATAATTGTGCGATAATTCGAGAGGTAGAAACTTGTTTGTTACGTGGAGAAAACTTCAGTCTGAAATAGTTGCAAGAATAATAGAACTATGTGTAAGTAATAACTCTTGCATTGAACCGAAGATACTAGCTAAATTTATCCGACTGTTCAGTGGTGTGTGGAATTGATGCCTATGTCATAAATATCTGATAAGTGAAAGCGTTTAATGCGTGTTTTGTATTAGTTTGATGACCACCTTAACTTTGACTTTGTGGTATACGCGTAGATTTTGAGTTGTTTAATTAGTAATACTATTTTATAGAATAACGGTATTGAATAACCATTCTGAAAGATGTGAATATTGGATAGGAGTGACGCTAATATTAGTGTTAGTTGTGGTAGTGTAACTGTTAGTAGTGTGGCGTGTGCTATTGGCAAGAGTTTTCAAGTAGTATATTTTAAACGGCTTCTGTGAGGATCTCGAATAATGAAGCAATGGGTTAAGTTGCATAGAGGAGAGCTGAAGTGCCATAGGAAGTACGTAGTGAAGGAAAAAAAATGTAGAATATGAATAGCTTGTACAAATTGAAGCTTCAATGGGGAATTTTCGTATTTTGCGATCACTGTACATCATCTCGCCACACAAGTAATTCTGCTTCCAAATCCAGTCTATTTTCCACTACAGTAGAATTAGTAGAAGCTTCAGATGTGTTAATTTCAGTATTGACATTATTTTACGACTAGTTGATTTAGTATTCGTAGCGATAGTATCGATGATTGTAAGTGTGCTAAAAAATCGAGTCTAAGTGGGCACTTAACTGAATAATGCGAGGGTTTACTCTACTACTTTGACTTCGTCCACATTGGATTTGGATGTGACACTCTTGCACGGTAAAGTGAGATATTGTATATGAGTGACAGAGGATGATGAGGAAATGTTTCTGCTAAATTACAATACATATATTATTAAAATATTTGTTTGAATTCGAGCGATATAATTTAGTCTATGGAATGCTTTCATTGAGGTCATATTTCAACAGTTATATGTGTATGCTGTAAACTTATCAATTTTGCGTTGAATCGAGTTTGCGCATTAGATCCTTCGTCATATGATATATCAGTTAGAGATGTTGACTTATCACTTGGAACAGTCCTCGTACATCCTTTTCGATAGGGACTGATCACTTACAGAACAACTGGCCTGCAAGCATCTGAGTAGATCTCGGGCCGATGAGACATACACTATCACTCAGAACTATTAATCAAGAACAGTCATGATGTTGGTGTTTTGTGTAGATGAGCCACTTGATATTGTTGAGTGCTTTTGACTACTGTATTACTGTCAACATCGTTTCTAGCAGGGAGACCTTCACAATGAACCTACTGCCGACGAAAGTGATGCTTAACGAAGAGTGGACTATTGGACATGGTGATGTTGATTGATAACGTCGTAATATGGAATTCTATTGGTTAATTAATGCGTTAGTTCGAGATTATTGGATGATATGTTTTGAAGCTGAAGTTTTTGATAACCACTGCATTTTCATATAAAGAACACCACTAGAATAATTGACTAAATATCGTAGATACCGGTGTGGTGTTTGTTCTCGCTTACTAGTCAGGTGTATTTTAGGTGCTATGACAACTAACTAACATTACAGAGAAATGAGAGCTGTCTATTGGCTGATTTATACCACTCCCAGTAAATATAACACTCGCATGTATGAGTGTTTCAGTTTTCGTTTCATTCTGTCGTTTGTTTGGCGACTGAGCAGTTGTAAAGTAACTACCGAGAACAGAGACTAGGTTGTTTGCGTTACACTGAAGGGATGTTGAAAATCTACTGGAAAAGGTGGAATACTGTGGCGATATTTTTTCAAAACAGTAGTCTATATCAGTATGTGCGGTACTAGTGCTGGAAGTGTGTGAAAAATGTGCTACCAGAACCATATCTTTTGACTTACAATTTCAGTGCAAGAGGAATTATGAGCACTTATTCGTGTATGATTAGTTGTTGTAGTAGTGTATTTTGATGAAACCCATACCATATGTAGCTAGACGAGTCAGTCAAATATTTCATCTATTTATGTATGTATGACCTAGTTTCAACAATTGTTTTCATTCATTAGACCTGAAAAATCGTAACTATACATACGATTTCATGCATGTCTATGTTCAAACAAGTTTCGTCTAAAACACATATTAGCACAGAGCGAATAAAAGTTTTTTTAATCTTCTATTTGTGATTACAGCATGATTCCACACTGTATTTTTGGTACATGTATGGAATTTTCAGCATGTGATATCGGTAGCCCAAATTTTGCAGGCCGACCATAGATATCAGGTGTACGTTGGAAGGGGATCGAACCTCGGACCATGTGCATGGTCAGCGAGAGTCTTAACCACTGTGCCACCGCCACAGTTTGAAAAGTTTGCAATGACTGATGGGTATCAATCAAAAAACAGTGAAAGTTTAATTAGATGCGAGCATTTATAAACAAGGAGTTGTGTGATGAGACAAACAAGATGGTCAAAGAGTGAATTATTGTCAAAATGAACATGGAAAGACAAGAGTGTTGACATTACACTAGAATGGAGAGGGTAAGAGAAGCATATTTCGGTTCGTGCAATATATTCTCTCCAGGGGTTCTGAGGCAGCTAAGAAAAAACATGTACAGAATTCAATGGATGCGTTCTATTGCATGGCATTCTTGCTAACTGCGTACCCGCTAATCACATCTTCCAGGCTATGGACAGGTACCAGTAGTTTGTAAAACAGAACGACTCGTCACATAATCCATTGTTTGTGAAAAGAAGGAGTATAATGATTTTGGTTAAGAAATTTCAACTCATTTGTAAACGTCCTTTACATTTGATGCACCAGGAAAACTACTATTTTACAACATTTCCTCAAGTAAACTATTGCCTTGAAAACATTCATTTCTTGTCCAGTCATGTATTATTGGGCTGCGTGATACTATCACATCAGTAATGACTTAATCTTTTCCGAAATTAATGCGTGGTAAGTGGCCAGAGCTAATCTTTGGCGATGTTAAACATGCTAATGAAGGCCAATTAATACGGTCATATAATGGACTGGATGAGGTACGAAACCTTTGGATCTATGTGCACTTCGTTCCGGTTTCATCAAAATTGTATTTAAACATTACTGGTGTTCATCAAGAAATAGGAAATGTAGGTCCTGTGGCACACGTTGATCAACTCGACCTGACATTTACTGTCAGAGCTGTGAAAATAGTCTATTTCACGGTCTTATTATGCTCGACTGAATGACTCAGTTGGATTGATTAAGTCTGTATAACTCTCTTTGTAACTCCATAATGATGAATATTGTGATTTATTTGAAGGCTGTTCAACATCGAATCCGTCAAAATGAAGCATGACGTGTTCAGCATTTAACTTTCAATCAACGAGTTACACGCTTAAGGGTGTAAAAGTATAAGTTCACAAGATTAAATATCTCGTATTAGGCGGGGCTCAACTGACAGGACATTTATTATTTTTGCCTAACGATCATACATGTGTGTAATGGCGTTCACTATTGTTGTGGTTTTAGCGGATATATGAACACTGAGTGCGATAAAGGACAAGTAGTGAAGTTTAGTGTCTCAGCTGTTAATGCAACTCCGAGTTCACATCATTTTGTCAGTGTTCTGATTACTTTGAGTAACATAAATAGTGGTTGTGTGACGATGTGAATTATGATTACTTGTGTTTGACACGTAGTTTGTTTTCATTTGAACGTTTTGTGAGTGAAGACAACAACATTTGCAGCATATGCAAGTATTGTTAACTGGATAATTGTTAGTGTGATGGATGCTTATTGTGTTTGGTCGACACGTTCCATGACCTATATAGGGGTCATTAAAGTGGTGAAGGTATGACTTGTTCATCAGTATTGCATGAGAACTAAATGTCACAGTGCATGAAGTTGATGGAAACGTGACATTTGATTTTTGCATGTGTACGAGGTCTCACAGACAAATATCTCAACGCACATTATGAATGACTCACAAGATAAATGTCATATACATCTTAGGATACCATATGCATGGGTAGATGTTCACTGTTGATAAAGAATACCACACTGATTTTCATGTCTGAATGAGAGTTTCGTGTGGTGTTTAGGAATCATGATGTTTGAACAGCGTCATTCGATATTGACTGTGAGGAAGCCAGTGATACTGGAAAGTATTCAGTTCTATTTGGAAGTGTAAACTACTTGACATCTTCAATCTCGCTAATTTCTCTCATTCATTACATATGCATTGCGAATTATGGTGAGGTTCTGTTAATTGTCGTAACATCTCCTTTGAACTCGATGTCAATCAGCATTGACCACTATCTCGACAGCCGCCGTCGATTGTATCCTCACTGCGAAATTTCACTCCCGACCTCAACGTTTTAATGTGTTTCTAACATAAAAATATCAGGCATTCTGTAATTTGTTTCCAAACTTACATTTAAATGGAGCCTGGTCTTTTTTGTTTCGTTTAATTACCTAATACAGTTCATTTTCTAATACCCAGAAGCGTAGCGCGTGATTAGTCAAATTACTTTTTCACACGCCCTCAAAATATTCAACTAATATCTCTTTCAGCCTCATGATCACAAAGATAGCTTAATAATCATCCATTATCTTGTCACTGTTGCATGAGGGTGACTGTATTAAGGCTTAAACTATACTCACTGAAGTTATAAAAAACTTTTTATTTGTATGTCTAAAGCATTATATATTAAGAGCACCTTCAGTTGACAGGTGGGACGTGTTTCAATTGAATAAGTATTGTTTGTTATATTTATTGTAATTATGTTTAATTTAACCTGAGAATGATTGAGTGGATGTGATCAGAGTTTAAAATATGGTTGTATTGTGATTTACTAGTATCCAGGTTTAAAAGATTATCTTTCATCATATTTAGATGTGCTATGAACTCATGATATAATCAAAATAAAAAATGAAATAATGTGCACGAGTGTGTCCCTGTAGTGTAATGCGAACAAATCGAGGGAATTGGATAGATGTTAATGGCTTCACATGTAGACTGACCAGAAGTCATTAGAACCACCATGAAGTGGTTGGTGCCAATCGGTAGGTAGTAGTGGGGAAATCATCATCACCACCAACAACAACAGACATTGTCCGTCAACTATCCGGTGTACCATAAGTCTGAAATGCAGTCATGTAAGAATGTTTGAGAAATACTTGGAACAACAGAAGACAAGGGACAGGCAACAGGTCGTTTATTAAGGAAATCAACACATATTTAGAGATTTTCATGTACATTATTATAGATTATTGTTAGCAGCAAAACACAGTCTTCTGATTAGTTGTTTCCCACAGAAAGGTAACCTTGCATCATTTTGTGGCTGTTTCGTGAATGTCAGATCATCTATATGTTAACTGTATCCGCCTACGCAAAGCCTTTGTTCTCATTTTACTCACGATCAATATTAGGGACATAAACATTGACGTAAATTACTGTCCACCAATTTTGACTATCGGGCAGCTCTCACCACATACCTACCGTTAATTTTTGGACATAAATCGGATTATCATCTGTGGACTGGAAAATATTTAACCTTTCGGTGTAGTTGATCCATGGACAAATACTCCTGTTGCTTGATATCTTACATTCTCACAATATAGTCACTACGACTGGTTTGAAAATATTTAAAAGCATATTACATCTGAATTAATGGTGTAAACCACTTGCAATAAAAACATATTTTTCTTTCACTTGATACCCTTGATATTCAAAGCACGTCAATCCGTAATTGTCATTACGTCTAACCACCATTTTCCTTTAGGTCTGATGAGATCATTTTTCTGTTCATAAAGCAAATTTGTTGAGACTGGCAATGAAAATTTGTCACTTATCTGCGTAGTTAGAATGTTTATGAATTGTTTGCGAGGCGGACGATTTACTTCATTTAACTTCTACATATCTCTGTTACAGTTATTTCTATGCAAAATGATATTCTTGCAAATACTTTTATCCGTCTACAAATCTTGCTGATACGTCACGTCTCTATAATGTATCTATCCCTCTTTTTTGTCATTTAGATAAATTATTAAGACCACTGAGCATTGAAGTTTTCACCACCTTCTAGTGAACTCAATTTGAATGTAGTCTTGATTAAACTGCAGCTGATATTGCTAATCGCAGTAAGCAGAATCCAGTTGCCTTGATGCAACTTACTATAAGCAAATGAAGCAGAGCTTCTGCAATATGCAAACTGAACACTAGTTCAAATTTCACGTGGTATCAAACGTCAAGTCTTCAATGTGCACAAGCAAGGTTATTTATGTGGTTTTCTTCATTCACCTCCAAGGCGAGCACTTGAACAAATAGTATTCAAGAAAAAATATCTCCTATAAAAATTAAATGTAGAAGGGGAGATTTAAACCACACTCTGGAACCGTAAAGAAGTTTCATATGAGAAGCTAGACAACAGGAAGCAAAATTTTGGCCAGGTGACTTATTGGATACTCTCTGTATTCCGCGGCTATAATCAAAAATGCAGGTAAGAGCCTACGTAATTCCTGTTTAAGACGATTTTGACTAAGAAGTAGACCAAAACATTTCAGAAAAGCTTCCATATCCTAGATATATATATATATATATAAGAAATGTGTTCTCATTGAAATAAATTAGTACTTTTCTTCTGACATTTTCTGGCTTAAAAAGATGAAAATTGTTTGGGGATAACGTTTGTGTTCGCTATTTCGTCAGGTTGTTAGGTGCATTTTGTTAACGTTTATCCACGTATTAATCCACTTAGACATTCACTTAACCTCTCAATAAGTTAAGTAAAATATGTATGCAACTTTCTTAGTGTGGTACAGAATATTCACGCTGTTGATTGTTTCATTGGCTAAAATATCTCTTACTAAACGTCGTTTAAAAATATTTGCGTGCTAAGAACCACTTCCAATTATATACACTTGCGCATCTTTACTGTATAAGGAACCTGTGAAAAATGTGGTTTTTAAAAACATATACTTTTTAACTGTAACTCATTCGCTAATTGATAAATCGATTTATTATTTGAAATAACTGTTAAAGAAATACTGACTGGCCTTTCTGAATATATATACAGCCTCATCAAAAGTATAATACTTTTTTCACTATGAAGGAGTGCACAACGCCCCATGATCAACACCATTCGAGTGAAATTACTTCGAAATATCCTCATCCAGCCTTATATCATTGCAGTTGGAATAATAATTTAGAAAGGCCTTATAGAAATAGACATTTTCAGGGAAAACCAGGATTTGTTGACCCACTTGGTGTTGTAAAGGTAAATCTATTTTTTCCCGAGTTTTTTTCTTTTCTTCCGTTTTATTCAGAAGATGAGAAGTTAAATCTGTAAGTGAACTTCATTAGTGCACCACTACCCTGTGTTACTGCAGAAATCCCGCAAATATAAATAATACAACTGTTTAGTTTGTAATTTTTAGTGTTCTCTGAGCTGGTTGGTTTAGTTGCGGAGCTTTCGTCGTCCTTCTGGACAACATCTCCAGCGCAATAATTAGCATAAAGTGAAATGATTAAAATTCCTTCATGAGTGATATATTTGCGTCTCCGCAACTAAGTCAACTAGCTCAGAGAACACTAATAATTGCAAATCATCCACTTGAGCTACAAATCTTCTCTATTATTTCGCCACTGTTTAGTATTCCTTGATATTATATTGATTGAGCACTAGGGTATCGGCAGTATAATCTTTCCACTTCTTAGTTTTAGTGCTGACTAAAATTTATCAGTCAAGTTTTTAATGTTGTCACGAAGCTAGAGAATGTTCTCTGAATTAACGTCAGTTGTGAACCGTTATATCTCAGCGACAACCATCTGATATCAACTTTATGATATTGAATATTATTCTGTAAGATTCCTATCTAAAATGAAACGTAACGTGAAGTAATTCATAATCTGAAAATTCTTACATATGATAGCCAGGTTTGTCGACCGAAACAGGATTTCCTTCACTTTTTCAACTTTGATACTTTTTATCTGTGAATAATTAAAGGATATCTTCTCCAGTCAACTTAACATGCTAATTAATTAATTGTTATATCATTGTTTATTACTGTCAAATAATAAAGTCATGCTCATCACATCAATGCAGAAAAAAAAGTTCTACAAATTAACACAGTCATAATTATTATTTAGTTATTCTTCAGTGAGTACGCTGACAGCACTTACCACAAAATCACATAGGAATTATCATTCTTAGTTATTTACAGGTTGAAAAAGAAAGTCACAGGGTACAATAAGTCTCTTACTTCTTTGCACAACAATAAGTCATTGCTATAATCATAGAATAACCGGGGCTATGTGTTTTAAATATGCTTATTTAATCACTAAATTTAAAATGGACGGTTTTTGTTTTGAATCGTATTATTTGTTTTCGTTTTCCACTTTACTGCGATGAAACAACATTTCCCTCTGTTTCTATGCCAACCTTATTTACACCTTATTTTTCACGAAATTATTTTACATATTGTACAAGTCTATTTAATTTTGTATTCAACCTCCTTGTGGCTAATCTACACATGTAGTCACGTAAATTTTCATATCATGTATGAAAAGGTTGTCTCCATTTAATTTCTGTTACTGGCTTGTAGCCTAGTATAAATTCGGTTACTTTCAGTTCGAAAATGTCTGAAAGGTCTGATCGCATAGTTTCCTATCTAAGGTTGACCAGTGGTCTTATTCAAATGAGATTAAACTTAACTTCTTTAAATGTCAGACCGTCGACTTTAGTTTCAGGCAAGAACAAGAGTTATGTGGACTGCTTCACTTCCACTTTTCTTACAGTAAGAACATCGATTTTGTTAGAAATAAGTCGAATAGTACCTATCTCGGTGTCAGTCTATTTTCCAATCTTTTTTGGTCGTCTCGTATCTTATTGATTTGTGAAAAAATTTTTTTTGATTTATTGCGTAAGTTGGGATTATTCAGCCTCAATAAATCCATTCTCAATAATTCAACTGTTCTACCCACTCCTCCTTGTTGTCACTCCTTGTTCTACTCTTAGCTTATAAGAGAAGGTTACATCAGACGACATAAGACTTAAAAGGCTGTAAGCAGAACTAGTGAAATGCCACTGACTTAGCTAACTAACATTGTTGTTGATAGGTTATTTAATTTGTGCAAGCAGATAGTTAAGGTCATGTCGGGTACTGAACATCCTCTTTATTCACAACTTTCTCCTTATATCTCTGTAGGTTTAACAAAAACAAATGCCATTAGAATTTGTGGCCTTACCACTGAACGTAAAAATTCTAGTCACACTATATTTAGCACAGGAATGGTTTGAAGAGACAAATTTTAGAAAAGGACTGTAAAAACCTACTTAATAATTTCTAAATTAACACCTGCATAAGCCTAGCATCATTATTATATATATTGTTCTTCTATTAACTTCACATATTGCAGTTATGTAATATGATTTTCTTCGTGGGCCATTGGATCGGTTCCCAGTGACTTCATGGTCTACGAGTTTGTCTTGAAACCGGAAGGTCCCGAATTCAAACCCCAGTGGGCAGGTGCGTACTGGTGGAGAGTTCCAAACTAAGAAGAAACAGCTGTCTAGTCCTCGTTGCTAGTTTTCTCAATGGCTCCCTAACCTATGTCAGCTCAAGATGAAATCTTGTAGCCAATCAAACCCCTGAAAATGAACACCTTAATGTGATTTCATTTGTTTGAGGAGATACATTTTTGGAATTTGCAGTTACTATCATTAGTAATCGTGGTAACATTGTCATAACAATAGAAAACATCACTCTACTCTTCAAAGGATATTTTCTAAAGGTAAAGAGGTGTTTCAATCCCAGTAATTCTACCTTGAATATTACAAAAATCACTTTACATAAACAACCAGAAAAATGTAACTATATCATACTGCACCATTCCAAGACGTACAAAGTTTTCATATATATTACGGCAGATAGAACGCTCGCCGACCATGCAAATAGTCCAGGGTTCGATCCCCGGCCGACTCACTCCTTTACCTCGCTAAGCCAGAAATAATGCTAGTAAAGAGAAAAGGTTTGGCATGAGGCTAGAAACCCCATCCTGTAAAATTAAACACTGCTACAGAAACTTAAAGCCTCTAGCTTGGAGGTCTATGTTCCACTGGGAACGTGAAGGAAAAAAAAGAAAGGATAATGGTTGGTCACGGCAGCTCATTATCTGATCAACTTATGAATGACGAACGTCATTCACCAACTGTTTTGGTACACTATATCCTTGAATATTTTGACCAAATATTAAACATCCAATCACACATGCATCTGAAAATATTTGGGTTGACAATCAGTCAAGAACCCATAAAGAACTGAATTTGAAAAGTAAAATTCACACCTAACAATTAATAGTGTTTACTGCTGAATCATTGTTTGTTAACGTTGAACTACAGGGCACAAAGCAGAAAAACCCTCTAATATCCCCTAAGTGATCAGTCGGAGTTTGTTTAGATAATATTTATACAGTCACAGTGGGGAAAACCTAGTTTAATTTTAATGGTGAATACTGTTCATAATATACTAAACAGATTTATTATGCCGCAGTTTTCTCTCGATAATAACCTAACTATCAGAATTCCAGTATGTCCTTCTGGGGTTAATGTGACCATGTAACATTTATCCCAAACCAAAGATGGCCATTTTTATGATATATAAGTTGCCAAAAAATAAATAAATGTACAAGATAGTATGTTAGCATTTATAGGAACAATCTTTTCAAAGTTCAAGCATTCATTGAAGAAGATAACGCATCGATGTTGTCCTTGCATTTTGAAAAGGGAGATGAGAGCAAAGGCTGTAAAAACCAACGCGAAGTGGCATCGTGATAAATTAGTAATGTGACATCATTATTAGGAGTTGGCGTGATAATATACTCATATGAGAAGCTGGAATTCATTCTCGCAGTATGCTAATGAACGATATTCTGTTTAATATTTTAATAGTTTTTTAAACAGTATTTTCCATGAGTAAAATGTTTTCCACAAAGATTTGCTTTTTTTAACTAGTTACTCTAAGGAAACTTCTACTCTCGATAGCTTGAGGCCTTATAGTTTAAGTTTTCCGCGAGTAATTTCATGATATTTATTTTATTTACTTATTTACTCACGTCGATGACTTCAAATACAACTATGATAGTCTTTTGGGTATTAAAACTCGGACACAATATGCCAGAAATAAATACGGCACTTTAAACTAAAAGAAGAAATGATTCACAATCCAATAAAATATTAGGTTTATTTAAAAGCCCCTAATTATCATAATAAAAAGGATTTATTTCAGACAGCATGTGAACACACAGTACAGATATTTTCAGCATTCCAAAACATCTCTTCTTCGTAAGGGATTTACATGTAAATTAATAATCTGAAGTATGTTGAAGTATGTAACGTTGTTGTTGCACACGAAGAGGACAGAGTTTTGTTTGAGGATAATTAAATATGTGCGCGAGTTCATGTAGTAATCATCTGATATAAATTCATGATAAGTTTATTCATACATAATACATAGCGACACGATGATAACAAAAGGATGAGGTCTTCAGTACAATTTAATACTTCTGATCATATCCGTATTACCTTCTACAAGCAATTCTTTCCATCAAAAAAACCTAAATCCTCCAATATTCAAAAGAATATTTTAATTTTTCAAGAGCCATTTTCCCAACCATTCACTGAAATAATATAGTCTTTAGTTTGTTTATCTTTAATGGATTCTGTCATTCGAAGCTAATAACAAGTATGTACAAGATTAAGGTTAATATTCCTTTAGAGAGAGAAAACAGGAGGCCCATCAAAGATATTTTTCAGCAGTTTCTTCCTAAAACGCTGTATAATTGCTTTTATATACATAAGTTTACACACATAGTTATTTTTGAATTTCACACAACAGAGAATAAGGGAGATAACGATTTTCACTGATCCACAGTTTCAAAACAATCTGCAGCAGTGATAGATTGGAAGGAAACTCCTTATCCTGAAAAATATCCTGGCTAAAATGGAAAAGAACATGAAACCAAAGCCAAAAGGAGGAAAATGCACTTTAGTACCAGCGAAAATAATGTATGTTAGTCTGAATCTTAGGAAGACTTATTGGTAGACATGCTAAAGAGGAGAATCTCTAGGCCCATAAAGAAGACCTTTCCTGCAGTAACACCACGAGTGGTTTTCTCTAGCCGCTCACTGCTATGTGAAGGACAAACTCGCGCATATGACCACTCCAATATGCATTTATCCTTTCACGTGCTCCTGCGAAGCTAGGTATATAAGGCGCTTTATGCGTGTCGTTTCCAAACGTGTTAGGGAACATTACCCAGCATCGCTGGAAAAGAAGGCATCAGTTACAGGATTTCATCGTGAGCTGACATCAGTTAGAGAACCATTGGAAAACCAGATGTGAGTACTGGACAGCTGTTTCCGCTGTCCTAGTCGGGGACTCTTCAGCAGTACTCACCCACACCACAGGGTTCGAACCCAGAACCTTCTGGTTACAAAGCGAGCTCGTATACCATTAAGCCACTGGGACCGATCCAATGGCGCATGAATTCTAACTTCTGCCGATTCACGACATAGAGCGACCCGTAGTCAATGTCTTCGGCAAGTATTTGTCCTCACACCCAACCTGCTGCACCCTACTGGTCACGACTTCCCACTGGAATCCCAGGTAAATACCTACCTGAATAGGGCCAATCGCCAGTGAGCATCTCATTGGTATTCAGGTATTGGTTTGTAGGGATTTAGTTCAATCAGAAGCACCATAACTGAGCACCTTATCAACATCTGTGACAGCTTCTCAACTGATTCATCATTCAGAGTTATTTACAGAGTTAAAAAAAACCTACCACCGGCAGCATGTTTCCGACATCGTTATACTGCAGAAGAACTCACCAAGTGCAATAAAAACCTGAGCTATTTATTCGAAGGAACTGACATGGTACTACTTCCTTTTAACTCCTTAGTTCTCGATTTTTGTCTTTTCACTTTTAAATCACGGAAAATACCCATTGAGTCATGAAGAAAATAAAAGACAGATTCAGCGAAGAAAATTTTATTTATCGACGAAATCATCTTCAGAGGCTGTACAATCGTATTTATACTTAGAAAAATATATAGTGGTCTATTATTGAGTAATAGGGGGTGACATAATTGATATAATTAATCATCAGTGGCTTTAGAAGTGAAAATTAAAAGTTGTAAATTACATTTATTTATTTATTTATTTTCGATTACAGCTTGATTCCACACCGTATTCTTGGTACAAGTATGGAATTTTCAGCGTGGATATCGGTAGCCCAAATTTCGCAGGCCGACCATAGATATCAGGTGTGCGTCGGCGAGGGCTCGAACCCCGGACCATGTGCATGGTCGGTAAGAGTCCTAACCACTGTGCCACCGACGCACACATGGTACATGGTACTCAACGGAACAAAAATAGAAGTTTGAAAAGGTTAAAATTGCTCTTGAGTGAGAATAAAGTTATTAGAGTGTCAATTTAACAAGTGTCAAGAGGGTGTGAAAATATACAAAAGAAGCATATGAAATTGATAATAGTGAATTAATTATTAAAGCAAAAGCAAACTAAAAGTAAAATTAAAAATTAAGAACAAAAGAAAAAATCAAAAATCTTTTACAGGGAACGATTAGTGAAGAGGTTAAGACCAAGGTAGGATAAAAGACTGGACAAACGTTTTCTGTATACAGAGTTCAGGGTTGTATTGATGAATTGCCAGCACCTCCGCCATACACAAAAGCCGAAACCTGACGCCCTTTGTACCATCTGGCTTCACTTTGTAGATGATGTTGAAAGACGACTCTAGTGGAGCTACATGGCCTGAGTTCACCAAATGCTCGAGAATTGAGCTAGTAATTGTCTTGCATTGTCCCTTTGCTAATGTTCAGAGATGCGTTTAGAAAGCGTGCGCTTTGTGCGGCCAATATAACTAGCTCCACACGAGCAGGTGAATTTATAAACACACATTGAGGCGGCCAAAAGCGGCAGTTTATCCTTGACACATCCGTTGATCATTTGTCGGCTGTAGAAATTGTATAAGTATAAATACGACTGTACAGCCTCTGAAGGTGATTTCGTCGATAAAGAAAATTTTCTTCGCTGAATCCATCTTTCATTTTCTTCTGACTTTTCTTGATTTTCAGTCATATAAGCTATTACTTCAATTTATTCTGCTGCTCACCCCGTTCGCACCATTTTACATATTATGCAACTATTTTCTAACCCTGTGTAATTTTGTTTCTGTGCCCCTTGCTATCTATGTTCACAACTTTAAACTTTCATATCATGTTGAAAATGATATCACCTTTTATCACCTTCGTTATTACGTCAAATTAAATAATAGTTGTATTTGTGTAAACTTACATATATAAATGTTACTCTACAGCGTTTGAGGATGAAACTGCCGAAAAGATACATTTAATGAGATTCTTATTCCTTGGTCCCTAATGTCCTGATTCGTATTTTCCACAACTATATCCGTCTATCAAATTATTTTGTTACCTTCTCTTGCAGTTGGTGGATAACATCGAATGTGTCAAGACAGTTACAATTTATGCTATTTTCTCTCCAGGAAATAAGCGCTTTACATTATACGTTTTTTGATTTTTTTTTTTCATTTAACGTTTCATTGTTAACAATGTGTTCAAGAGACACTGGAAAAAATCTAATTCGAAAGAGGTCATGATCCATTTAATCAAATGTAATTTAAGTAATTACATATTCACATTAAATGCCCTGAAACATGATAGTCATTATTTTCAGTCAAAATAAATGTATACAGCAAATTTAAAAATTTTTTTGCTTGATATAATTTCGTCATTTTATATTTTTTCGCCATTAAGCTATGCCTAACAATTCTAGAACAATGTACACATGCAAAACCACACGCTCCACACTCTGCAACATCTACATCATCTAATAGTCAATATTGCGAAGGATTAACCATTTATTTGGAAAACTGGGAACCGGATATACAAGTTGAACAGTGTAAGTCATTTTATATTTGATCAGTATTCTACTTTGACTGAATTAACAAATCTTAATTCATCACTGAAAACCACTAGAGTTCTGCTTTTATTTACCATCTACTTTTTTATCTGAGATATGCAGAGGTTGTAGGCAGATTACCTAGGAAAACTTTGGATTGGTAGATTACTGCTGACATAAGAGGTCACGATTGAAGGTGAAATTAAAATTCGAGGCTCAAAAGGGTATTTATTACATGTAGTAATTACAGCGAACTGATGACTTAGCAGATCATTTTCATAGCCCAGGTATTACAACACAAGGCTAGACACACAAAGGCCACTATTCTGATTTCTGCTGTAACCCAATTTTTTCTTTCGCTTTATACTAATCACTCATCATATATATAATTATCTTTTTTATATTTACACCCTTTCTAAATATATTTTTTTCTAAATTTAAATGATATCCAAGCGACAAAAGAACGGCAAACTAGGCAAAACATTTGAAGCGAAGACACGGGTAGGACAAGGTTCCCAATTGGGGTGCATTGGATGATACGACAGGTACCTTGGGATTACTAAATGCATTTTTAAAAACGGTTTCAGGCTTTCATGAACTGCTCCCCTCTTTCGATAACGAGGATCATGTGGCTGTTCAGAAAGTATTAGTGGCGTGGAACTATGGCAGTAAATAAACCAGAACTTACCGCCCAACAACTCTCCCAAAGTAAATGGAAATCGGTCCTAAAAGCGCTGATTAGACCGTTGGCTGATATCACGCGCTAGACTCTCGGGTGAAACCCGAATGTTACATTATCAGTTGAGCGTTTCTCTGAGTGTGATATGGAGGAGATTATGTGAAAAGAAGATCAGTAGGACCAGCTAAAAACGACTGCAGGGAACAGAATGAAATGATGATGGAGTCCAAGGGAATAATTACAACAATAATGATAAAGAAAGCAATCATCTAATTGTCAACTGGGCTACATAAAAGTTTACCTGACAATAATTACTAACTTAAAGTTATCACGCAGTGTGTGAATCTAGACTTAAATAGACAATAATGACTACTTACGTGTAACTACGCTTAAAGTAACTTGACGTTCACCGGACTGAAAAGCTTTGATTATAACCGACTTTTTGGAATGAATTAGTAGGGATCGGCGGCCTGCTTAAAACTTGGGCTATCTATCTATTGCAAATATTTTCCCTCGCTCGGTTTGCTGTAATCGATTAGGATATGACATCTAATGCCTCTGATTCACAGGTTCCTATTACACTTGGGGAAACGCCTGACTGTGGGTACCAATGCGTTCCAATACATGAGATTACTGTTCTTCAGTGAAGTCTTTTGATCTCAAAATGTATCGTGGATTTCTCGAAGGAGACAAAGCAGATATATCCCAATGGGATGGTTTGTACTTCAGTTCAGAGACCATTGTGTCAAAGGATATCCTGTACGAAGGGAAAATATAATGCAATAAACGCCTGTGAAAATCCTGTACATCTTATAAATACTGTGCAGAATAAAAATGTTATTATTATTACAGCGTTGGAACTGAAAATATGCACCCTATTTTACTTCAGTCATCTAGAGATAAACAGATAAAATATAATAGCAAATATACGATATATGTTTGTGATTTAGCTTATCAGATTTTCTATTTGGAATAAAAGTTTACCTCAGAAATACCAGGATAATACGGAACGTGAAGTGAAGTAACAGATAGTAAGATATCAAAGAATTTGATTTGCGTACTACCGATTCTCGTCGTCTCGATAATTTTCGCCAAGTAGTAGCCTACAAGAATCAGTCTGCGACTCAATAGTTTAATACTCACTGCTAGTTAAACTTTATCAATTTATCTGTCTATTTACAAATGTCGAAAGAAATAGATCAATCGGGTATGCAATATACTCAGTCAAAAGAATGATACAAGTGAAGCTTTGGCTCACTAGCTCTAAAAAACGGTTCTGGGGTTTGAAACTCTCCGTCTACTTCATTCCGGAAACTGACTACCTATTTCTCGAAATCTCCTCCGAGTTTCTAATATTCAGTACAACTTTCTAAAAGCCTTGTTTTAATTTATTTAGGTGTACAAAGTTATATAGAATTCCCTTGTAAAATGGAATTAGAAATGTGTGTGGATAAATCACCCAAAAAAGCTTTGCAATTTATAATATCCTATTTGCGTCAACGAGGACCATTTATAACATGGACTATTAGATATGATACACATCGAAGTATAAATAGGTAGGTGAAAACATTCTGTACGTATAAATAATTATTTTATCGAATCTTACACTTAATTTCGTAAAAATGTTCAGTCTAACTTTTTTCTGGAAAGTAACTCTAGCTGGCAAACAGTTGGATACCATGCTTGACAAGAAGAATGACGTGAAGTATGAGACTGAGACATTTTGCTGACTAATACGTTCTGCCAAAGACTTATGAAGTTCGATTAATTTTTATCGTAATTTAAATACAGTAAGTACATAGATGGATCTCATGAGAACTCATAAGAAAAAGGCAGTGTACATCACGATTTTCTACACAGAAATTGAAGCACATAGGATTCCACTATAATAGAGTCAAGTATAGTGTTCAAATAACTAGTAAATTCAGAAGCGATGTGTTCTGGGAACGAAATTATTTGGAATACCTCTACTCAATGAGATGCAACTTATCCAGCCGTTTTCTCAATATAGAATACAGGCTTTGATATAAGAATAGAATTGGTGCACTGTGGTAGAGTGTAATTTCATTAGGAATAAAATTAATTTTGATAAATTCTCAGTGTTATACAGTAATATTTACTGATGACATTTCGAGCACAATTTATTGCTCGTAATCATATCAAGGTACCTTGACACGTCATCGGTAAACAATACTGTATACCACTGTGAGGCTTTATCAAAATTAATTTTATCCCTAGTGGAAGAATACAGGCTTCATTTAAATTCAAACTTTAGTATAGTGATATTAAAACTAAGATTGGAGCTTAAATTACAACCAAGGAGTTTTTTATCATTTATTGTGCCACGCTAAAATGCAACATTCTTATTTATTATAAATTTATCTGTAATTGCAGTATACACACAATAAAAAGTTATACTTTTGGCGATATTTCGAGTAAAACGTTTTTACTTGTTCACACTCCTCAAAATATTAACAAGATCAAAACTCATTATTCGACTTCAACAAACGTTACAAACACATTTAGTATTACTTGACCTCTCCCACAATGCACGGACTTGTCAAATAAATTATCCGTATAATAAAAAAGATCAAGAGGAGAAGGAGGACTTCTGCCGACAACTGTAGACGGTAATGAAAAAGAACCTGAATGGCAACATCCAAATCCTCATGGGTGATACGAATGTCAAACTTGGAAAAGACAACGCAGGAGTCTGTCGGAGAAATGAATAAAAACAGAAATTTCTCTGCAGATATATATGTATAATAGCTGTTCTGAAAAAGAAAATGTCACTTTTCTACAAAATTACTTATAATTTTTCAAGTATGCTGAGATGAGCGATTATGTTTGCTTACAAGACGAAAAAGGGAAACGGCGAGTTAAACGAAGACTGATTTTAACATATGTCTAGAAATCCGTAATTGAAACCATTCTCTTCCAATACATGATATTTAAGTAAATAGTAGATGTGAATGAAAGAGACTTTAGAATATCATCAGTTAAATATTCTACATACCATCGGCAACAATTCCTCGTGTATTCCAGTGTGTGTGAGAGTGAGAGGTATGCGTGACGATCGAATTGTAATAAATCAACCACGGCAAATTGTTGTTGTTTTCTTCACACACAGAAAGGATGGAAAACATACATGTCAGAGGTCAGTCTCCTTTCAGTTATTAATCAAATCAAATAAGCAGTTTAACACATAGCACTTTAGTCCCACCCATCCCCCTAAGTATATTACTTTGTCTTTCCTTTCTTTGTATTTGGATAGATTCTTAACAAAAATGTTCTCTGGTTATGCACAGCATCTAAATGATTTAGAATTTACCAGTGCAATATTAATTGGAAGATATTTACATTTCTTATTGTCTGTTAGTTATTCATACAATATCTATTATTTAAAAAGTATTATTGCGAAAGTATGGGGTCCGGTGTACTTAAATGTTCAATATGAACAAAACATATTATTACATTTTGATAGAATGGATGAAGAAACAACTGATTTAACAATATCTGTAAGTAAAATTTAATTTTGATAAAAATGAATGCGATAACAGAAACAGATGACAACGATTTAAGTCTTTTGGCTGGTAACTGCTTGTGATGGAGTCTGTTTCGTCCCATTTGGGTTACTGGATATATCTGTGTCTCACTGAATGATTGTGTTCCCAATGAGGTGGGAATCCAACATCCATCTTTCTAAATTTCACGGCTTTATCCGTCACCCACTGGTCATCGACAGCTACCTCTTGTACAATGAGTATCAAAAGTTTGTTAATGAATTCTTTTTGTATTTCCCTTCGATTTATTTGACTGAAATGAAATGCTCACTTAATGTTGGTCTATCAACTACTAGTACAGGGGCTTTGAGATTAAATCCAAGTTATTTGATTGACCATGTATTCATACAAAAAGATATTGGAAAATTCTATACCATGAGATTTGATCAGTGAATGTTATGCTCATTCTTTCACACATAAATGATTTTGGCATCTAACTTTCACTCAGTGAATTTTGATTTCGAATCCCGTTCCACTTACTTTATCCTAGTTAGCTGATTGACTAACACTCCTAGCTACTACGCCATATGTAAGTTAGTTCTGATTCCTGTTTGCAGTTAGCAGTTTATCCACAAACATAAATTGGTAACATATTCTATCTTTAATATATCCGCAGAATTCATTAAAACTATTCGAGTAGCTATATGTGCGTCGGTGGCACAGTGGTTAAGACTCTCGCCGACCATGCACATGGTCCAAGGCTCGATCCCCTGCCGACGCACACCTGATATCTATGGTTGGCCTGCAAAATTTAGGGCACCGATATCCATTCCATATTAGTTTGTTTGTTAGATGTATCACACAGTGAAACAGTATTAATTACTGGATGACGTTTCGAACACAATTTATTGTTCATATCAATCAATACCGATATCCACGCTGAAAATTCCATACATGTACCAAAAATACAGTCTGTAATCATGCTGTAATCAAAAATAAAAATAAAATATATGACTAAGACTTCATGAGTTATTGATATTTTTTAAGCTGACTATGGTTAACTAATTCCAACCTAATTCTATTTCGAAGCAGACTGTTTTCCGGGGTAAAAACTGAAGTGCCATGCCTGATAAAAATTACAGCACAGTTCTTCAGGATTCATAAGCTCATGTATCAACTTAGCCATCAGTCAGTAACTTTAGTGATTCGTAATTTGTCCTGCTTCGCTCAGTAATGCTCATCAAGGAAGACGACGGCTAAACACAAGCAGCAGAGGTTGTATACTACTCAGTTTATATTGCTTCATAACCTAACCAACAGACTCACCTTCCTTATCTAACACTCAAAGCCCTACATATAATACTGTGCACTTAATAAGAGAAACTGAGCTAAGGCATCTATGAGCAAACTTAGATGTTCAATCATACCCACAACTGATAAATAGGACAGAAGTACAAACCTTATACAACAAAATGCTAATCCACTGTCTTACACTATGAAATATTATTGCTTCTTGTTGTTTTTTCATTAAGTAAATTTACAAAAAATTAGGTGTTGACATTTTTGAAAATTTTTCATTTTAGTTATTCACCCAAATTATTGAAACAGTCCCCTGGTACACATTCCAACCATTTGAAGGTGTAGAAAAGAATTTCAGTCAAGATAGGAAGTTTCGTTACAAACATTATGCTTCTGAAGAAAGTTGTAAAATGCATAATAAACTTGAAATTCCGGCACACCTCAGAGGAACGATGTGTGATGCAATTAAGCAAGAAACGATTGAATATAAATTGAGAAAATTACAGGAAGAAAATTTAAAAAATCAAACAAATCTATCCACTGGTGAAATAGAAGATGGTAAACCTAAAATAACTCCTAAGTTCCAACCGGACAACTGTTCCCTAAAATATAAAAATTCATGTTGAGAAATATTCTGCAACACAGACATATATAAACATTTTCTTACTTGTATAACAACTTTGTAAATATTAAGTAAAGCCTATTATGAAGCGAGGACGAGAAAGAAGAGAGCAAGAGACATTATCCGAAGAAAACAAAAAATGTTTTCATGAATACATTTCCTAGCTATACATATATTTATATACATATGTATAATGTATACAACTAGCTTTTAAATAAACAATAAGAAGCCCCTATTAACTTTTTATTTCTTTATTTTTCTCAGAAAAAAATATCAACCTAATGAGGGATAATAAAGTGTGAAATGGAAACAGTAGTAGTCGGAATACTGGACCAGAGCTCTACTATCAGAGCTACAAGATACAAATTCACACATCAGTGATCACGGGTTGTGCTCTATTGTGATGTTTCCAGGATGCCACCTTCCTATGCAAGCAATGTTAACTGATGTATGATTAGATTCCATAGGGCCTATGGATGGTCAAATCCAAGTACGGCACCAGTGCCCGAAGTCTTTGAATGCCAGTTTAAACCGCGTAAGAATGTGTAAGCTGCCTGGCTGGAATCTCCACTATGCTAAGAAACAATGGTTGCAGGTTAATAATGAAATGGCTAAAGATCGTTTGCAGTCACGAATACGTATTCATTTCATATTTTCAGCAAGTTTCTCAAAGTCCTCTTATACTTATTATCTCTCCACGTCTCTCGTACGTCTTCGTCTATTAGTCTTCTTCCATTAACATTTATGTAAGATTTTATCATGTGTGCCAACTTCAACAGTAGCTTTATTAGTTTAGGCATTCTACAGATCTACCTAACAGGCGGTATGCATATCCGGCAGTAGTCCATTCACTTCTATTTAACTGCGTTGGAGCATAGCAACTGAAGTTACGAACTAACAGGTCTGAGTCAACTGATCAAAAGCGCATCCATACATATATTACGTAAGACAACTTTGAAAGAATTTTAAGTCTTAATTTCGTGATGGAGAAGGATGACAATTCGTTTACTGAGATTACAAATGTTCAATATTTGATGTGGCTAAGAGGTGAAGGAGATATGAAAATACACGGCCTTTATCGATGAGGAATGTTATCCGAATTAATTTTGAGTCAGACACGTTAAGACAAAAAAGGTGGCATGGAATGAGTCGGCTGAAAAATGTAAATTTTACAGTAGTCGTGCCCAAGAATCTTGTAAGTTGAGCTCAAAGTCGTTGACAATCGTAGAACTGAATTCACTCATTATCATCTTCCAGACTATGGGACAGTCCATTACATAATTTTATAAGTTAAAGCTATTAAAATGTACAGTATAAGAAACTTGATTGTCTCCCTTATTTTGCCAACACTTTAAGTGGTGCACTGTGCAATTATTAGTAAGATATTCAGTTAATTGAGACTAGGTGTAGAGAAAGCAAAGCAACACAAGAGAAAGATATGGAGCTATTGTGATTGTAAATTGACGCAAATTACAGCTTTTAATTGATTTTTACAAATGAAACTCAGTTTTCTCAAAATAGAACTTCTATTTTCACTAATATTATTTTTAAGGTCACTTACACTAGTTGCAGTGACCTCATTTCAAAATATATTGCAATTAATATCACTGACATCCTAGGCAGTACATATTAGAAGCACATGATTTTGATATTGATTTAAAGTGGTAAATCTAAAAATGAATTGTTTATTTCAAGTATAAAAATTGGGCACTGTAGTAGAGTATAACTACATTATAGACAAGATTTTATTTTGATAAATCACACAGTGTTATACAGTAATATTAACTGTGTGAGTGACTTGATATGATTATGAGCAGTAGTGTGTGCTCGAAACGTCATCAGTTAACATTACTGTATAACATTGTGTGATTTATCAAAATAAAATCTTATGAATTATTTGTGTTGAAGACTAGTGCTTCAATATTTGGTTGGTGAAAGTTGTAGATTGGGAAGAACTTGCTTCATGCAAAAGTATACCCATCGCTCGAATGAACTGAGATATTTATTAACAATAGACTGCATTGTTCAGCTAAACATTTATAAAATCTATGATTCTTATTAGTGGTAGTTTGGTCTTCTAAAGCAGTAAAATTAAGGTTGTATAGGAAGATTGAGTTTTATATGAGGAAACGATTTTCTCTACTTTTCTGTTATGCTCAAATGGCTTGCCCTACGAAGAGAAATAAATATATCAGTCGTGACACGGGACCTAAATTTCGTTTTACTTGATGCACACCAGTAATGCGAATCTGCAGGCTTGGGGAAACCCATGCTTCAACCATGACTTAGTGACGAAGACACAGACAGTAAGGAAACCTGGATCTGGAGAAAGATTCCTGCAGGGAGATAATTTACAGAATGTTTGTTTTGACTTCCTAGTGATTACACACGTTTTCAGTGGGAACATGAAGAATGAGTGTGAAGGAACACATAATGAGGTTTAATGTCTCAGCTGTCAATGCAACTCCGAGTTCACATCATTTTGTCAGTGTTCTGATTACTTTGAGTAACATAAGTAGTGGTTGTGTGACGATGTGAACTATGATTACTTGTGTTTGACACGTAGTTTGTTTTCATTTGGACGATTGATGCATGACTGCTTGTATTAAACCCTGTAAATATAATTTCTGACAATGGTGTTATACTACTGTTTGTTTCATAATTAGTATAATTATGAACACAAAAATGAGTAAAAAGAGGTGCAAATGCAAATGTTCTTCTAATGTGCATAACTATCACACTCACAATTATCAGTAATTTTCTGCTTGAAAATCGTGTTTGTAAAGACTCCAGGCCATTTATGCATATGTCATTATCGATTGATTTTACTTGAAATAAAATTCCGCTTCTTAAATTTTTTATATATTATACCATGAATAGATATGTTATTAGTGCAATTCAATAACAAAATAATATGCCATAGTGATATGTTTTTCATGCTAGCGAATATGACATCGCAATTGCGATTTCTATTGTGTATTAAATAAAAGTGAAAATTTTTGTTGATAAATGTTAGGAATGAAGTTAATGTGCACAACATTCCAGTCCCCAATTTCAGTGTTCATAATTTCGCCACATACAGCCATCGGAATGTGAACAGTGAATAACGATACAACGATCATATTTACAATCATTTAGCATTCTTACGATAGATCATACAGCTCTTTATAATGTAACGAACTGTCTAACTTATCGAAAGAAACTTGCTGATGAACACACAAATCACGTGTTGAGAACATTTCAAGGATGAATATAGACCAACGTAAATAGTCATATAGAAAAGACTACAGCAGTCAAAGGAGGGTCAGTATACGTCGGACTCAAATGTGCATAAAACAGTAACATAATTTGAAAAAAATGTTACCTTATTATAATGATTAAAGTAATTAAACACATTGGAAAGGATAATTCTTTCAAATTCGCATATGCCATTATACACCTTATGGTGCACTAGTGTCATTATATGGATGACAGTAAATAATCATGACACAAGCAGTTGACCAAATTAAATAAACTCCCTATCGGTCACTTGCTATTGACAGTCAAACTGGCTTCGGTGAAGACACCTTATTTACAAGGTCTAACACATGACGTTTCTACCAACAATTCACCGACTCACTAATACTACCAGTTTTTCACCAGAGGCAAGATTTAGTCAATGTGGACAGTTATCTGCTGTCATCGTTATTGATATGAACTGAACCGATCTGTTACATTATAGTGGAAGTTTACACAAAGCTTCAGAGTATATGCCTATTCAGTACTTAAATTCGAAAGGAAATTGTGACCGATCTTCAAGAGAACCTCACCATAATTCGCAATGCATATGTAATGAATGAGAGAAATTAGCGAGATTGAAGATGTCAAGTAGTTTACACTTCCAAATAGAACTGAATACTTTCGAGTATCACTAGCTTCCTCACAGTCAATATCGAATGACGCTGTTCAAACATCATGATTCCTAAACACCACACGAAACTCTCATTCAGACATGAAAATCAGTGTGGTATTCTTTATCAACAGTGAACATCTACCCATGCATATGGTATCCTAAGATGTATATGACATTTATCCTGTGAGTCATTCATAATGTGCGTTGAGATATTTGTCTGTGAGACCTCGTACACATGCAAAAATCAAATGTCACGTTTCCATCGACTTCATGCACTGTGACATTTAGTTCTCATGCAATACTGATGAACAAGTCATACCTTCACCACTTTAATGACCCCTATATAGGTCATGGAACGTGTCGACTAAACACAATAAGCATCCATCACACTAACAATTATCCAGTTAACAATACTTGCATATGCTGCAAATGTTGTTGTCTTCACCCACAAAACGTTCAAATGAAAACAAACTACGTGTCAAACACAAGTAATCATAATTCACATCGTCACACAACCACTACTTATGTTACTCAAAGTAATCAGAACACTGACAAAATGATGTGAACTCGGAGTTGCATTGACAGCTGAGACATTAAACCTCATTATGTGTTCCTTCACACTCATTCTTCATGTTCCCACTGAAAACGTGTGTAATCACTAGGAAGTCAAAACAAACATTCTGTAAATTATCTCCCTGCAGGAATCTTTCTCCAGATCCAGGTTTCCTTACTGTCTGTGTCTTCGTCACTAAGTCATGGTTGAAGCATGGGTTTCCCCAAGCCTGCAGATTCGCATTACTGGTGTGCATCAAGTAAAACGAAATTTAGGTCCCGTGTCACGACTGATATATTTATTTCTCTTCGTAGGGCAAGCCATTTGAGCATAACAGAAAAGTAGAGAAAATCGTTTCCTCATATAAAACTCAATCTTCCTATACAACCTTAATTTTACTGCTTTAGAAGACCAAACTACCACTAATAAGAATCATAGATTTTATAAATGTTTAGCTGAACAATGCAGTCTATTGTTAATAAATATCTCAGTTCATTCGAGCGATGGGTATACTTTTGCATGAAGCAAGTTCTTCCCAATCTACAACTTTCACCAACCAAATATTGAAGCACTAGTCTTCAACACAAATAATTCATAAGATTTTATTTTGATAAATCACACAATGTTATACAGTAATGTTAACTGATGACGTTTCGAGCACACACTACTGCTCATAATCATATCAAGTCACTCACACAGTTAATATTACTGTATAACACTGTGTGATTTATCAAAATAAAATCTTGTCTATAATGTAGTTATGTAACGACAGAAGACAAGGGCCAGGCAACAGATCGTTTTATTACAAAAATCAACACGTATTTATATATATTTTATATGCATTAATAAGGCTTATGCAAGCAAAAAAAAGGCAGTCTTCTCATTGGTTGTTTCTCGGAAGTTAAGCAGACAAACACAGTCTTATGATTGGTTGTTTTCGATATCTCTCGGAAAGTAGAGCCATCTATCTGCGAATCATATTTGTCCACATTTAAGTTTGCTGTGATTGGTTGTTGAAACGGCCTTGTTCCTATTTTCTCACGGCCCATATTAGTGACCTAGACATTAACGTAGATTAGTGCCAACCAATCGGAGAGCAGCCTGCTCTCACCACACTCGTCCCCCCGTCAAATACGTGCGACTGAAGTCGGCTTGATCTACTTGGTGCAGGCGTCATCGTTGGCTTGTCTCGCTGTATCCATTTCTGGAGCTCGCTGACGTTCACGCGCCTCTCATTGTTCGCCATTGCGATTGTGTCTGCGTAACCCCATCTCGAAGTGACCATATATGGTCCTTCCCACTTTGGAAACTGTTTGCCTGACCCTGTCGAACATTCGTCCATACTTCGGCCCACACCTTCATATGCTGCTTTCGCCCGACCTCCCAGCAGCGTCTCAAGTAGCAGCTCCATCGCTGACAGATCTTGAACGCCACTCAACTGCGCAGAAGCCTTGAAGTCCTGCCCGAAGATCCATATGTCTCCATCAAAAACTGCAGGGTATAGGCTTTTCATTTGTCGGTAGGCAGCGACACCAAATGTAACGACAGAAGACAAGGGCCAGGCAACAGATCGTTTTATTACAAAAATCAACACGTATTTATATATATTTTATATGCATTAATAAGGCTTATGCAAGCAAAAAAAAGGCAGTCTTCTCATTGGTTGTTTCTCGGAAGTTAAGCAGACAAACACAGTCTTATGATTGGTTGTTTTCGATATCTCTCGGAAAGTAGAGCCATCTATCTGCGAATCATATTTGTCCACATTTAAGTTTGCTGTGATTGGTTGTTGAAACGGCCTTGTTCCTATTTTCTCACGGCCCATATTAGTGACCTAGACATTAACGTAGATTAGTGCCAACCAATCGGAGAGCAGCCTGCTCTCACCACAGTTATACTCTACCACAGTGCCCAATTTTTATACTTGAAATAAACAATTCATTTTTAGATTTACCACTTTAAATCAATATCGAAATCATGTGCTTCTAATATGTACTGCCTAGGATGTCAGTGATATTAATTGCAATATATTTTGAAATGAGGTCACTGCAACTAGTGTAAGTGACCTTAAAAATAATATTAGTGAAAATAGAAGTTCTATTTTGAGAAAACTGAGTTTCATTTGTAAAAATCAATTAAAAGCTGTAATTTGCGTCAATTTACAATCACAATAGCTCCATATCTTTCTCTTGTGTTGCTTTGCTTTCTCTACACCTAGTCTCAATTAACTGAGTGTCATACCAATAAATAAGAGTGGAATTGATGAATTCATCGTATTTTGGAAGAACTCATCAGCCTGATACTCTGCATACACGGATATATGTACTTTTGAAACTACATTTTGTGCTATGAGACTGATGTTTAAACAATTTACATTGAACCAGGCATTAAGAAGACAAATTTCGCGAGATGGTATCATTTCGTAGTTTCTGTACAACCACTTTACAACTAACATGGTTAACAATGATAAAATAAAGTTCATGAAAATTACTCAGTTAAATAAAAACAAAAGTACATACTAATGACCAATCATATTGAGATAGGTCATGCAGTCCGGGGTACGCGAAGATTGAAGTCTATTGATTTTTGTACACACAGTTTAGGCTGTATGTGGTTAATCCAAAGTGCTTCCATCACCTTCAATAGCCTGGAATTAGAGTTATGTGAAATAATTTTGAAACAGTCATTAATATTTATTTTGTGACCATACATTAATAAGTGTTTTGCAATGGATGATGCTGGATTTCTATTAAGATTAATCGCGTTAGGATTTTCGATATGATTTACTAGCCATTTTGGAATATGTTGTTTTCGACGACATTGGAACATTCTGTTAGTTCTACCTATATAGGTGTCACCGCAGCTGCAGGTGAACTTGTAGATACAGTTTGAAGTAGAGTCCACAGGATTTCGTCCTTTAATCGTAGGAACAGGGATCGAAAATGTTCGGCAAGTGAGAAAAAGAGATGCGGCGTAGAATGTGCGTTTGATGGCTGATCGAAGTCTTTGAGTTGTCAAATGCATAATCTGGTCGCCCTTGAATGGTAGATTAATGAAGATGGCTTTCTTTGGTACAGAAGCTGTCTTTTCGAGATGTGGTTTTTCTTTGCTGTGTCATGCATAAACACAGGTGGGAATGTTTTCTAGGTCATGTTCGAATATATAATGGGAGAGAGAGTTTGAGCGAATAAAATAAGGATAAACTGCATTACGCTTCAATTACATCACTTAGATAAACAATTTGTTATCAGAGAATATAAGAACTGCAAACATAGTAATACCAATAGTAATATTTATAATAACAATAATAATAGTGTTAAAGTGAATTAAGATAATCCTAATGATAAAGGAATTTTTTAAACGATTCAAGAATAATAATAAGAGGTAGAATAATAAGTAAAACGTATTACCATGGTAGGTTTAGAGTCACAACCATCTCCTTTTGTACACGGAGACCTAGTTTACAAACTCAAAATGTACAAGCCTCTGCAACTGCAAGCATCTTCTTGTTTCTTTGTCTGCTTACAATAGTGAGTGACTTGACGCGTCGATATCATTTTCTTAGTCCACAAGATGTTTTGTCATTGAGAATTTTGGCACTTTGCACTCAGCTGTTTTCAGCCATTTCTAAATGCTCCCTCAAGCAAGTAGACAATCGCCTTTCTGTACGACCTATGTATTTGCTTCCACAAACACACTCAAAGTTATATACGCAGTATGAAGCGCCGAGGATTTGCGACTGGTCTTTCCCAGATTGTTGAAGCAATCACTTAGTGGTGTTAAGGATAACAAGCTTTGCAACATAATAAGTTCTCTTGATGGCTTTGTCGAGTATTCGTTCGACTACTTCCTGTACATCATCTCCTTTGAACAGCAAACTGATATAGACAGATTTCTTCGGAACTGTCTGGTTAGTATTGCAGGGGTTCATTTATTTAGAAAACTTATTAATGAACTTCTCAGAATATCCATTCTTAGATAAAATATTCTTCAGAGATTTTATTTCATGCTCAATAGTACTATCAGAACAAAGTCTTCGTGCTCTATTGGAGAGTGTTCTGAGTAAGTTCTTTTTATAATGGATTGGAGCAAAGCTCTTGAAATGCATGTACTGTCCTCTCCATGAAGACTTTCTAAATATAGATCTTTCGATTGTGCCATCATTCATTTTGGCTAGGAAAACGTCTAGGAATTTAATAGTATCGTTTTCCTCGTGTTCTACAGTGAAACGGAGATCTGAATGGCATGAGTGGAATTTTATCAACATGTCTTCGGCTTTTGATCTGCTTCAACAGACAATAAAAATTTCATCAACATATCTTAGGTATGCATCCGATTCTTGTATATGTTGCTGCCAGGTAGCGGTTTCTAGGCTTGACAACAATGACTCTGCAAAAAGTGGTCCCAAAGGGCATCCCATTGCGACACCATCAACTTGACGGAATAGACGCCCGTCGAATTGGAATTGGACATTTTTAGTACATTAAAGTAGTAATTTCCTCAATTCCGATGTTGAGATGGGTATGTCTTCAGCTTCTTTACATATGAAGTTGATGGTCTCAACGACTGGATCACTTGTGCAGAGGGAGGTAACATCGAAAGAGACCAAATATTTATCAGATAAATTGAAATCTCTAATTCCCTTGACAAACTCAAATGAATCAGAAACTATATAAGTTCCGGAACGTTTCCAAAGGGGCTGCAATAGTTCACACAGCCTCTGTGCTCATTTGTGATATGGGTATTAACGGTGCTCCTAGATTGTGATTTTAACGCGTAAGTATAGTTTCATGACCAAATCGGTTTGATATTTTTTTTTAATTTTTATGATCTACAGCTTGATTTCACACTGTATTTTTGGTACAATTATGAAATTTTCAGCATGGATATCGGTAGCCCAAATTTTCCAGGTCGACCATAGATATCAGGTGTGCGCCGGAGTGGGCTCGAACCTCGGACCATGTGCATGGTCGGCGAGAGTCCTAACAACTGTGCCACCGACGCACATATATATATGTTTCGATAGAAGTATTTCTTTTTGATGACTTGCCGTAAATGATGCACAATCTTCTTTCCATCGATAACGTTCGATCATCTGCATGCTTATACCATTTCAATTTACATTCACAGAAACAATTTCACGCTTGTTTTCGAGAAGACGCATATTATACATTAGCGCTACAATTTGGATGCACATTAGACAACTAAACTAAAATTAAGTGATAGGATATGGTGAGAGAAAGACGAAAGCAAAAATGAAGCAAATAAATTAAAGTCAATGAAATATCCAAAAACTACACGTGCAAAAATGAAAAAAGGGTGCCCGAAGCTGAATAAAGGTAACACAGAGAAATACCAGGTCAATAGAGACTAGGTTATTTCAAAACGAAGCCAGAATGCTAAGGCCCAGTGCCACATCAAGGAGTTAAGAATGAGATTTCAGGAAAACCATTTACAATGTTACACCTCATCACCATTACCATGCACTCTTAAACCCTCACCACAAAACCAGAAGCTCAAACTAACAGTTTCTCTTTCCACTATCTAACCGAACTCTCTTGCATGCCAAGATCTTCAGGAATCATACGTTGCTCATTGGATCCGTATGACAAACAAACACAACCAACAGCTGTCGATTAGACGCTGATGAACAAGCCAGAAGGAAACCTAGGTCGAGCCTGACCAGTCTTGGGTTGAATTTCCAACATCTAACACTAAACAAAGTATATTAAAGTATCATGTCAAAACGTGTTGACCACAATGGGAACCTAACGATAGATTTTTATCAGTGCATAGGAATAAGCAGTTAAATGTGCTTCCATCCGACGACAAGCGCGCATATACTAAGTTGGCAAGTAAGTTCTATGAGACGACAAGTTCTGGAACATAGCCATACTTCTCAGCGCCGAACACTTACTCCGTTGATCGAGAGGTGTATTGGCAATGTAGTGCTGAGGAAGCAGTGCCATGAATCTAAGTCGTACTAGTCAAGGCACTCGACTCGAACTAGTTCTGTCGTGTAAGAGGTAGTTCAAAGTTGTCTTCTAAACTGGAGATAGCCAGCAGTTTTCTTCAGGGATGCCGAATGTCACTATTTTCATCCAACTTCATCGTAGACGTTTTGATGCAGGTGATTCCGACCAACTCCAACGTCTCATAGATGAACTTGTTACCAGATAAGTGTCACGTTGATCTAGAGTGTTCGGAGGATGTGGCCACTCTTAATCAAGTTGGTGACAAAAAGCAGCCTTCTGAACACCTGGAATAGCAATCTCCGTATGCTTGGCATGCCACTCACCCCTGTCAAACGTAAGATGACAATGCAGGACTGATCTAAACCGACTCCTAGTTTAAAGGTAGGCAGTTAACTGGTTGGTCGTGTAGTCCACTTCACTCAATTGGAGAAGTTGCATCAAGCCTGGTCGACTGACTGATGAGGAAATCTCTCGATGGAAACAAAAGGCTCGTGTGTCATTTGACAACCCACGTCATCTCTGGCGAACGAACGCCTGATATCCGGCTACCGATCAAAGCACGTGTGTACTGTGCTGAAGTTCCCTCTGTCCTACTTCACGACTGTGGGATGTGACCGTTGAAAGTGGAAGACTTGTGCAAGCCAATTATCTTCGACCATAGATGTTTGCGTTCTATCTACCGTGTTGAATAGTATAATATGGTGAGTAGTACTAAGGTTAGGCGTAGAGTGGTAGGTGAGGAGGGACCGACTCACCTTCACAACCTCGTCGATTCAGACAGCTAGGACATCCTCTAGGCATTCCAAGCTACCGACTTCCTTGTCTAACAATGCTCACTGACTGGATTCGGTGGGGAAAGAGTTAGGTGTGGTCAAATCAAAACCTGGCGTCAACACATGAAGTCATTTGACTCTTGGTTAAAGCCACGTTTGTGTGTGTGTGTGTGTGTGTTTATCACCTGGCTTCGGTCCATGAGAAGCTAGGATTCAATGACTGAAGACTATTTATTGGTAACATGGCTCGAAATTCTCCTCAATGGCATAGACGTTTTCACCAGTTATCAACTCCTAGATCCATCAAATTCTCATCATTCTGCATGTACTTACTCTTCCTCCTGTACATTTGCCTTCACTAAACCTCCTTTCAATTCTTTTCTCTCTTCCTTTGTGTACCTACTATATGGAGTGTGACAACTTGAACTGTTTCACCCTTGTGCAAACCTCCACGTTGAAAACTCAGTCAGTCAGTGAGGGTTCATCTAGCTTATAATGCTTCCCCTGGAGCCTGATTTTTAATAAGCCTAATATAGTTGACAGGAATTACTTAGTGCTCATCTGTTCCACTCTCATCACACACCCCACTCTGTGATCATCACGAAAACATCTGGTTAGTCTGCTCTCGAACAGCCTTCGATACTCGTCACGTTGTCAATCCAATGGAATCAATCTTCTTGCACAGACCAGTTCGGATGGATCTACAGAAACCCACTGACTCTTACTAACCTATGGCTGCTTTTTAAAACTGTTCTAATTGCTGTTTCCTTAGCAGGACGCATATAGCCCAATCATTCTTCGGGATGAGCATCGCTATCATGCTTAGACAATTGGCCAAGTGGACTCTTCCGTCAACACAGACTTGGTGTTTTCATAGAGAAGCCAGAATGCTAAGGCCCAGTGCCACATCAAGGAGTTAAGAATGAGATTTCAGGAAAACCATTTACAATGTTACACCTCATCACCATTACCATGCACTCTTAAACCCTCACCACAAAACCAGAAGCTCAAACTAACAGTTTCTCTTTCCACTATCTAACCGAACTCTCTTGCATGCCAAGATCTTCAGGAATCATACGTTGCTCATTGGCTCCGTATGACAAACAAACACAACCAACAGCTGTCGATTAGACGCTGATGAACAAGCCAGAAGGAAACCTAGGTCGAGCCTGACCAGTCTTGGGTTGAATTTCCAACATCTAACACTAAACAAAGTATATTAAAGTATCATGTCAAAACGTGTTGACCACAATGGGAACCTAACGATAGATTTTTATCAGTGCATAGGAATAAGCAGTTAAATGTGCTTCCATCCGACGACAAGCGCGCATATACTAAGTTGGCAAGTAAGTTCTATGAGACGACAAGTTCTGGAACATAGCCATACTTCTCAGCGCCGAACACTTACTCCGTTGATCGAGAGGTGTATTGGCAATGTAGTGCTGAGGAAGCAGTGCCATGAATCTAAATCGTACTAGACAAGGCACTCGACTCGAACTAGTTCTGTCGTGTAAGAGGTAGTTCAAAGTTGTCTTCTAAACTGGAGATAACCAGCAGTTTTCTTCAGGGATGCCGAATGTCACTATTTTCATCCAACTTCATCGTAGACGTTTTGATGCAGGTGATTCCGACCAACTCCAACGTCTCATAGATGAACTTGTTACCAGATAAGTGTCACGTTGATCTAGAGTGTTCGGAGGATGTGGCCACTCTTAATCAAGTTGGTGACAAAAAGCAGCCTTCTGAACACCTGGAATAGCAATCTCCGTATGCTTGGCATGCCACTCACCCCTGTCAAACGTAAGATGACAATGCAGGACTGATCTAAACCGACTCCTAGTTTAAAGGTAGGCAGTTAACTGGTTGGTCGTGTAGTCCACTTCACTCAATTGGAGAAGTTGCATCAAGCCTGGTCGACTGACTGATGAGGAAATCTCTCGATGGAAACAAAAGGCTCGTGTGTCATTTGACAACCCACGTCATCTCTGGCGAACGAACGCCTGATATCCGGCTACCGATCAAAGCACGTGTGTACTGTGCTGAAGTTCCCTCTGTCCTACTTCACGACTGTGGGATGTGACCGTTGAAAGTGGAAGACTTGTGCAAGCCAATTATCTTCGACCATAGATGTTTGCGTTCTATCTACCGTGTTGAATAGTATAATATGGTGAGTAGTACTAAGGTTAGGCGTAGAGTGGTAGGTGAGGAGGGACCGACTCACCTTCACAACCTCGTCGATTCAGACAGCTAGGACATCCTCTAGGCATTCCAAGCTACCGACTTCCTTGTCTAACAATGCTCACTGACTGGATTCGGTGGGGAAAGAGTTAGGTGTGGTCAAATCAAAACCTGGCGTCAACACATGAAGTCATTTGACTCTTGGTTAAAGCCACGTTTGTGTGTGTGTGTGTGTGTGTTTATCACCTGGCTTCGGTCCATGAGAAGCTAGGATTCAATGACTGAAGACTATTTATTGGTAACATGGCTCGAAATTCTCCTCAATGGCATAGACGTTTTCACCAGTTATCAACTCCTAGATCCATCAAATTCTCATCATTCTGCATGTACTTACTCTTCCTCCTGTACATTTGCCTTCACTAAACCTCCTTTCAATTCTTTTCTCTCTTCCTTTGTGTACCTACTATATGGAGTGTGACAACTTGAACTGTTTCACCCTTGTGCAAACCTCCACGTTGAAAACTCAGTCAGTCAGTGAGGGTTCATCTAGCTTATAATGCTTCCCCTGGAGCCTGATTTTTAATAAGCCTAATATAGTTGACAGGAATTACTTAGTGCTCATCTGTTCCACTCTCATCACACACCCCACTCTGTGATCATCACGAAAACATCTGGTTAGTCTGCTCTCGAACAGCCTTCGATACTCGTCACGTTGTCAATCCAATGGAATCAATCTTCTTGCACAGACCAGTTCGGATGGATCTACAGAAACCCACTGACTCTTACTAACCTATGGCTGCTTTTTAAAACTGTTCTAATTGCTGTTTCCTTAGCAGGACGCATATAGCCCAATCATTCTTCGGGATGAGCATCGCTATCATGCTTAGACAATTGGCCAAGTGGACTCTTCCGTCAACACAGACTTGGTGTTTTCATAGAGAAGCCAGAATGCTAAGGCCCAGTGCCACATCAAGGAGTTAAGAATGAGATTTCAGGAAAACCATTTACAATGTTACACCTCATCACCATTACCATGCACTCTTAAACCCTCACCACAAAACCAGAAGCTCAAACTAACAGTTTCTCTTTCCACTATCTAACCGAACTCTCTTGCATGCCAAGATCTTCAGGAATCATACGTTGCTCATTGGCTCCGTATGACAAACAAACACAACCAACAGCTGTCGATTAGACGCTGATGAACAAGCCAGAAGGAAACCTAGGTCGAGCCTGACCAGTCTTGGGTTGAATTTCCAACATCTAACACTAAACAAAGTATATTAAAGTATCATGTCAAAACGTGTTGACCACAATGGGAACCTAACGATAGATTTTTATCAGTGCATAGGAATAAGCAGTTAAATGTGCTTCCATCCGACGACAAGCGCGCATATACTAAGTTGGCAAGTAAGTTCTATGAGACGACAAGTTCTGGAACATAGCCATACTTCTCAGCGCCGAACACTTACTCCGTTGATCGAGAGGTGTATTGGCAATGTAGTGCTGAGGAATCAGTGCCATGAATCTAAATCGTACTAGACAAGGCACTCGACTCGAACTAGTTCTGTCGTGTAAGAGGTAGTTCAAAGTTGTCTTCTAAACTGGAGATAACCAGCAGTTTTCTTCAGGGATGCCGAATGTCACTATTTTCATCCAACTTCATCGTAGACGTTTTGATGCAGGTGATTCCGACCAACTCCAACGTCTCATAGATGAACTTGTTACCAGATAAGTGTCACGTTGATCTAGAGTGTTCGGAGGATGTGGCCACTCTTAATCAAGTTGGTGACAAAAAGCAGCCTTCTGAACACCTGGAATAGCAATCTCCGTATGCTTGGCATGCCACTCACCCCTGTCAAACGTAAGATGACAATGCAGGACTGATCTAAACCGACTCCTAGTTTAAAGGTAGGCAGTTAACTGGTTGGTCGTGTAGTCCACTTCACTCAATTGGAGAAGTTGCATCAAGCCTGGTCGACTGACTGATGAGGAAATCTCTCGATGGAAACAAAAGGCTCGTGTGTCATTTGACAACCCACGTCATCTCTGGCGAACGAACGCCTGATATCCGGCTACCGATCAAAGCACGTGTGTACTGTGCTGAAGTTCCCTCTGTCCTACTTCACGACTGTGGGATGTGACCGTTGAAAGTGGAAGACTTGTGCAAGCCAATTATCTTCGACCATAGATGTTTGCGTTCTATCTACCGTGTTGAATAGTATAATATGGTGAGTAGTACTAAGGTTAGGCGTAGAGTGGTAGGTGAGGAGGGACCGACTCACCTTCACAACCTCGTCGATTCAGACAGCTAGGACATCCTCTAGGCATTCCAAGCTACCGACTTCCTTGTCTAACAATGCTCACTGACTGGATTCGGTGGGGAAAGAGTTAGGTGTGGTCAAATCAAAACCTGGCGTCAACACATGAAGTCATTTGACTCTTGGTTAAAGCCACGTTTGTGTGTGTGTGTGTGTGTGTTTATCACCTGGCTTCGGTCCATGAGAAGCTAGGATTCAATGACTGAAGACTATTTATTGGTAACATGGCTCGAAATTCTCCTCAATGGCATAGACGTTTTCACCAGTTATCAACTCCTAGATCCATCAAATTCTCATCATTCTGCATGTACTTACTCTTCCTCCTGTACATTTGCCTTCACTAAACCTCCTTTCAATTCTTTTCTCTCTTCCTTTGTGTACCTACTATATGGAGTGTGACAACTTGAACTGTTTCACCCTTGTGCAAACCTCCACGTTGAAAACTCAGTCAGTCAGTGAGGGTTCATCTAGCTTATAATGCTTCCCCTGGAGCCTGATTTTTAATAAGCCTAATATAGTTGACAGGAATTACTTAGTGCTCATCTGTTCCACTCTCATCACACACCCCACTCTGTGATCATCACGAAAACATCTGGTTAGTCTGCTCTCGAACAGCCTTCGATACTCGTCACGTTGTCAATCCAATGGAATCAATCTTCTTGCACAGACCAGTTCGGATGGATCTACAGAAACCCACTGACTCTTACTAACCTATGGCTGCTTTTTAAAACTGTTCTAATTGCTGTTTCCTTAGCAGGACGCATATAGCCCAATCATTCTTCGGGATGAGCATCGCTATCATGCTTAGACAATTGGCCAAGTGGACTCTTCCGTCAACACAGACTTGGTGTTTTCATAGAGAAGCCAGAATGCTAAGGCCCAGTGCCACATCAAGGAGTTAAGAATGAGATTTCAGGAAAACCATTTACAATGTTACACCTCATCACCATTACCATGCACTCTTAAACCCTCACCACAAAACCAGAAGCTCAAACTAACAGTTTCTCTTTCCACTATCTAACCGAACTCTCTTGCATGCCAAGATCTTCAGGAATCATACGTTGCTCATTGGCTCCGTATGACAAACAAACACAACCAACAGCTGTCGATTAGACGCTGATGAACAAGCCAGAAGGAAACCTAGGTCGAGCCTGACCAGTCTTGGGTTGAATTTCCAACATCTAACACTAAACAAAGTATATTAAAGTATCATGTCAAAACGTGTTGACCACAATGGGAACCTAACGATAGATTTTTATCAGTGCATAGGAATAAGCAGTTAAATGTGCTTCCATCCGACGACAAGCGCGCATATACTAAGTTGGCAAGTAAGTTCTATGAGACGACAAGTTCTGGAACATAGCCATACTTCTCAGCGCCGAACACTTACTCCGTTGATCGAGAGGTGTATTGGCAATGTAGTGCTGAGGAATCAGTGCCATGAATCTAAATCGTACTAGACAAGGCACTCGACTCGAACTAGTTCTGTCGTGTAAGAGGTAGTTCAAAGTTGTCTTCTAAACTGGAGATAACCAGCAGTTTTCTTCAGGGATGCCGAATGTCACTATTTTCATCCAACTTCATCGTAGACGTTTTGATGCAGGTGATTCCGACCAACTCCAACGTCTCATAGATGAACTTGTTACCAGATAAGTGTCACGTTGATCTAGAGTGTTCGGAGGATGTGGCCACTCTTAATCAAGTTGGTGACAAAAAGCAGCCTTCTGAACACCTGGAATAGCAATCTCCGTATGCTTGGCATGCCACTCACCCCTGTCAAACGTAAGATGACAATGCAGGACTGATCTAAACCGACTCCTAGTTTAAAGGTAGGCAGTTAACTGGTTGGTCGTGTAGTCCACTTCACTCAATTGGAGAAGTTGCATCAAGCCTGGTCGACTGACTGATGAGGAAATCTCTCGATGGAAACAAAAGGCTCGTGTGTCATTTGACAACCCACGTCATCTCTGGCGAACGAACGCCTGATATCCGGCTACCGATCAAAGCACGTGTGTACTGTGCTGAAGTTCCCTCTGTCCTACTTCACGACTGTGGGATGTGACCGTTGAAAGTGGAAGACTTGTGCAAGCCAATTATCTTCGACCATAGATGTTTGCGTTCTATCTACCGTGTTGAATAGTATAATATGGTGAGTAGTACTAAGGTTAGGCGTAGAGTGGTAGGTGAGGAGGGACCGACTCACCTTCACAACCTCGTCGATTCAGACAGCTAGGACATCCTCTAGGCATTCCAAGCTACCGACTTCCTTGTCTAACAATGCTCACTGACTGGATTCGGTGGGGAAAGAGTTAGGTGTGGTCAAATCAAAACCTGGCGTCAACACATGAAGTCATTTGACTCTTGGTTAAAGCCACGTTTGTGTGTGTGTGTGTGTGTGTTTATCACCTGGCTTCGGTCCATGAGAAGCTAGGATTCAATGACTGAAGACTATTTATTGGTAACATGGCTCGAAATTCTCCTCAATGGCATAGACGTTTTCACCAGTTATCAACTCCTAGATCCATCAAATTCTCATCATTCTGCATGTACTTACTCTTCCTCCTGTACATTTGCCTTCACTAAACCTCCTTTCAATTCTTTTCTCTCTTCCTTTGTGTACCTACTATATGGAGTGTGACAACTTGAACTGTTTCACCCTTGTGCAAACCTCCACGTTGAAAACTCAGTCAGTCAGTGAGGGTTCATCTAGCTTATAATGCTTCCCCTGGAGCCTGATTTTTAATAAGCCTAATATAGTTGACAGGAATTACTTAGTGCTCATCTGTTCCACTCTCATCACACACCCCACTCTGTGATCATCACGAAAACATCTGGTTAGTCTGCTCTCGAACAGCCTTCGATACTCGTCACGTTGTCAATCCAATGGAATCAATCTTCTTGCACAGACCAGTTCGGATGGATCTACAGAAACCCACTGACTCTTACTAACCTATGGCTGCTTTTTAAAACTGTTCTAATTGCTGTTTCCTTAGCAGGACGCATATAGCCCAATCATTCTTCGGGATGAGCATCGCTATCATGCTTAGACAATTGGCCAAGTGGACTCTTCCGTCAACACAGACTTGGTGTTTTCATAGAGAAGCCAGAATGCTAAGGCCCAGTGCCACATCAAGGAGTTAAGAATGAGATTTCAGGAAAACCATTTACAATGTTACACCTCATCACCATTACCATGCACTCTTAAACCCTCACCACAAAACCAGAAGCTCAAACTAACAGTTTCTCTTTCCACTATCTAACCGAACTCTCTTGCATGCCAAGATCTTCAGGAATCATACGTTGCTCATTGGCTCCGTATGACAAACAAACACAACCAACAGCTGTCGATTAGACGCTGATGAACAAGCCAGAAGGAAACCTAGGTCGAGCCTGACCAGTCTTGGGTTGAATTTCCAACATCTAACACTAAACAAAGTATATTAAAGTATCATGTCAAAACGTGTTGACCACAATGGGAACCTAACGATAGATTTTTATCAGTGCATAGGAATAAGCAGTTAAATGTGCTTCCATCCGACGACAAGCGCGCATATACTAAGTTGGCAAGTAAGTTCTATGAGACGACAAGTTCTGGAACATAGCCATACTTCTCAGCGCCGAACACTTACTCCGTTGATCGAGAGGTGTATTGGCAATGTAGTGCTGAGGAATCAGTGCCATGAATCTAAATCGTACTAGACAAGGCACTCGACTCGAACTAGTTCTGTCGTGTAAGAGGTAGTTCAAAGTTGTCTTCTAAACTGGAGATAACCAGCAGTTTTCTTCAGGGATGCCGAATGTCACTATTTTCATCCAACTTCATCGTAGACGTTTTGATGCAGGTGATTCCGACCAACTCCAACGTCTCATAGATGAACTTGTTACCAGATAAGTGTCACGTTGATCTAGAGTGTTCGGAGGATGTGGCCACTCTTAATCAAGTTGGTGACAAAAAGCAGCCTTCTGAACACCTGGAATAGCAATCTCCGTATGCTTGGCATGCCACTCACCCCTGTCAAACGTAAGATGACAATGCAGGACTGATCTAAACCGACTCCTAGTTTAAAGGTAGGCAGTTAACTGGTTGGTCGTGTAGTCCACTTCACTCAATTGGAGAAGTTGCATCAAGCCTGGTCGACTGACTGATGAGGAAATCTCTCGATGGAAACAAAAGGCTCGTGTGTCATTTGACAACCCACGTCATCTCTGGCGAACGAACGCCTGATATCCGGCTACCGATCAAAGCACGTGTGTACTGTGCTGAAGTTCCCTCTGTCCTACTTCACGACTGTGGGATGTGACCGTTGAAAGTGGAAGACTTGTGCAAGCCAATTATCTTCGACCATAGATGTTTGCGTTCTATCTACCGTGTTGAATAGTATAATATGGTGAGTAGTACTAAGGTTAGGCGTAGAGTGGTAGGTGAGGAGGGACCGACTCACCTTCACAACCTCGTCGATTCAGACAGCTAGGACATCCTCTAGGCATTCCAAGCTACCGACTTCCTTGTCTAACAATGCTCACTGACTGGATTCGGTGGGGAAAGAGTTAGGTGTGGTCAAATCAAAACCTGGCGTCAACACATGAAGTCATTTGACTCTTGGTTAAAGCCACGTTTGTGTGTGTGTGTGTGTGTGTTTATCACCTGGCTTCGGTCCATGAGAAGCTAGGATTCAATGACTGAAGACTATTTATTGGTAACATGGCTCGAAATTCTCCTCAATGGCATAGACGTTTTCACCAGTTATCAACTCCTAGATCCATCAAATTCTCATCATTCTGCATGTACTTACTCTTCCTCCTGTACATTTGCCTTCACTAAACCTCCTTTCAATTCTTTTCTCTCTTCCTTTGTGTACCTACTATATGGAGTGTGACAACTTGAACTGTTTCACCCTTGTGCAAACCTCCACGTTGAAAACTCAGTCAGTCAGTGAGGGTTCATCTAGCTTATAATGCTTCCCCTGGAGCCTGATTTTTAATAAGCCTAATATAGTTGACAGGAATTACTTAGTGCTCATCTGTTCCACTCTCATCACACACCCCACTCTGTGATCATCACGAAAACATCTGGTTAGTCTGCTCTCGAACAGCCTTCGATACTCGTCACGTTGTCAATCCAATGGAATCAATCTTCTTGCACAGACCAGTTCGGATGGATCTACAGAAACCCACTGACTCTTACTAACCTATGGCTGCTTTTTAAAACTGTTCTAATTGCTGTTTCCTTAGCAGGACGCATATAGCCCAATCATTCTTCGGGATGAGCATCGCTATCATGCTTAGACAATTGGCCAAGTGGACTCTTCCGTCAACACAGACTTGGTGTTTTCATAGAGAAGCCAGAATGCTAAGGCCCAGTGCCACATCAAGGAGTTAAGAATGAGATTTCAGGAAAACCATTTACAATGTTACACCTCATCACCATTACCATGCACTCTTAAACCCTCACCACAAAACCAGAAGCTCAAACTAACAGTTTCTCTTTCCACTATCTAACCGAACTCTCTTGCATGCCAAGATCTTCAGGAATCATACGTTGCTCATTGGCTCCGTATGACAAACAAACACAACCAACAGCTGTCGATTAGACGCTGATGAACAAGCCAGAAGGAAACCTAGGTCGAGCCTGACCAGTCTTGGGTTGAATTTCCAACATCTAACACTAAACAAAGTATATTAAAGTATCATGTCAAAACGTGTTGACCACAATGGGAACCTAACGATAGATTTTTATCAGTGCATAGGAATAAGCAGTTAAATGTGCTTCCATCCGACGACAAGCGCGCATATACTAAGTTGGCAAGTAAGTTCTATGAGACGACAAGTTCTGGAACATAGCCATACTTCTCAGCGCCGAACACTTACTCCGTTGATCGAGAGGTGTATTGGCAATGTAGTGCTGAGGAAGCAGTGCCATGAATCTAAATCGTACTAAACAAGGCACTCGACTCGAACTAGTTCTGTCGTGTAAGAGGTGTGGTGGACCTTTTCACTCTGTTAGCTTAGTTACCCAAATTCAAGTAGAAAATAAAATACCAAATGAGTTTAGTTACGGGAAGAATGTATTAAAGTTTGATTACTTGAGTTTACAAAGGTCCACAGTCCACAATAAACGTAATAGACTCCAGGTGCTGCGGAAAGACTGCTCCAGTAGTAATTCTCCAATGTTAACGTTGCCGGAGGTCGACCAAAGTACGTAGGAAGAAACTACGGTGCTCCTGCAAAAATCAGAGATAGAAAGCAGGTGATTAGGATTGATCGACGGCAGTTGAGATGGTGGAGAAGACGGAGAGTCGAAGGCACAACTATATATTTATTCAAAACCCGAGGTAAAGTCAAAGTACAGAGTTTCTGGTTAAAACAAAGTGGTGTACAATATGTTCATTATTTACATAGTAGTAAAATTTGGATAAGTTTTTTTTTGAGGACTCCACAGGGCTCCCCCTCTTAGAGGTCCGGAGGACCATCAGTACTGCCCTCGTGGACGATTACATGAATATAAGCAACATAAATAAGGGATAATGTCAACAATATGGATAACAAAAAATAACAACAATAAGGATACAAAGTTAGATCAGGATGTATGGAATGCATCCGTGTCGTATAAAGTTTAAAAAAAAAAAGCACATACAGGAATTTAAAAAAAAATCAAAACTTGTTATAATTTTAAATAAAAATTTATGTACATAATAAACCATGACATGTTCGTTAACATTTGTGAAATTCATATATAAATAGATATATACATATACTTGGTGAATGCGTGTGCTTGCAGTACAGTTGACGAACAGCAAAAAATAATACTAATAAATATTAATGGTTATAATGAAGTGAATGTTAACAACAATAGTAATGAGAAGAATGTCTAAATGAGGTTAACGTTTATGTCAGTCAATGAAATGAACATAGCGGGCAGGTTTACAGATCTGCCGCCCACTGCGTGTCTGTACAGGGGGAAGAGTGAAGAGCGGGAGAGTTGGAGTTGCATTGACTTGCTGATTGTTTATTGGTGTCGGCGTTGCTAGTGTTTCATGTTCGCTGTCGGTGTACGCTGGTTTAAGACGGTCGATAGAAACAGTCTCCGGTTTACCATGTTTGTTCAGCGTGAAGTATTTTTCGGTGCGTTTAAGTACTAGAAAAGGACCTTCATATGGATGTTGTAGACCTTTTCTAATGGCATCGACGCGAACAAATACAAATTTGCTAGTGAGTAGGTTCTTATTTACTTGAGCTTTCTGAAGTGATTGGCGAGGGGCTACTGGTCTAAGCTGAAGCATATGCTGGGTAAGGCGGTTGGTGAAGTCGGAGATATTTACTTCAGTTGAATCATTAGACGGAACTAACTGACCAGGCAATGTGAGGGTAGTACCATACACAAGTTGAGCTGGTGTACATCCCAAATCTTCTTTTACAGTTGATCGGATACTGAGAAGAACTAATGGTAGGTGTTCACTCCACTTAGATGAGTCAGCTTGTGCCATAAGCGAGCTTTTCAGTTGTCGATGGAAACGTTCCACCAGACCATTCGCTGCAGGATGATAAGCTGTAGTGGAGATATGGTTCACTCCAAGGAGTCTCGTAAACTCTCGAAACAGAGTTGATTGAAATTGAGCTCCTCGGTCTGTTGTAATAGTTGTGGGTACTCCGTAGTTTGACACCCAGCGATCTAAGAAAACCAAAGCGATATTTTCTGCAGATATATCGTTGAGTGGACAAGCAATAGCCCATCGGGTAAATCGATCAATCGCAGTAAGTATATGAGTAAATCCTCTGGATGGCGGTAATGGTCCAACAACATCTATATGAACGTGTTGAAATCGTTTATCGGGTAAATTGAACTGTTTTGGAGGTGTGACGGTGTGATGATGTACCTTGGATCTTTGACATTGCAAGCATTGGCGGGCCCATTTCCGAATATCGGAGTTCATCTTGGGCCAAACAAAACGCTCGCTGATCAACTTGACTGTAGCACGCACTCCAGGATGAGACAATGAATGTAGATGTTCAAACAAAGTTTTTCGACAACTTAGTGGAACAAAAGGTCTATGAACTCCCGTTGAAACGTCGCAGACGATAGTTGTATCAGACAGGGGAATAGGTACATCCTGCAACTGTAGGGAGGAGTTTCGTCTACAAGTATGGAGTTCGGCGTCATTTTTCTGCAGCTTGGCAATATTGTCTAAGCTAATATCTATCGAAGATAGGTGATTAACGTCACATCGAGACAAAGAATCGGCTACGATATTAGAATCTCCTTTGATGAACTGGATGTCTGTTGAGAATTGTGAGATGTAATCCAGTTGTCTGGCTTCTCTCGGAGAGTGTCTGTCCAACGAAGTGGTGAAAGCATAACAAAGAGGCTTATGGTCGGTTAAGATAGTAAAATGTCGACCTTGTAGTAAGAAGCTGAAATGTTTCACTGCTAGGTAGATGGCTAACAGTTCTCTGCCAAAGGTACTGTAACGAGTTTGCGCAGGTTCCAACTTCTTGGAGAAGAAAGCAAGTGGAGTGGTGTCATTATTGAACTTTTGTTGTAAAACTGCTCCCACTGCTACCTGCGATGCATCTGTACATAAAATGAGTGAAGCTTCTGGGTTGATGTGAGATAACATTACGACGTTGGATAAGGCATCTTTTGCATTATTAAATGCTGCTTTTGCTTCTTCAGACCACTGAAATTTCTTCGAATTGCATCTAAGTAGGTCGGTCAGTGGTTGAACTATGGAGGCACATGATGGAATAAAACGTCGGTAGAAGTTGAACATCCCGAGAAAACGTCTAAGTTTCTTTAAGGAATCAGGTTCGGGAAAGTTCTTAATAGTTTCTATCTTATCTTCGGTAGGTCTGATGCCTTCGGCAGTTATTCGATGTCCTAAGAATTCAATGGAAGGGGAACCAAAAATACATTTCTTTGGATTGATAACAACTCCAAATTGTTCAAACCTTTGAAATAACAGGCTTAAGTGTTGCATATGTTCTTCCATCGATGAGCTGGCAATTAAGACATCGTCGATATATACAAAGACAAAATCAAGACCTTGGGTAACTTGGTCCATAAAACGCTGAAATGTTTGAGCAGCATTCTTTAGTCCGAAAGGCATTCTCAAGAATTCGAATAATCCAAAAGGCGTAATAATTGCTGTTTTTGCAATGTCTTCTGGAGCGACTGGTATTTGATGATATGCCCTGACCAAGTCAACTTTGGTAAAAACGGTCTTTCCATGTAAGTTCAAGGAGAAGTCGTGGAGATGAGGTATAGGATAACGATCTGGGACCGTAGCGTTATTCAAAGCGCGATAATCTCCACATGGTCGCCAGTCATGATTAGTTTTAGGTACCATGTGCAGAGGTGAAGACCATGGGCTGTTAGATGGTCGTATGATACCTAACTGCATCATATGTTCAAATTCCGACTTAGCTGCTGCTAGTTTATCGGGTGGTAACCGTCGTGGACGTGCCTTCACAGGTTGTCCTGTTGTGATGATCTTATGCGTAACTGTATGAGATATATCTTCGGAGTTGTATGATGGTTTAAGGATTTTAGGAAATCGTTTCAATAAAGCAGAGAACATTTCACTCTCCGGCTTTTCTATACAGATGCTATGAACCGAGTAGTCACATGTAATACCATGGATCTTGAGTTGGGTGCAATTGTCAACCAGTTTTTTCTTGCTGATATCAACTAACAGATTGAAGTGACTTAGGAAGTCTGCACCTAGTATAGCGTGACGTACGTCAGCTACTATGAAGATCCATGTGAAACGTCGGCGTAGTCCTAAATTTAAAATCATTGACTGTTCGCCATACGTCTGTATGTTGGTTTGGTTGGCAGCACGGAGTGAAAGTTTTCCAGGTATTTTGGCTGATCGCCTGGATAGTGAGGGGGGAATAACACTGACCTCGGCGCCTGTATCTACCAGGAATAATGTGCCGGTAGTCAAATCCCTCACATAGAAAAGGCGACTGGGGTGATTGCCATTAACAGCCGTCGCCATTACTGTCTGGCTGGGGAGTTTCCCTGAGATGAGTTACTACTGTTGTACATACACGGTCGAATACACTTCAGGGCATTATGCCCATACCTCCTATGATACCAACAAATGTTACGGCTTTGAGACGGTGTTCTAGAACGTCGTCTAGATCTTGATCGCCGTTGCTTGGATACAGTATGTGACTGGTTCCTTTGTGCTCGAAGCTCGGACACTTCCAGTCGTAAATCTTGCATTTGAGATGTTAACTGGGAAAGTAACCAAAACATTGGTGCGTCCTTCATAGATGTGGAAGGGCTTGGTGGTACTGCCTCGGTAGACACGCTATTTATGCCATTATTTGATAACACATCCATGATATCGTCTGCCATTTTAGCTAATTCTTCAAGGTCTGTCGTCCTAGAAGATATTGTTAGGATTTGTTGAACATTTTGTGGTAAACGTTGTAAGAACATCTGACGTAGAATTAACTCATCTACTTTGTGTGACCCAATCAACTGGCGCATATGTCTAAGTAGTTGAGATGGCTTTTTTGTACCTAGATCACACGAAGTAAGTAGTTGTTGTATGCGTTTCTCATCGGAGAGAGTGGTCCGCTGGATGAGTGCAGCTTTTAGTTTGTCATATTGAGAGTCTGTAGGTTTGCTGTCTATGACATCGATAACCTCTCGTAGTACTTCCGTGGGAATTGCTGCTAATACGCAACCATACATGGCGATCTGCGACGTAATACCTCGAGCTGCAAACAACTGTTCAATAATTGTGAACCAGACACGTGGTTCAGCCAGATCAAATTGAGGAAGTCTTAAATCCGGCAAGGCGTTAACAGCAGAGTTCTGTGTCTCTTCGCCTTTATTACCTTCTTCAGCAACAGTGGTACGTTTAGGTGGAGCCATTGTCATATAATATGTAAGTATATAGATATACAAAATAGAAAAACTTGTGGTAACAAAAATTAAAGCAGTGCGAGTTTATAAGGACAAAATAGCAACAAAAATGTTCAAAACGAGGTAACTATCGAAACAAAAAGGTTCGAAAACGGGTTAACCATAAAAAAAGGGTTCGAAACGGGCTCACCAATTATTGTGGTGGACCTTTTCACTCTATTAGCTTAGTTACCCAAATTCAAGTAGAAAATAAAATACCAAATGAGTTTAGTTACGGGAAGAATGTATTAAAGTTTGATTACTTGAGTTTACAAAGGTCCACAGTCCACAATAAACGTAATAGACTCCAGGTGCTGCGGAAAGACTGCTCCAGTAGTAATTCTCCAATGTTAACGTTGCCGGAGGTCGACCAAAGTACGTAGGAAGAAACTACGGTGCTCCTGCAAAAATCAGAGATAGAAAGCAGGTGATTAGGATTGATCGACGGCAGTTGAGATGGTGGAGAAGACGGAGAGTCGAAGGCACAACTATATATTTATTCAAAACCCGAGGTAAAGTCAAAGTACAGAGTTTCTGGTTAAAACAAAGTGGTGTACAATATGTTCATTATTTACATAGTAGTAAAATTTGGATAAGTTTCTTTTTTGAGGACTCCACAGAGGTAGTTCAAAGTTGTCTTCTAAACTGGAGATAACCAGCAGTTTTCTTCAGGGATGCCGAATGTCACTATTTTCATCCAACTTCATCGTAGACGTTTTGATGCAGGTGATTCCGACCAACTCCAACGTCTCATAGATGAACTTGTTACCAGATAAGTGTCACGTTGATCTAGAGTGTTCGGAGGATGTGGCCACTCTTAATCAAGTTGGTGACAAAAAGCAGCCTTCTGAACACCTGGAATAGCAATCTCCGTATGCTTGGCATGCCACTCACCCTGTCAAACGTAAGATGACAATGCAGGACTGATCTAAACCGACTCCTAGTTTAAAGGTAGGCAGTTAACTGGTTGGTCGTGTAGTCCACTTCACTCAATTGGAGAAGTTGCATCAAGCCTGGTCGACTGACTGATGAGGAAATCTCTCGATGGAAACAAAAGGCTCGTGTGTCATTTGACAACCCACGTCATCTCTGGCGAACGAACGCCTGATATCCGGCTACCGATCAAAGCACGTGTGTACTGTGCTGAAGTTCCCTCTGTCCTACTTCACGACTGTGGGATGTGACCGTTGAAAGTGGAAGACTTGTGCAAGCCAATTATCTTCGACCATAGATGTTTGCGTTCTATCTACCGTGTTGAATAGTATAATATGGTGAGTAGTACTAAGGTTAGGCGTAGAGTGGTAGGTGAGGAGGGACCGACTCACCTTCACAACCTCGTCGATTCAGACAGCTAGGACATCCTCTAGGCATTCCAAGCTACCGACTTCCTTGTCTAACAATGCTCACTGACTGGATTCGGTGGGGAAAGAGTTAGGTGTGGTCAAATCAAAACCTGGCGTCAACACATGAAGTCATTTGACTCTTGGTTAAAGCCACGTTTGTGTGTGTGTGTGTGTGTGTGTTTATCACCTGGCTTCGGTCCATGAGAAGCTAGGATTCAATGACTGAAGACTATTTATTGGTAACATGGCTCGAAATTCTCCTCAATGGCATAGACGTTTTCACCAGTTATCAACTCCTAGATCCATCAAATTCTCATCATTCTGCATGTACTTACTCTTCCTCCTGTACATTTGCCTTCACTAAACTCCTTTCAATTCTTTTCTCTCTTCCTTTGTGTACCTACTATATGGAGTGTGACAACTTGAACTGTTTCACCCTTGTGCAAACCTCCACGTTGAAAACTCAGTCAGTCAGTGAGGGTTCATCTAGCTTATAATGCTTCCCCTGGAGCCTGATTTTTAATAAGCCTAATATAGTTGCTTGAAAATTCCCATTCAGTCATAGAAAAGAAAAAGTGTTCAGCAAAGAGTTACTCTTTTCGGCGATATCATTCTCAAGCTGTACAAATCGCAAATTTATAGTAATTTGTCTTGGCAACAAAAGGAATATTTCCAAAGATGTGTTAATGCAATTGTTAGTTTTTGACAAACAGATTACGTAATTTTGAAGGCGTTAATCGGTTAGAAACTAAAATAAAGTTACAAAAGTAGGTTGGGTGACGTAATCTAATTGGTAGGGTTCAATGAAAAAATGAATGAGAGTCAAGTTAATAATCTGAGTAGAATTCACTTAAAAATAAACGAAAATCGAGTTAGCAACAGTCGTCATGAGCGTAGAGATTTAATAGAGGGTGGGGGTAGAAAATAATGCAATTAAGAAATAGACAAACAAAGAAGAAAGAGGTAAGACAAAATTACGTATTTGGTGTTAAGATAGATCAGGACCATTGTAGATTTAGTGACTGAACAAACTTCTTTTGTATGCAGAGTTCAGGATTCAATATGTGAATTGCCATTGCTTCTGCAGTTTGAAGAAGTTTAATTCGTACTCTTTTGGCAAGATTTCCACGTATTGTGTAGATAACTGAGAAGTTGTTTTGTGGGTTTGCTTGGTGTCCGGATTCGATCAAGTGTTCTAGGATAGAGCTGTGGCGGGGGGATCTTCTTTCTCCTTTATAAAACCATGAAGGTAAGTGTTCGCTGATTCGTTTGGATAGCAAACGCTGGGTACGGCCGACATACCTAGCTCCACATGAGCAGGTGAATTGGTAGATGCACATTGATGAGGCCCCCAGTGGAAGCTTATCCTTCACGTTCGTGCGAATCATTGGTTTCGTAGAGAAAGTTAGTCTGAGTTCCGCTGCGAAGAAGGTTTTCTTCAGTGAACGGCACAGGCGGTTTCTAAGTATTTCTGCTGAAGAATCTCCGTTGAATTGTAGATTCAAATAGAGAAGTTTCTTGGGAGCAGTAAGCATGGATGGTTTTTGTGTTTTCGGCTTCATAGCTTTTGTGATGAAACGTTCCGGGTAACCGTTTTCAAGAAGGATTCTTTTCAGGGTCTTCAGCTCTTCTTCTATAGTTTCCGGACTGCAAATGTTGTGGATTCTGTGAGTCAGTGAGCGGATCAGATTTCGTTTTGTATATATAGGCACCCAACTGTGAAAGCTGATGAGTTGTCCATTCCATGTCGGTTTTCTGTGAATGGATCTTTTGAGTGTCCCATCTTGTTCGCGTCTTGCTAGTTGCACGTCCAGAAAAGATATTGTTGCGTTGGACTCCTTCTCTAGTGTGAACTGGATTGCTGGATGGCAACTGTTGAAGAAGTCCAATATGTTCTCCAAATTTTCCTCATTATTGGCGATAATAAAAGTATCGTCCACGTATCTCTTGTAGAATCCGAAGTTATCTATTATCTTCTTTAGGTGTGTATTTTCTAGTTTTGACATGAAAATATCTGCAAGCAGCGGGCCGAGTGGTGAGCCCATAGCTATACCATCTTTTTGTCTATATATTTCATTATTGAAAGTGAATTGGACGTTTAGAGTACATCTTAATAGGAGTTCCTTCAAATAGTCAGTGGGGATACCAATGTTCATCTCCTTTGAATCAATATATTCACATATATAGCATATTGTTTCGGTTAGTGGGACGTTTGTAAACAGTGATACCACATCTAGTGAGAACATGGTTTGATTGGAAACGCTGACGTTTTCAATGGAATTGACAAAATCGAAGGAGTCTCGAAGTGAGTGGCGGGAGATTTGCTTTCTGACTGGTTCTAGTATGTTTACTAGCCATTGTGCGGTACTGTGATAAGGTGAATTAGTCATATCGAGAATGGGTCGAAGAGGTACGTTTTTCTTGTGCACTTTTGGTAGTCCATATAGCCGGGGTATATTTGAGCCCGACGGTTTCAACGATTCGAAGGTTTCGAGATCGATGAATGATTCAGTCTTTAGTTTTCGGAGAAGGTTCGTTAGTTTTTGTTCAGTTTGTTCCGTCATGTTCTTTTCCTTTGCTGGTTTTATGAATTTAGATTCGTCGGATAGGATGGTCAGCATTTTACTTACGTAGTCTTCACGATTCATGACTACGATTCCCCCACCTTTATCCGGGCGTAACAGAATAATCTCTTTGTTGTTTATTAATTCCTTGAGCTCTTTATAGTGTTTTTTGGTCAGTATTGACTTTCCATTTGGTTTGGTATTCATAAATTTATGGCAACTGTCGAGTACTACCGACCTGAACTGTTGCAGGTTCTCTTCGGAAGTTGGTGATAGATCATGTGTTTGGTTTATCAGGTTTTCGAACTGGACTTGGGATTGAAGTTTTTGGATTTTTGATGGTTTTGTGCAGAACTTTGGACCGAGGGACAGTGCTTCTAGTTGAAGTTCTGACAGCTCAATGTTTGACAGGTTAAATACGTATTTTTCTGGATTGCTTGGGAATGGACGTTCAGGGTCACTCGTCGGCTTCAGGCTTTTAATAAGGTTTGACTTGGCATTCTCACATTGTTTCTGTGCAACTTCTTCGACATATTCTTCGAACGATTGGCGTAGTTCTTGGTCTAAATCGTGAACTGCGTGAGCTCGTAAGTCAACATTTCGTTCTAGTTCAGGGATACGTGATTGGATGGAGTCAATGTTGTTTAGTGTGTGTCGCCTGAGCGTTCTGGTATTCGGATGGATGTGGTTTCGTCTGAGGGACTTCCAGTACATCTTTGGATATTCGTGCCGATCTAAACATTCTCTCAAGAACTGAATCTCTGCCTTCGCTACTGCAAGCTTGACGGAGTAACGCAGGAAACGGTCCAGCTCCTTCACCGTCACTGGGTCCTTGCAACGTTTCAGTAGCTTGAAAATTCCCATTCAGTCATAGAAAAGAAAAAGTGTTCAGCAAAGAGTTACTCTTTTCGGCGATATCATTCTCAAGCTGTACAAATCGCAAATTTATAGTAATTTGTCTTGGCAACAAAAGGAATATTTCCAAAGATGTGTTAATGCAATTGTTAGTTTTTGACAAACAGATTACGTAATTTTGAAGGCGTTAATCGGTTAGAAACTAAAATAAAGTTACAAAAGTAGGTTGGGTGACGTAATCTAATTGGTAGGGTTCAATGAAAAAATGAATGAGAGTCAAGTTAATAATCTGAGTAGAATTCACTTGAAAATGAATGAGAGTTAAGTTAATAAGCTGAGTAGAATTCACTTAAAAATAAACGAAAATCGAGTTAGCAACAGTCGTCATGAGCGTAGAGATTTAATAGAGGGTGGGGATAGAAAATAATGCAATTAAGAAATAGACAAACAAAGAAGAAAGAGGTAAGACAAAATTACGTATTTGGTGTTAAGATAGATCAGGACCATTGTAGATTTAGTGACTGAACAAACTTCTTTTGTATGCAGAGTTCAGGATTCAATATGTGAATTGCCATTGCTTCTGCAGTTTGAAGAAGTTTAATTCGTACTCTTTTGGCAAGATTTCCACGTATTGTGTAGATAACTGAGAAGTTGTTTTGTGGGTTTGCTTGGTGTCCGGATTCGATCAAGTGTTCTAGGATGGAGCTGTGGCGGGGGGATCTTCTTTCTCCTTTATAAAACCATGAAGGTAAGTGTTCGCTGATTCGTTTGGATAGCAAACGCTGGGTACGGCCGACATACCTAGCTCCACATGAGCAGGTGAATTGGTAGATGCACATTGATGAGGCCCCCAGTGGAAGCTTATCCTTCACGTTCGTGCGAATCATTGGTTTCGTAGAGAAAGTTAGTCTGAGTTCCGCTGCGAAGAAGGTTTTCTTCAGTGAACGGCACAGGCGGTTTCTAAGTATTTCTGCTGAAGAATCTCCGTTGAATTGTAGATTCAAATAGAGAAGTTTCTTGGGAGCAGTAAGCATGGATGGTTTTTGTGTTTTCGGCTTCATAGCTTTTGTGATGAAACGTTCCGGGTAACCGTTTTCAAGAAGGATTCTTTTCAGGGTCTTCAGCTCTTCTTCTATAGTTTCCAGGAATTACTTAGTGCTCATCTGTTCCACTCTCATCACACACCCCACTCTGTGATCATCACGAAAACATCTGGTTAGTCTGCTCTCGAACAGCCTTCGATACTCGTCACGTTGTCAATTCAATGGAATCAATCTTCTTGCACAGACCAGTTCGGATGGATCTACAGAAACCCACTGACTCTTACTAACCTATGGCTGCTTTTTAAAACTGTTCTAATTGCTGTTTCCTTAGCAGGACGCATATAGCCCAATCATTCTTCGGGATGAGCATCGCTATCATGCTTAGACAATTGGCCAAGTGGACTCTTCCGTCAACACAGACTTGGTGTTTTCATAGAGAAGCCAGAATGCTAAGGCCCAGTGCCACATCAAGGAGTTAAGAATGAGATTTCAGGAAAACCATTTACAATGTTACACCTCATCACCATTACCATGCACTCTTAAACCCTCACCACAAAACCAGAAGCTCAAACTAACAGTTTCTCTTTCCACTATCTAACCGAACTCTCTTGCATGCCAAGATCTTCAGGAATCATACGTTGCTCATTGGCTCCGTATGACAAACAAACACAACCAACAGCTGTCGATTAGACGCTGATGAACAAGCCAGAAGGAAACCTAGGTCGAGCCTGACCAGTCTTGGGTTGAATTTCCAACATCTAACACTAAACAAAGTATATTAAAGTATCATGTCAAAACGTGTTGACCACAATGGGAACCTAACGATAGATTTTTATCAGTGCATAGGAATAAGCAGTTAAATGTGCTTCCATCCGACGACAAGCGCGCATATACTAAGTTGGCAAGTAAGTTCTATGAGACGACAAGTTCTGGAACATAGCCATACTTCTCAGCGCCGAACACTTACTCCGTTGATCGAGAGGTGTATTGGCAATGTAGTGCTGAGGAATCAGTGCCATGAATCTAAATCGTACTAGACAAGGCATTCGACTCGAACTAGTTCTGTCGTGTAAGAGGTAGTTCAAAGTTGTCTTCTAAACTGGAGATAGCCAGCAGTTTTCTTCAGGGATGCCGAATGTCACTATTTTCATCCAACTTCATCGTAGACGTTTTGATGCAGGTGATTCCGACCAACTCCAACGTCTCATAGATGAACTTGTTACCAGATAAGTGTCACGTTGATCTAGAGTGTTCGGAGGATGTGGCCACTCTTAATCAAGTTGGTGACAAAAAGCAGCCTTCTGAACACCTGGAATAGCAATCTCCGTATGCTTGGCATGCCACTCACCCCTGTCAAACGTAAGATGACAATGCAGGACTGATCTAAACCGACTCCTAGTTTAAAGGTAGGCAGTTAACTGGTTGGTCGTGTAGTCCACTTCACTCAATTGGAGAAGTTGCATCAAGCCTGGTCGACTGACTGATGAGGAAATCTCTCGATGGAAACAAAAGGCTCGTGTGTCATTTGACAACCCACGTCATCTCTGGCGAACGAACGCCTGATATCCGGCTACCGATCAAAGCACGTGTGTACTGTGCTGAAGTTCCCTCTGTCCTACTTCACGACTGTAGGATGTGACCGTTGAAAGTGGAAGACTTGTGCAAGCCAATTATCTTCGACCATAGATGTTTGCGTTCTATCTATCGTGTTGAATAGTATAATATGGTGAGTAGTACTAAGGTTAGGCGTAGAGTGGTAGGTGAGGAGGGACCGACTCACCTTCACAACCTCGTCGATTCAGACAGCTAGGACATCCTCTAGGCATTCCAAGCTACCGACTTCCTTGTCTAACAATGCTCACTGACTGGATTCGGTGGGGAAAGAGTTAGGTGTGGTCAAATCAAAACCTGGCGTCAACACATGAAGTCATTTGACTCTTGGTTAAAGCCACGTTTGTGTGTGTGTGTGTGTGTGTGTTTATCACCTGGCTTCGGTCCATGAGAAGCTAGGATTCAATGACTGAAGACTATTTATTGGTAACATGGCTCGAAATTCTCCTCAATGGCATAGACGTTTTCACCAGTTATCAACTCCTAGATCCATCAAATTCTCATCATTCTGCATGTACTTACTCTTCCTCCTGTACATTTGCCTTCACTAAACCTCCTTTCAATTCTTTTCTCTCTTCCTTTGTGTACCTACTATATGGAGTGTGACAACTTGAACTGTTTCACCCTTGTGCAAACCTCCACGTTGAAAACTCAGTCAGTCAGTGAGGGTTCATCTAGCTTATAATGCTTCCCCTGGAGCCTGATTTTTAATAAGCCTAATATAGTTGACAGGAATTACTTAGTGCTCATCTGTTCCACTCTCATCACACACCCCACTCTGTGATCATCACGAAAACATCTGGTTAGTCTGCTCTCGAACAGCCTTCGATACTCGTCACGTTGTCAATCCAATGGAATCAATCTTCTTGCACAGACCAGTTCGGATGGATCTACAGAAACCCACTGACTCTTACTAACCTATGGCTGCTTTTTAAAACTGTTCTAATTGCTGTTTCCTTAGCAGGACGCATATAGCCCAATCATTCTTCGGGATGAGCATCGCTATCATGCTTAGACAATTGGCCAAGTGGACTCTTCCGTCAACACAGACTTGGTGTTTTCATAGAGAAGCCAGAATGCTAAGGCCCAGTGCCACATCAAGGAGTTAAGAATGAGATTTCAGGAAAACCATTTACAATGTTACACCTCATCACCATTACCATGCACTCTTAAACCCTCACCACAAAACCAGAAGCTCAAACTAACAGTTTCTCTTTCCACTATCTAACCGAACTCTCTTGCATGCCAAGATCTTCAGGAATCATACGTTGCTCATTGGCTCCGTATGACAAACAAACACAACCAACAGCTGTCGATTAGACGCTGATGAACAAGCCAGAAGGAAACCTAGGTCGAGCCTGACCAGTCTTGGGTTGAATTTCCAACATCTAACACTAAACAAAGTATATTAAAGTATCATGTCAAAACGTGTTGACCACAATGGGAACCTAACGATAGATTTTTATCAGTGCATAGGAATAAGCAGTTAAATGTGCTTCCATCCGACGACAAGCGCGCATATACTAAGTTGGCAAGTAAGTTCTATGAGACGACAAGTTCTGGAACATAGCCATACTTCTCAGCGCCGAACACTTACTCCGTTGATCGAGAGGTGTATTGGCAATGTAGTGCTGAGGAATCAGTGCCATGAATCTAAATCGTACTAGACAAGGCATTCGACTCGAACTAGTTCTGTCGTGTAAGAGGTAGTTCAAAGTTGTCTTCTAAACTGGAGATAACCAGCAGTTTTCTTCAGGGATGCTGAATGTCACTATTTTCATCCAACTTCATCGTAGACGTTTTGATGCAGGTGATTCCGACCAACTCCAACGTCTCATAGATGAACTTGTTACCAGATAAGTGTCACGTTGATCTAGAGTGTTCGGAGGATGTGGCCACTCTTAATCAAGTTGGTGACAAAAAGCAGCCTTCTGAACACCTGGAATAGCAATCTCCGTATGCTTGGCATGCCACTCACCCCTGTCAAACGTAAGATGACAATGCAGGACTGATCTAAACCGACTCCTAGTTTAAAGGTAGGCAGTTAACTGGTTGGTCGTGTAGTCCACTTCACTCAATTGGAGAAGTTGCATCAAGCCTGGTCGACTGACTGATGAGGAAATCTCTCGATGGAAACAAAAGGCTCGTGTGTCATTTGACAACCCACGTCATCTCTGGCGAACGAACGCCTGATATCCGGCTACCGATCAAAGCACGTGTGTACTGTGCTGAAGTTCCCTCTGTCCTACTTCACGACTGTGGGATGTGACCGTTGAAAGTGGAAGACTTGTGCAAGCCAATTATCTTCGACCATAGATGTTTGCGTTCTATCTACCGTGTTGAATAGTATAATATGGTGAGTAGTACTAAGGTTAGGCGTAGAGTGGTAGGTGAGGAGGGACCGACTCACCTTCACAACCTCGTCGATTCAGACAGCTAGGACATCCTCTAGGCATTCCAAGCTACCGACTTCCTTGTCTAACAATGCTCACTGACTGGATTCGGTGGGGAAAGAGTTAGGTGTGGTCAAATCAAAACCTGGCGTCAACACATGAAGTCATTTGACTCTTGGTTAAAGCCACGTTTGTGTGTGTGTGTGTGTGTTTATCACCTGGCTTCGGTCCATGAGAAGCTAGGATTCAATGACTGAAGACTATTTATTGGTAACATGGCTCGAAATTCTCCTCAATGGCATAGACGTTTTCACCAGTTATCAACTCCTAGATCCATCAAATTCTCATCATTCTGCATGTACTTACTCTTCCTCCTGTACATTTGCCTTCACTAAACCTCCTTTCAATTCTTTTCTCTCTTCCTTTGTGTACCTACTATATGGAGTGTGACAACTTGAACTGTTTCACCCTTGTGCAAACCTCCACGTTGAAAACTCAGTCAGTCAGTGAGGGTTCATCTAGCTTATAATGCTTCCCCTGGAGCCTGATTTTTAATAAGCCTAATATAGTTGACAGGAATTACTTAGTGCTCATCTGTTCCACTCTCATCACACACCCCACTCTGTGATCATCACGAAAACATCTGGTTAGTCTGCTCTCGAACAGCCTTCGATACTCGTCACGTTGTCAATCCAATGGAATCAATCTTCTTGCACAGACCAGTTCGGATGGATCTACAGAAACCCACTGACTCTTACTAACCTATGGCTGCTTTTTAAAACTGTTCTAATTGCTGTTTCCTTAGCAGGACGCATATAGCCCAATCATTCTTCGGGATGAGCATCGCTATCATGCTTAGACAATTGGCCAAGTGGACTCTTCCGTCAACACAGACTTGGTGTTTTCATAGAGAAGCCAGAATGCTAAGGCCCAGTGCCACATCAAGGAGTTAAGAATGAGATTTCAGGAAAACCATTTACAATGTTACACCTCATCACCATTACCATGCACTCTTAAACCCTCACCACAAAACCAGAAGCTCAAACTAACAGTTTCTCTTTCCACTATCTAACCGAACTCTCTTGCATGCCAAGATCTTCAGGAATCATACGTTGCTCATTGGCTCCGTATGACAAACAAACACAACCAACAGCTGTCGATTAGACGCTGATGAACAAGCCAGAAGGAAACCTAGGTCGAGCCTGACCAGTCTTGGGTTGAATTTCCAACATCTAACACTAAACAAAGTATATTAAAGTATCATGTCAAAACGTGTTGACCACAATGGGAACCTAACGATAGATTTTTATCAGTGCATAGGAATAAGCAGTTAAATGTGCTTCCATCCGACGACAAGCGCGCATATACTAAGTTGGCAAGTAAGTTCTATGAGACGACAAGTTCTGGAACATAGCCATACTTCTCAGCGCCGAACACTTACTCCGTTGATCGAGAGGTGTATTGGCAATGTAGTGCTGAGGAATCAGTGCCATGAATCTAAATCGTACTAGACAAGGCATTCGACTCGAACTAGTTCTGTCGTGTAAGAGGTAGTTCAAAGTTGTCTTCTAAACTGGAGATAACCAGCAGTTTTCTTCAGGGATGCTGAATGTCACTATTTTCATCCAACTTCATCGAAGACGTTTTGATGCAGGTGATTCCGACCAACTCCAACGTCTCATAGATGAACTTGTTACCAGATAAGTGTCACGTTGATCTAGAGTGTTCGGAGGATGTGGCCACTCTTAATCAAGTTGGTGACAAAAAGCAGCCTTCTGAACACCTGGAATAGCAATCTCCGTATGCTTGGCATGCCACTCACCCCTGTCAAACGTAAGATGACAATGCAGGACTGATCTAAACCGACTCCTAGTTTAAAGGTAGGCAGTTAACTGGTTGGTCGTGTAGTCCACTTCACTCAATTGGAGAAGTTGCATCAAGCCTGGTCGACTGACTGATGAGGAAATCTCTCGATGGAAACAAAAGGCTCGTGTGTCATTTGACAACCCACGTCATCTCTGGCGAACGAACGCCTGATATCCGGCTACCGATCAAAGCACGTGTGTACTGTGCTGAAGTTCCCTCTGTCCTACTTCACGACTGTAGGATGTGACCGTTGAAAGTGGAAGACTTGTGCAAGCCAATTATCTTCGACCATAGATGTTTGCGTTCTATCTATCGTGTTGAATAGTATAATATGGTGAGTAGTACTAAGGTTAGGCGTAGAGTGGTAGGTGAGGAGGGACCGACTCACCTTCACAACCTCGTCGATTCAGACAGCTAGGACATCCTCTAGGCATTCCAAGCTACCGACTTCCTTGTCTAACAATGCTCACTGACTGGATTCGGTGGGGAAAGAGTTAGGTGTGGTCAAATCAAAACCTGGCGTCAACACATGAAGTCATTTGACTCTTGGTTAAAGCCACGTTTGTGTGTGTGTGTGTGTGTGTTTATCACCTGGCTTCGGTCCATGAGAAGCTAGGATTCAATGACTGAAGACTATTTATTGGTAACATGGCTCGAAATTCTCCTCAATGGCATAGACGTTTTCACCAGTTATCAACTCCTAGATCCATCAAATTCTCATCATTCTGCATGTACTTACTCTTCCTCCTGTACATTTGCCTTCACTAAACCTCCTTTCAATTCTTTTCTCTCTTCCTTTGTGTACCTACTATATGGAGTGTGACAACTTGAACTGTTTCACCCTTGTGCAAACCTCCACGTTGAAAACTCAGTCAGTCAGTGAGGGTTCATCTAGCTTATAATGCTTCCCCTGGAGCCTGATTTTTAATAAGCCTAATATAGTTGACAGGAATTACTTAGTGCTCATCTGTTCCACTCTCATCACACACCCCACTCTGTGATCATCACGAAAACATCTGGTTAGTCTGCTCTCGAACAGCCTTCGATACTCGTCACGTTGTCAATCCAATGGAATCAATCTTCTTGCACAGACCAGTTCGGATGGATCTACAGAAACCCACTGACTCTTACTAACCTATGGCTGCTTTTTAAAACTGTTCTAATTGCTGTTTCCTTAGCAGGACGCATATAGCCCAATCATTCTTCGGGATGAGCATCGCTATCATGCTTAGACAATTGGCCAAGTGGACTCTTCCGTCAACACAGACTTGGTGTTTTCATAGAGAAGCCAGAATGCTAAGGCCCAGTGCCACATCAAGGAGTTAAGAATGAGATTTCAGGAAAACCATTTACAATGTTACACCTCATCACCATTACCATGCACTCTTAAACCCTCACCACAAAACCAGAAGCTCAAACTAACAGTTTCTCTTTCCACTATCTAACCGAACTCTCTTGCATGCCAAGATCTTCAGGAATCATACGTTGCTCATTGGCTCCGTATGACAAACAAACACAACCAACAGCTGTCGATTAGACGCTGATGAACAAGCCAGAAGGAAACCTAGGTCGAGCCTGACCAGTCTTGGGTTGAATTTCCAACATCTAACACTAAACAAAGTATATTAAAGTATCATGTCAAAACGTGTTGACCACAATGGGAACCTAACGATAGATTTTTATCAGTGCATAGGAATAAGCAGTTAAATGTGCTTCCATCCGACGACAAGCGCGCATATACTAAGTTGGCAAGTAAGTTCTATGAGACGACAAGTTCTGGAACATAGCCATACTTCTCAGCGCCGAACACTTACTCCGTTGATCGAGAGGTGTATTGGCAATGTAGTGCTGAGGAATCAGTGCCATGAATCTAAATCGTACTAGACAAGGCACTCGACTCGAACTAGTTCTGTCGTGTAAGAGGTAGTTCAAAGTTGTCTTCTAAACTGGAGATAACCAGCAGTTTTCTTCAGGGATGCTGAATGTCACTATTTTCATCCAACTTCATCGAAGACGTTTTGATGCAGGTGATTCCGACCAACTCCAACGTCTCATAGATGAACTTGTTACCAGATAAGTGTCACGTTGATCTAGAGTGTTCGGAGGATGTGGCCACTCTTAATCAAGTTGGTGACAAAAAGCAGCCTTCTGAACACCTGGAATAGCAATCTCCGTATGCTTGGCATGCCACTCACCCCTGTCAAACGTAAGATGACAATGCAGGACTGATCTAAACCGACTCCTAGTTTAAAGGTAGGCAGTTAACTGGTTGGTCGTGTAGTCCACTTCACTCAATTGGAGAAGTTGCATCAAGCCTGGTCGACTGACTGATGAGGAAATCTCTCGATGGAAACAAAAGGCTCGTGTGTCATTTGACAACCCACGTCATCTCTGGCGAACGAACGCCTGATATCCGGCTACCGATCAAAGCACGTGTGTACTGTGCTGAAGTTCCCTCTGTCCTACTTCACGACTGTGGGATGTGACCGTTGAAAGTGGAAGACTTGTGCAAGCCAATTATCTTCGACTATAGATGTTTGCGTTCTATCTACCGTGTTGAATAGTATAATATGGTGAGTAGTACTAAGGTTAGGCGTAGAGTGGTAGGTGAGGAGGGACCGACTCACCTTCACAACCTCGTCGATTCAGACAGCTAGGACATCCTCTAGGCATTCCAAGCTACCGACTTCCTTGTCTAACAATGCTCACTGACTGGATTCGGTGGGGAAAGAGTTAGGTGTGGTCAAATCAAAACCTGGCGTCAACACATGAAGTCATTTGACTCTTGGTTAAAGCCACGTTTGTGTGTGTGTGTGTGTGTTTATCACCTGGCTTCGGTCCATGAGAAGCTAGGATTCAATGACTGAAGACTATTTATTGGTAACATGGCTCGAAATTCTCCTCAATGGCATAGACGTTTTCACCAGTTATCAACTCCTAGATCCATCAAATTCTCATCATTCTGCATGTACTTACTCTTCCTCCTGTACATTTGCCTTCACTAAACCTCCTTTCAATTCTTTTCTCTCTTCCTTTGTGTACCTACTATAAGGAGTGTGACAACTTGAACTGTTTCACCCTTGTGCAAACCTCCACGTTGAAAACTCAGTCAGTCAGTGAGGGTTCATCTAGCTTATAATGCTTCCCCTGGAGCCTGATTTTTAATAAGCCTAATATAGTTGACAGGAATTACTTAGTGCTCATCTGTTCCACTCTCATCACACACCCCACTCTGTGATCATCACGAAAACATCTGGTTAGTCTGCTCTCGAACAGCCTTCGATACTCGTCACGTTGTCAATCCAATGGAATCAATCTTCTTGCACAGACCAGTTCGGATGGATCTACAGAAACCCACTGACTCTTACTAACCTATGGCTGCTTTTTAAAACTGTTCTAATTGCTGTTTCCTTAGCAGGACGCATATAGCCCAATCATTCTTCGGGATGAGCATCGCTATCATGCTTAGACAATTGGCCAAGTGGACTCTTCCGTCAACACAGACTTGGTGTTTTCATAGAGAAGCCAGAATGCTAAGGCCCAGTGCCACATCAAGGAGTTAAGAATGAGATTTCAGGAAAACCATTTACAATGTTACACCTCATCACCATTACCATGCACTCTTAAACCCTCACCACAAAACCAGAAGCTCAAACTAACAGTTTCTCTTTCCACTATCTAACCGAACTCTCTTGCATGCCAAGATCTTCAGGAATCATACGTTGCTCATTGGCTCCGTATGACAAACAAACACAACCAACAGCTGTCGATTAGACGCTGATGAACAAGCCAGAAGGAAACCTAGGTCGAGCCTGACCAGTCTTGGGTTGAATTTCCAACATCTAACACTAAACAAAGTATATTAAAGTATCATGTCAAAACGTGTTGACCACAATGGGAACCTAACGATAGATTTTTATCAGTGCATAGGAATAAGCAGTTAAATGTGCTTCCATCCGACGACAAGCGCGCATATACTAAGTTGGCAAGTAAGTTCTATGAGACGACAAGTTCTGGAACATAGCCATACTTCTCAGCGCCGAACACTTACTCCGTTGATCGAGAGGTGTATTGGCAATGTAGTGCTGAGGAATCAGTGCCATGAATCTAAATCGTACTAGACAAGGCATTCGACTCGAACTAGTTCTGTCGTGTAAGAGGTAGTTCAAAGTTGTCTTCTAAACTGGAGATAACCAGCAGTTTTCTTCAGGGATGCTGAATGTCACTATTTTCATCCAACTTCATCGTAGACGTTTTGATGCAGGTGATTCCGACCAACTCCAACGTCTCATAGATGAACTTGTTACCAGATAAGTGTCACGTTGATCTAGAGTGTTCGGAGGATGTGGCCACTCTTAATCAAGTTGGTGACAAAAAGCAGCCTTCTGAACACCTGGAATAGCAATCTCCGTATGCTTGGCATGCCACTCACCCCTGTCAAACGTAAGATGACAATGCAGGACTGATCTAAACCGACTCCTAGTTTAAAGGTAGGCAGTTAACTGGTTGGTCGTGTAGTCCACTTCACTCAATTGGAGAAGTTGCATCAAGCCTGGTCGACTGACTGATGAGGAAATCTCTCGATGGAAACAAAAGGCTCGTGTGTCATTTGACAACCCACGTCATCTCTGGCGAACGAACGCCTGATATCCGGCTACCGATCAAAGCACGTGTGTACTGTGCTGAAGTTCCCTCTGTCCTACTTCACGACTGTGGGATGTGACCGTTGAAAGTGGAAGACTTGTGCAAGCCAATTATCTTCGACCATAGATGTTTGCGTTCTATCTACCGTGTTGAATAGTATAATATGGTGAGTAGTACTAAGGTTAGGCGTAGAGTGGTAGGTGAGGAGGGACCGACTCACCTTCACAACCTCGTCGATTCAGACAGCTAGGACATCCTCTAGGCATTCCAAGCTACCGACTTCCTTGTCTAACAATGCTCACTGACTGGATTCGGTGGGGAAAGAGTTAGGTGTGGTCAAATCAAAACCTGGCGTCAACACATGAAGTCATTTGACTCTTGGTTAAAGCCACGTTTGTGTGTGTGTGTGTGTGTGTGTGTTTATCACCTGGCTTCGGTCCATGAGAAGCTAGGATTCAATGACTGAAGACTATTTATTGGTAACATGGCTCGAAATTCTCCTCAATGGCATAGACGTTTTCACCAGTTATCAACTCCTAGATCCATCAAATTCTCATCATTCTGCATGTACTTACTCTTCCTCCTGTACATTTGCCTTCACTAAACCTCCTTTCAATTCTTTTCTCTCTTCCTTTGTGTACCTACTATAAGGAGTGTGACAACTTGAACTGTTTCACCCTTGTGCAAACCTCCACGTTGAAAACTCAGTCAGTCAGTGAGGGTTCATCTAGCTTATAATGCTTCCCCTGGAGCCTGATTTTTAATAAGCCTAATATAGTTGACAGGAATTACTTAGTGCTCATCTGTTCCACTCTCATCACACACCCCACTCTGTGATCATCACGAAAACATCTGGTTAGTCTGCTCTCGAACAGCCTTCGATACTCATCACGTTGTCAATCCAATGGAATCAATCTTCTTGCACAGACCAGTTCGGATGGATCTGCAGATACTCACCTTTTATTTCTCATCTATGTCTTTTTTCATAAACCTTCTGAATGTCTTTTTTGGGGGGGAAATTCTTGTGGTTCACTTTATTTTCGATATTTCCTCGCAATATTATCTGTTTATATGTTTTTTTTTATTTTCACTATTTTTAGTTTTTTTGTTTTTAACTTGCACTTTATCTTGGAATGGTCTCTTAATGTTTTTTTGTTTGCTTATATTTTTTTTGGATGTTTTCTTTACTATGTTCTTTTCCTTCTTATTGCTGTATGTTTTTTTTCGCATTTTTTCCCACTTATTAATTTCTTTTTTTACAGATTTTAATTGACGTGTTTGTTGCATTTCTGGACATTATTTTGCGCATGATATCGATTTTCAAGAACTATTTTTATGTTTTTATTATTATCCAAGCCGCTATTTGCTCCCATTATGTGGAAATCTCATCTAATTATTTTGATAAATTTTACGTAGAACATCTCCAGTGAAACCGTTTTCACCTCTGCTTTACCGGCACATATTATCTTAATCCTAGACATTGTAGTCTTAAGCACAAATGTTCATGAAATATGTGTGCCAATTCTGTGCTGATTCAATATTTTTAAGTGAATATGCAAATAAATCTAATTCATAAATACTACTTTTATGCTTTATTTTTGTAAAAGAATGGATTTGTTCATTGTAAGCCGTACAAAAGAGGGCTATTCATCAATTTTAACAAAGAAAATTACCAAAAGAAATGAGAAACAGATTTGTTTTGTTACACAAAGCTGTGTAAAATAACGTTACTTGATTTAATAAAGTATGCATAGTGACTACATACAGTTATTCAAATAAGTGAATATTTTCTACACTGTATATTATCTTGTCCACTTGCACAATGTTTATACTGCCAAAAGTCATGATGATTATCAAAGCGAAATAGCTCTACTCTCACAACAAGAAGAATATTAAAAATAATAAATAAAGTAGAACATACAACTAACTAATAACTAAGTGTTCACTTTAAGAGAAGTACAGGAGGATTAAAATAAATCACAGGTGAACTCAAAACTTGTATAAACGCCATTTATTTATTAATTATTTGGTTCAATCAACTAAATAATAAACTTTCTACACAAAAAAAGAAAAATGAATGGATGTGATGAGTTTCTCCATAAATAAAACCTCCCTAAAAATTGTTTCCTTGTAACTTCCTTCTTAGCATTATTTCTTCTATTGATAACAAAAGTTTGAAGAATTTGAGTAAAAGGAAGTATGAAATAATGAAAGAGACACAGACGCAAAAACTAGCTGTTATATTCCCCTTTTCTACACGAATCTAAATGTTATTTATATATTCATCGATATATTGAAAAACTAAGATGAGGAAAGAAACTTAATGAATTTATGCACACACTAGTAACTTTATTAAACCAAAAACTAAGGCAGATAACAGATACAAATAATAAAAGGGTTGTGATTTGACTGAGGTTACTGAATTGCATAAATCACCTACGCAATGACAATAGCGAATGCGTACATCATTCGTACCGACACGATCAATACAGCCCAAATTATCCACAATGTTACTGCATTGACGTACTACTCGTCTTTCATTTTCAACTAGAGAGAAAAATTGAAGTAGGTTTTCACATGATAAACATGACAACAAAAATAAACAACACACAATCATGACAGAATAGACAAAAAACCAGTAACTGTCTTATTTTTCATGCTTTTGGTCAAGTAGGAGGTTAATCTATTTTGGATAGCGTTATTAGAAGATGGAGATTATCTGAAAAATGTGATGTATTCGCGCTATACATTTCGAACAATCTGATCACACATTTACTTGTCAAGTCACTATATATGAAAAAGTTAGAATAAACAAAGTGACAAAAAGAGGATTTAAGAATAATTAACACAACGTTTGGTAATTCAGTCAAATAAGGATTACCAAGGAAGGTTAAAAGTAAGCAAAGCCAGTACACAAAAGCCTATTTTTGAAGCTAGGTTCCTATTGTGTAATAGCTGTCGCTTACAGACTAGCATGTCAATGCTCCCAAGCTCCAGATTACTGAGTTGAATTAAACTTCTTTGTAACATGGAAAGGGAATATTTACGTCTTTAATCGCTGTCTCAAATAGTCTTAGTCAGCAGACAGGATTCGGAACACCTCCAGCTGGGCCACAAATAACAGAATCTTAACTCCCATTTTCAATTTGTTGCCAAGTTAGAAACCATATACACTGCATCACCGAAACCAGATAAGAAGCAAAAGCGCACACAAATGTACTGCGGATTTTGCGACCAAATCGAAACAACATTGATATAAGTATAAACCTTGGGCACTGTGATGCAGTATAACTTCATTATAGATAAGATTTTATTTTGATAAATCACACAGTGTTGTACAGTAACATTAACTGATGACGTTTCGAGCACAAACTATTGCTCATAACCATATCAAGTTACTCACACAACTTTTTCCTTCATTTATATACATCAGTAGAATTGATTAGATATTTAAATAAAAATCAATACAGGATAATGTACATTCAAAAATAATTATATAAGTGTTATTGATCAAATACAATCAGATGGGAAATAAGACGAGTGTTTATATAGTCAAAATAAGTTACTTGTCAGAATGTTATGATGTACGTGAATTGAAATAGAATTTTAAGATTATTTATTATCCTCCTCTGATTTGACTGACTGCTGGTAATAATATCTTCCATATCTCTGGTATATGCGTTGAGTCATATCTGTGGCATGTGTTGGGTGTAGACTTAATGAATTAGGATTCAGTAATCAATCTGTCTCTACCTACCTATATTACTTCTTAGAATTTTAACCCTCTCCCACCCTATTGTGCGATTGTGTGTTAATGCATGCAGTGCAATCGCTGAACTTTACTTATCTTCCCGGGGTCAACCATTCTCAACTTAGCTTAATTCATATATTCTGATAATCTCACTACTCTTGATCTACTAGTTTTACTTATATAGTTGACCTCACAGTCATTGTAAGGTATTTTGTTATTATATTGTTTTGTCTAATTGGGTCCACCGGTTCTTTTAGCCTACAGAGCTAGTCTCTGTGTGAGTTTGAAGGCCACCCTAATTACTGCTTTGTTGAGAATCCTACGCAGGGCCTCAGATATATATATATATATATATATATATATATGTATATATATATATATGTATATATATATATATGTATATATATATATATGTATATATATATGTATATATATATATGTATATATATATATATATATATATATATATATATATATATATATATATATACTGATGTATATAAATGAAGGAAAAAGTTGTGTGAGTAACTTGATATGGTTATGAGCAATAGTTTGTGCTCGAAACGTCATCAGTTAATGTTACTGTACAACACTGTGTGATTTATCAAAATAAAATCTTATCTATAATGAAGTTATACTGCATCACAGTGCCCAAGGTTTATACTTACATCAATAGTATGAAACACTTTTACAGCACTCCCTTCTCAGTCAAATGTTATAGCACCACTCAATTCATGAGGTCAAAAGCACACCCATGTTAGGAGATGTGCTATTTGTTGAATCCTGATGGGTATGTCTATATGCTAGAACCTGTCAAAAAGTGAAGACATGATCAATACTCCCTTGTATGCACTTGAAGCTTCACTGGTTTCCTCAGGTTTGCTTTGTCCAAGCCCCATTCATCCTTCTGAGGACTTTGCAACTTAGAATCTTAAATGTTGCGTCGGTCAAGCTGATACCTCTAGACTATCGCAGGAAGATTTCCTACACCTCTTGTGACCTCATAGGATCAATGAGCTATACTAGTCAGAGGGACTACATCACAGAAACACAACATATCTTGAAAATAAGAAATCACCACCATCCTAAAACACCTCTGAAGTCATATCAACAGTCCCTGTCGGTATGCCCGTGTTCCAAATTAAAAACAGCTTTCGCAACCGTTATTATTATTAAAACTAATGAAGTCGATTACTGTTGGAGGGTAGATATCAACACCACAGTCAGATTGGGGGCAGTTATAGTGTAGCTTTAAGCCAGAGAAACGACTAGATAAAATTTTCTCCTGAGAAATTACTAGAATCCCATCCTTCTCGGAGATCGTTTCATTTAGATGATCCTTTTACTGCCCTTTCCCTAGTGAACCTATTTTCCTTTTTTAACATTTTTAACTTCACTAGCTTTCGTAGCCAACGACTACTACTTATTGTGAAGACTTTTCGTCAGCCTTGTTTTGAGCAGTTTGGATCACACCATAGAAATATTTGTGCGTATCGTTTCATCGGCACTTTGACTACAAGATCAGTCTACAGAACACCCATGTAGGAATACTAGGTGAGAATGTTTCATAGCCGGATAAAACTAAATTGCGACATAAATTTATCTCACACTGTATGCATTCGATTAATCTGAAGTTTAGTTGTGTTAAAAGAGAGTGATTACCTCAGAACGTCATAAACCGGAATATATTTTTACTACTATTTTATTACCGACATCTTTTAAATGTCTGCTTTCCCACCTCACTAAGTATCACAGTCGTGGAGACTTTTAGTTAGCTTTCGCTTGTCTTCATGTCCGAAGACCGCTGCTGTCAGACTAATAGAATCAGTTCGAATGAAGCTAGAGAATCCTACTGGCACTAAACAATCTTTCGCTGCTCGTTACTTACAATCTTTACCACTTTTTCTACATCAGAGTGAATGTAAAACAGAGGTTCCTCAGGATAAGTATTGTCATCAAACTCAAATATGATTTCAGTTGTCGTCTATCTAGACATAAACTTCATATTCTCACTAGCAGCATACTAGACAGCTTTCGATGAAGGTTATCCTTCGTAATATAGAATAACCACTAATTATGTGTACTATAGAAACACGTTTGTGCTTGTGGTCAATTGATGCTCATATCGTTTTAGTGAATAAATCTACTGTTATGAGGACAGCATTTGCACACTATAGTAGAGTATAGTTCCGTTATGGATAAAATGTATTTTGATAAATTCTCGCAGTCTTATGTAGTAATATTTGCTGGTGATGTTTCGAACACAGTTTGTTGCTCATAATCATATCAACGTACTCACAAAACTTTCTGACTTCGTTTATATACATCATAACGGAACAAATCTACTATTTTTGTCATAATAATGACGATAACAATAATAACAATGCTTTCAAAATGTCTTCCTACTGAATGACTACTTATCTAAAAACTTCTATGAACACTAATCATAAGTTTATAGCATTCCAATTATTTTATAAGTCAAACAAACATAGGTGGAAGTGGTACCACAATTTGTGCATCTGCTGATCCAAAGACCGACCTCGTAACCTGAGGAAAATTGATATATAGGCAATTTTCTCTTTGGATCTATACCAAATGGAAATAATTATTTTTTCTGAAGGATTAGATTTAAATAGGTCATTTTGGTAAGCATAAAAATTTCCTTCCCACCAATGTTTAACTTACCAACTTGGTCGATCTTCCGACAACCAATAGGTTTGGATGCATCAATTCCAGGATACTTGGAACAATTTGTTATGAAAGTAAACTGATCCCATGGTTCACATAATTGGCCATCAAGGTAAGAATTGCAAACGACGCACTGGACACCAAGAGCTATAAAGAAATGAATGGGTGTCGCAGGCATTTTTCACTATTTTAAGACATTTTATGACTAGGAAACACAAAAATTAATAGCATACAGTTGTAAAACAAATAAGGATATTGTTTTAAAAACTCCGTGAAAAAAGACTTTTAAACCTACATGAAGGGAACTTAATTCGTTAAGTATAACTTAGAAATAAACCTAGACAATTTAAGGACCTAGGAAGAACTCTTTCGACATATGTTTGTCATACTCGCATTAACCCAAAAGCCAACTCAGGACTTTGCATAGAAATGCATTAGCATAGGTAGTCATGCTTAGAATTGGCAAAAACAAAAGAAAAGACAGATGCAAAGTGATGCTACAGTGAATAAATATGACGGCAAGAGGAGAGATACTAATAATAAGAGGATTGGCGCATGAAGTTGTGTTTTGGTAATGGTAAAAAGTTAAGACATCTGAGCCTTTGAGTGCAAACTTGAAATATGTCACTCTCCTACATTTAACAAGTTACATCTCGAAAAATACAGTCAAGCAGCTTATGGCTCACTAAATGCCTCAGACTGATAGCCAGATAATTATTTCTTTAGTGATGTTTTCGCCTTGTTAGAATTACTTTGTTTTTATCCCGAACCTGCTAAGGGTAATTTCACTGCATGTGTTGCATTTGTCCCATCCGCTTCACTCGACGAACATTCGCAGCATCTTTAATTGACCCACATTTCTTATCTAAAATTATATCTAACCTAAATATTACCTGCACTGATAGCAGTCAGATGATATGCGTTCTTACTATATCTTATACTTTTTGAATCCTCATTTTCTTATCATGTAGTATTATATATTGGAGAGCTGACCTCTGCACTTGACATCAGACATCTCAGCAGATGAACCTTTTGCATTCACTCTGGACTTCACTGCCAACCAGTTCATTATGTTTCATTCAAAACACTGAATATGTGAAGTCTTAAACAGACATTTCAAATTTGCTCCAGTTTCCTCCCACAGTATTCACAAGACTGTCTTTTCTTCTCGTCTTTACGTAAAAGAAATACATCGTTTACGTGCTTTAAGTCAACTAGTGCTTTTCCTAGTAGAAAATTAATTCCTGAGAATCCCATGTTACAGTAGTCCCCACCAGCTCACCTATGGTAAAATCAGATACATTCATATCACACAGCAGGGGCAAATGCTGGCGATTGTCACCACTTCAGGAAGCAACTCTTTCACAACTGCACCATCAGAATAACGTGCTTCCTCGGTACTACCTTCACAGTAACACTCTTAAGGAACCTCAGTATCAACAGATTCAAATAGTGCCTTCTGATTGACAATTATCGCACGTTCCATAACCTATCATAAGTATAATCGACAAAGACAATGATGAATACATTAAAATATTAGTCTGAAGATGCCATACGTCCGGCATGTGACTCGAACGTAAGATGACAATGCAGGACTGATCTAAACCGACTCCTAGTTTAAAGGTAGGCAGTTAACTGGTTGGTCGTGTAGTCCACTTCACTCAATTGGAGAAGTTGCATCAAGCCTGGTCGACTGACTGATGAGGAAATCTCTCGATGGAAACAAAAGGCTCGTGTGTCATTTGACAACCCACGTCATCTCTGGCGAACGAACGCCTGATATCCAGCTACCGATCAAAGCACGTGTGTACTGTGCTGAAGTTCCCTCTGTCCTACTTCACGACTGTGGGATGTGACCGTTGAAAGTGGAAGACTTGTGCAAGCCAATTATCTTCGACCATAGATGTTTGCGTTCTATCTACCGTGTTGAATAGTATAATATGGTGAGTAGTACTAAGGTTAGGCGTAGAGTGGTAGGTGAGGAGGGACCGACTCACCTTCACAACCTCGTCGATTCAGACAGCTAGGACATCCTCTAGGCATTCCAAGCTACCGACTTCCTTGTCTAACATTGCTGACTGACTGGATTCGGTGGGGAAAAAAACAACGCAGACCTCGAAAAGAAAGAATTCTACAGACAACTACAGGGAACAATGGACAATACTCCAGCTGGCGACATGAAAATACTTATGGGGGAAAGAGTTAGGTGTGGTCAAATCAAAACCTGGCGTCAACACATGAAGTCATTTGACTCTTGGTTAAAGCCACGTTTGTGTGTGTGTGTGTGTGTGTGTTTATCACCTGGCTTCGGTCCATGAGAAGCTAGGATTCAATGACTGAAGACTATTTATTGGTAACATGGCTCGAAATTCTCCTCAATGGCATAGACGTTTTCACCAGTTATCAACTCCTAGATCCATCAAATTCTCATCATTCTGCACGTACTTACTCTTCCTCTTGTACATTTGCTTTCACTAAACCTCCTTTCAATTCTTCTCTCTCTTCCTTTGTGTACTTAGTATATGGAGTGTGGCAACTGGAACTCTATGTTGTAGCGTTTGAATCGGAGTTGGTATATACTGAGATTAAGATAGATTTAGATGTAGCACACAAAAATGTAGTACGGACTTCGAGGGAAAGAAATATCTGTATCCTCAACCGGCTATTTCAAAAAGAGATTAAACAAGCGTAAATGCTTATCATGAACGGATTATCACTTGCCTGATTCGTTTCAACTCCAACAAAATATCTGAATCTGAACTAATAGCCTAGCATACATCAGTTTTTTATGACAAACATTTCGCAGAAATTACTCTACCTATGCAAAGTGTTGGATAACGGACTGTTGTATCTCTTAAGATACATGAAAGTTAGTAATAAGGTGGATGTAGCTGTCCTCAAGGAGATGTAGTTACAAGAAACTAATTATGAATATAAGGCCAGTTTATTACATTATTGATTTACGATGCTGAAATTTCTACAAGCCCAATGCCTAAATTAAGACTTCAGTCCGGTGGTCAAAATCGGACTGTGCAAACTAAAACTCTCACGTGATAGTCTCGTCATCCGTGATGTACAACGGAAAACTCAGCGAGGCGTTCAGTTGAATACAGGAGTAAGACAAGGCTACGTATTATCACCGATAATATTCCTAATTGGTGTCAACTGAATTATGCGTCAGACTGTGAGTGGGGAGTGAAAAGACAGGAATACGCTGCACTGACCTACAAGAAAACCTTAGATCTGGATTTCGCATATGATATTTGTCTAATGTCGCACGAACTAGAAGACTTGCAAGCGAAGACCACCAATCTAGTAGAAGAAGCAGAGAACACAGAACTGCAGGTAAACACAACGAACACGGAGGTGATGGAAGTAACCAACGAACCACAACAACAACAACCAACACCAATACTACCAGCAGAAGAGATTTGACAGAGGTTAATTCCTTCAATTGCCTAGGAAGCATTGCTTCAACCACAGGCGGAACGGATGAAGATATCAAAACCAGCCAGAATCAAAAAGGCAAGATAAGCTTTCATCAACCTGAGACCAATTTGGAAATCTTCTGCACTCACCCTGCATAAACAACAAGATTCGCATTTTCAACACAAATGTGAAGTCAGTCAGTCCTTCTATAAGGGTCAAGAACTTGCACTGCGTGTTACGAAAAGAATTTCCGACAAGTTACACACTTACGTCAACAGCTGCCTTGCCGGCTTCATACTGAAGATCAAATGGCCGGTTGTCCAGAAAGAATTAGTAACAAGAAACTCTGGTTGAGAACAAACCAACCAAAAGCCGATCGCTCAACAAATATGTAAGAGAAAATGGAGGTGGATCGGGCGTACATTGAGGAAAACCTCGAATGACATCGCTTGCAATGCAGGCTATAGCTCGAATGGAATCCAAATGGGAAGCGACGAGTGGGTTGTCGGTGCGAGGGTGACATGGAGGAGATCGTGTGAGGAGGAGATGAGAGATTATAGGCAATCGTGGATCCAGCTGAAGAGGACGGCAGAAAATAGAACAAAGTGGAGATTAGTTGTTGAAGCCCTATATTCCACTGGAAACCCAATGGAATGCTGATGATGATAATAATAATAATAACAACTTGAAAGGGTGTTAACACATTAAACAGTACAAAAAATCTTTCTAGGAAAAAACATCAAAGAGAATTTTCTTTTTCACGGCTTTCATATGAAAGTTGGAGAAACAGTAAAGAAATACTAACCTGAATTTTGCTGCAAAATGCAAGAAAATACTAATATTCCCATATAAATTTCCTGAATGAAAGCCATAATCAACGTCACAGCATCAACTGTTTTATCAAAAGTCAAACTCCCATTATTTGGGAGACAACAGGAATGTTTGAAAAAATCGATTCTGTAGGCTCATTCGTTTTCAAAATGAATTACCTGTATTAGTGGATTGGTTAATAGGATAGTTCATCGATCGTCATATTGTTTGACCAATCAAAGATGCGTCAATAGCGAAATTTGCGAATGACCTTGGGCGTTGACCTGAATATCCAATACTAGTTTCTTTGATTGCCTTATACTGTTATTAGTGGGCTGACATGCATACAAAAATTTGTAGCTAGAAATTATGCATTTATCTCCAAATAAAATTGTTGATTATCAACCTTAAAAGAAATATAAATTAGGGGAAATACAGAAGACATTGCATACTTATTTAAAATAACCACACGATGTTTGGGGAATCAAATGATTTTTCTTAACGTTTCTTATTAAAAGACAAAACTTCCTTTGCAGGGAGGACAGCTGTGTGTTTAGTGACTGAATTTAATTTAGGTTAGGACTTCTTATAACGATGTGCTTAAATGAAAAGGAATCTAATGTGTACACAAACTTCACAGGTACTGCTATATTGTGGTCGACAGTAGACAGAAAAGTCAGAACTCTTCACATTTTCAGAAACACTTGGTAAACTGTCATAACACTTATACTTTTTTATATGGGCTACCTTGATGGACAAATTTTCAGAATATTTTAGGTACCATATGGTGACAGTTATTTTATTTTATGCTAAGTGGTTTGCTCATTGTTAGTAATAATAATAATAATAATAGCTTTATTCCAAAAACACTACTAATGATACAGCAAAGAATTTTCAGCATTCAGTATAATATTGCATCTAATTTACTCAAAAACGACAACAAAAAAATTATGAATACACATTACATAATAATAATAAAACGATTGTTACAGCAGCTACATAGCAAAATACTGTATGCAATACGGTGAAAAATATAAAGTATAAAATTGTAGTAATAATGGTAATACCAACTAAAATAAAATAGCAGAGTAACAATTAAACGATAGAAATTGTGACACCATAAAATACAGAAAGATGAACTATGAAAGGGTCGATTTACTGTGCTAATTACATAGTAACTTATGTGTTTCACGTCTAACAGAGTCTCCGTCACATAAAGTACGGGCTAAATAGGGTATTGTAGAATTTCTATACTTAGTGGTACGAGCACATAACTTTTTATATTGACTTCCCGTCCTACCTGATGAGATACAAGGGGACAGGTGTGAATAAAGGGGGTGCAGAAGGTCTGACATTATAGCCTTTGCCCATTTCGTACAGGAATTTATATGCCTCTCGACTATAGTATTGGCGAGCTCATTCAGTGGCAGACCACATGCCCTACTCACAGCATTTAATACTCTTCGTAATATGATATAATCTTTTTTGAGCAGCCCAGGAAAGATTAATGGAGAGCAGTAGAGTACAATAGGTAAAATACAGGAGTTTAAAATTTGCAAAGCTAAAGGTTGGTTGATACCTGATTGTCTTAACTTTTTAATGTAAAAGGTAAGACGAAACATTTTCTTAGAGATAGATAAGATGTGTGATGACCATGAAAGGTCAGAGGAAAGAACTAATCCAAGGTATTTAATGCTTGACTTGGTCTTAGAGGCTGACGGTATCGACGTTCACGGATAGTACGAAGTATTCTAACGCAAGATCTAATACCCACAACTTCTATAGTATTCGTTCCGCGAAGACCAAAAACAAAGCGAAACAATAATTGATCGTCCGAATTACTAAGTATATTTCGGGACCAAATCGGAGTGCGAGATGATTGCTTAGCCAACTAGGGATCGTACACGAATGTGACATGACGGAGTACCAAATGGTGTGGATGCTTGACCGGAAGCCTTCAGCTAAACAAGTTGACTTAAACAGTGAGTGCCAGCATCCTATGTTCAGTGATGAGTGCTGTGGTCAGTAACTTTAAGGAATTATTTACCGCTACAGTATCAAGACTATATGCATGCTTTCCTAATAGTCTTATATATATATATATATATATATATATATAAACACTGCGTCAACTGAAAATCAATAACAAAAATAGGTGACTTTTATTCATCTCTACCTTGAAATTTGTTGGCATGTGCATTAGTTGTACTCTTTTGGATACTAATAATAACAGTCATAATAATAAAAATAATAATGATTTGCTTTATTCCAAAATGGTACTTATAATACAGCGTGGAATTCTCAGCATTTGTTACAAAAGTGCATCTAATTTACGCATTAGCAACAGAGACAAATATATATTACAGGATATAGGTAATCAAAATTTGTAATAGCGAACTTTTTGGCAGTAGCTGTAGCAGTTAAGTAAAAATGTGGACAGTGTTAAATAATAATAATGTTAATAACTCAAACTATGATGTTATTGAAATAGTGTCACCAAAAATAACAAATCGGGGGAGAAAAAAGAACCATTTATTTTGCTATTAACACTAAGTTGTAGGTTTCACGCTTAACACTATCTCTGTCACATAGAACGCTGGCCAAATGGGATATCTTTGAGCTTTAGTACTTGGTTGTGCTAGAATGTAATTTGTAGGGATGACTTCTAGCGCCACCTGATGAGATGCAAGGAGAGAGCTGGGAATAGATGGTGTGTTGAGAATCAGACAATATGGATTTCACCTGTCTCTGACATGAGTTCAGGTGCCTGTAGACAGCAATAATGAGATGACTTACTGGCTATTAACTTGCCCTACTGGCAACCTTTAATACCTTTCACAATATGACGTAGTTTTTTTTTGAGTAGCTCAGGAAAGACTAAAGGGGAGTAATATTGAACAATATGTAAGATGCAAGAGTTAACCAATTCCAAAAGTAAAGTTCGAGTGATTCATGATTGCGTAGCATCTTAATGTAGAAGTTTAGATGAAACACTTGCTTAGAAGTCAACAAGATGAGAGATGACCATAAAAGGTCAAAAGGTAGAACTATTCCAATATATTTTATGCTTGACTTAGTTTCCGTTTCACTATCCTGTTTGCTACAAGCATACTGGGAACAAACAAGTTCGTTTAGATCATGTTTATAAGTGAAGGTTAAGTTAATTGTCTGACATTTGCAGGGATTTAATGTAAGACCATTAAGCTTGGACCACTGGCTTATGTCCAACAAAAATCAATTGGTATTCAAGTGTTGGTTTGTAGGGATTTCATTGGTTTCAGGATTTCATCATGAGCTGACATTAGTTAGAGAACCATTTGGAAAACCTGGGAGTACTGGACAACTGTTTCGTCCTAGTTTGGGACTCTTCAGCAGTACGCACCCACCAGGATTCGAACCCAGGACCTTCCGGTTACCAGGCGAGCTCGTATACCATTAAGCCACTGGGACCCAATCCAATGGTCCTTGAATTCCAACTTCCGCCAATTCACGACATAGCGCGACCGCTAGTCAATGTCTTCGGCGAGTATTTGTCCTCACACCCGACCAGCTGCACCCTACTGGTCACTACTTCCCACTGAAACCCAGGTAACTACCCACCTGAATAGGGCCAGTCGCCAGTGAGCATCTCATTGGTATTCAAGTGTTGGTTTGTAGGGATTTCATTGGTTTCAGGATTTCATCATGAGCTGACATTAGTTAGAGAACCATTTGGAAAACCTGGGAGTACTGGACAACTGTTTCGTCCTAGTTTGGCAGAAGTTGGAATTCAAGGACCATTGGATCGGGTCCCAGTGGCTTAATGGTATACGAGCTCGCCTTGTAACTGGAAGGTCCTGGGTTCGAATCCTGGTGGGTGCGTACTGCTGAAGAGTCCCAAACTAGGACGAAACAGTTGTCCAGTACTCCCAGGTTTTCCAAATGGTTCTCTAACTAATGTCAGCTCATGATGAAATCCTGAAACCAATGAAATCCCTACAAACCAACACTTGAATACCAATGAGATGCTCACTGGCGACTGGCCCTATTCAGGTGGGTAGTTACCTGGGTTTCAGTGGGAAGTAGTGACCAGTAGGGTGCAGCTGGTCGGGTGTGAGGACAAATACTCGCCGAAGACATTGACTAGCGGTCGCGCTATGTCGTGAATTGGCGGAAGTTGGAATTCAAGGACCATTGGATTGGGTCCCAGTGGCTTAATGGTATACGAGCTCGCCTGGTAACCGGAAGGTCCTGGGTTCGAATCCTGGTGGGTGCGTACTGCTGAAGAGTCCCAAACTAGGACGAAACAGTTGTTCAGTACTCCCATCTGGTTTTCCAATGGTTCTCTAACTAATGTCAGCTCATGATGAAATCCTGAAAAAAGCAATTGGTTCGGAAACATTCAGATCGGGACATAACTGTCAAGAAAAACAGTCAGATCAGCATATTTATCGAAGCTGATTTCTAGGTTATCATGCTTGTTCCTTATCTAAATGAAACTTTCATAAAGTACCTTTACAGCAGTGTTCTTGATAAAACTTGCTAGCTACATCTGGCATACAATTAGGCAGGTTCATCATTGTATTTCCGAAATTCATCCAACATGGTTCAGCAACGAACAAACAAGATCTATCCGTAGCTCTGTCTTAGCATACATTGAAGATATTAAGCATAAAGTTGATTTTAATACAACATTTGAAATTACTTATCGCATTCATACTGATCTTAATTTGGCTTAGGAGTTCCTCTTCTACATACATACAGCTGAAGTCATAGGAATCCGCCTGAAGAAGACAGACCTGTGTGTTCAGAAGAAATCTGTACAGCCACTTCCGTTATCCTGGCCATTGTTACATGAATGCATAAACCGAACCACTTCGCCCCTAAATCTTTAAAAATTATAATTGTCCCAATTATTTTATTCTTATGACTACTTCATCTTTAGTTACAAGTTACTATTGTCCAAATCGTTTTATTTTCCTTTGACAATCTGCTACGTAATCAGCCTGAGCAGACCCATATTCTTAAATTACTCTCCACTTTTTTCAAAATTATGCGATCCACGTGTTGTAACCATTTCTACCTTTTAATTGTACGCATTAATTTTCTTGGTTAATTATCACCACCTTGACATGTTGATACTGACTAAATATTGTTAAAAAACATATCGCCACTTGATTGGTAAATTGTTGTTTATTGTAATAAAAATGCTATATATATATACATACATATGTCTGTACTCTATTATACTCAGAATCCTACTTCTTTGATGTGAAATTTTATTAATCCTTTGTAATAATCTAATGATTAAAACAAGCACTACTAATAGTGTAATGGTGTGATACAGAAAATGTGTACCAAAGGAATACTATCCTAACATATTCCCACAGTTCAGTACTGCATTCGCAAAAGAATACGATATATCTATTTGAACATTCTCATTCATGCGTTTAATGTAAACCAAAATCACACGCTCAGTGATTGGTTAACGAATATAAACTGTGTAAATATAAATAGCTGTTTGATCATTTTAAAATATACCTTGGCTTCCGTATTTGGCATTTTGCTTCTACAATAGTAGTAAGAGAGAAAATTAAACCCCTAAGCGTATTCATCTACTGACTTTAATTGACATATTAAGTCATTCAAAGTACACAGGATTATGAGAGAATTAGTATTTGGACACATTAAATCCAATGCATTTGAACAGCCTAGCGAAATGTCGGTTAATTTCTATAGTTTCATCAGGTGAAACTATAAATGAAGACAGTGAAAATAACACACTGTCTTTTCCCCAGAAGAAATATCGAAGAGCAGGTGACTCATGATTACCATAATTATGTATTCAACGAAGCAAAGAAAATAAAGTGACTCATTTTTAATAATTTTGTTGATCTGAAAATCGTAGGTGTATGGTCAGTTTGTTCAGATGTTTAAGGCTCATTCGTATTTACCTTGTGGATAATAGTCAGGAAACACCAAACTTTGGTCTCTGTCTTTCCATTGAGTACCTCCGATCTCCTAATATATGATCGCTTACACTTTGGGAATTTGTTAATATTAAATACTCTTATAGTGAATTAACACAACGACTAAAAAGTATTTTTCATTAGGCTTTCACATCGTACATGTCTTATTTATAGGTTAGTAAAATATCTGAGTCGCATGAGACTTATTTTAGAATGCCTTATTTCAGGTTTAATAGTTCGAATGCCTATCGCCTCAGCTGTGTGCAGTAGACGAATACGAAGTCTGTTGGAAAGATTCGGTGGGATACGATGAATTACTTTGAAGGCTCTCGTTTTATGCACTGCATGATCACTATCAATTAAATGTGAGAAAATCGGGCTACGGCTATTAAATCTAAACTATGCATTCAAAAGAAGTTTGTACAGCCATTATCCCTCCCTTGGCCTATTAAGACATAGCCAACTGATGACTTCCACACCACCCCTTGTTTATATTTTCAACCCCTTTCTTATCATCCCTTAATCTTTTCTCCATTATAAAAGTGTTTCGTTTCCTTCCCTTACAATCTAACATTACTTAATCGGTTCATTTGCTTTTACTAGCCTTTATCGACTACTTCCATCTGAACATTTGTTTGTTTAATCATGCTGTTTTTCGTTATTCGTGTTATCACAGATTGCCTCACGTTTTCATCCTTATTGTTGATAAGACCATTATTATTATTGTTACTATTATTATTATTATCACTACTGCTATTATGACTAACTGCACAATTTATATTCCCCATCGTATTATCCTATAGACAAAACACCATGATTGGTTTATATTTGAATTTTTATTTGTAAACTTATATATATTAGAGTTAAGCCTGATGAGATCTGAATGAAAACAATACTGTTCGCTTAAATGTGTTCCAAATTTTACTATGGGAATATTTAATATATTGAAATATACCTAATTTTATTTGATATTCTATTTGCTGTTATATTTATTATTATTATGTGTGCATCTTTAGTGAATTATAATTCCATTGGTCTTTCTTAACAAATCGATATTATCAAGTATTGGTTTTTGTAGGGATTTTGTTTGATTGCATGGAGGATTTAATAATGAGCTGACATCAGTTAGAGAACCACTGGAAAACCTGGGAGTACTGGACAGCCGTTTCGTCCTAGTTTGGGACTCCTCAGCAGTACGCACCCACCGGGATTCGAACCCAGGACCTTCTGGTTACAAGGCGAGCTCGTAGACCATTGAGCCACTGGGACCCGATCCAATGGTCCTTGAATTCTAACTTCTGCCAGTTCACGACATAGCGCGACCACTTCGCAATGTCTTCTTCGATGAGTTACTGCCTCATCTTCGACCTGCTGTACCCTACTGGTCACGGCTTCCCACTAGAACCCCAGGTTAACTGCCTGAATAGGGCCAGTCACTAGTGAGCATCAGATGAATTTTCAAGTATTGGTTTTTGTAGGGATTTTGTTTGATTGCATGCAGGATTTAATCATGAGCTGACATCAGTTAGAGAACCACTGGAAAACCTGGGAGTACTGGACAGCCGTTTCGTCCTAGTTTGGGACTCCTCAGCAGTACGCACCCACCGGGATTCGAACCCGTACTGCTGAGGAGTCCCAAACTAGGACGAAACGGCTGTCCAGTACTCCCAGGTTTTCCAGTGGTTCTCTAACTGATGTCAGCTCATGATTAAATCCTCCATGAAATCGATATTATTTAAAAAACACCAATATTGTCACCGACTACTATTCTAGAATATTCTATGTATATAAACATATAGATAAAATTGTAGAGCCAGAAGAGGAAATTATCGAAAAGGATATTCTTTGATTAATTTTTTTTCTACATGTCTCAATGAACATTTTCGCTATAGTGATAGATTATTGACACAATCCAATCTCATGCATCCAGCTCTTCACATAAATCTTATGAAATGCTTTGATGTTAACAACAAACTCTGTTTGGACATTAGACTGATTCATTTTAGGGTTGTAGTTGGTCATGAATGTCCTTATTAGTCAGTCATTGAAACAGACTGTCTGAAAACGAAGACTAGACCTACCTATATTTATTCTGATTTTAATCGGTTTGTATATGAAATTATTTGGAATAATCTATTCTGGAAAACTTGAAGTGGTCAACCAGGACCTAGACTTGTTATTGGTATGAGAAATACCGTTTGCATAAAATAGTTTAAACTTTAAGAACAGGTGGATTTTTACACAACTTTCGAAGATAAATCCAAATTAAGTTTTATGATCACTCATTAATACATGAACTTCAGAGTTTTTATCGCTTTCTTAAGTGTTTCACAGGATCTTATTATCTCAAACCGTTTTGAATTATTCACAAACCGCTTTTGTTCATTGATGATGTCATTGATGTCAAGTTATCTTAACCGTTTCTTTAATATCGACTATTTCTTCAAGCACTGTTTAACGGCCTTTGTACACACATGTAAGTTAGTCACTTAATTTTCGTGTCCCATAATCATGAAGCTGAATGGGTTTCGCGATACAATTTTCTCTCCCTTGCGTAAGCACCAGCCTAGAAATCTAAGTGGTGATAACATATGATAAATAAACTCTTTTCATGTGTATTCACTTATTGTAAAAGACTTACTAAAAGCACCATGTGATCTTTGCATGTCGAAATTATTAGGGCTTACCTTTGTATTGAAAATGCAAATCTAAAAAATATTTAACGCACAAACACCCTGCATATACTGAATGGATTCTTTACTAGTGGTGGATATACATAGAGGAAGCGAAATTAGGTAGTTCATCCTTTCCTCGCGAACGTAAAATTGGAGTGGAGTGCATACCTTTTAATGCATTGAATGCTCTTTTTGCTGCATTCTTCAGACTCTGTGTCACTATTTCACTGATGCTATAGCCAATAAACTGTGGCATTATGAACTACGGCTTCTTTGGAGCTGTTGCCATATCAACTACCCTTTGCACTAAATTCATGTTTTTTATCAATGAACTTACCTTGTTAACCATTCTTACTGAGTAATTCTCTGAGAATGATAAGCTACTCGTTAAGAGAGTGGATTTATCTAGCTCTATGAACTAAGCACTTCAAAAAGTCGCGTTTATCATTCAGAGGTGCAAAACTCAAAAAGTGAGTATGCTGAACAGTCGTTGTAGGTTTTCTATACTCACTCCTTTATGTATAATTCGCCTTCGTAATCAAAAAGACGTCTAGGAATGAAACACTACCATTTTGTTTTCTTTTTACCATGGTAAAGTTTATTGCTTGATGCACATCACTGAACTAATTAAGGACGTCTGTTGCTTCATTCTCGTTATGCACAATCGAAAAAATGGCATCCATATACTGACAGTAGAAATCCAGTTCATCAATTACTCCTTTCGATTGTTCATTCTCTAAGCTGATGATGAAAGAATCAGCCAGGACTGATCCTAATGGTGAACCCATAGTCACACCATCATTTTTTCCATGGAATTGCTTGCTGAGCAGAAAATAAACAAGCTAGAAGAATCCAACAGCATTAAAATGTTTCATTTATATGTCTAAAACACTAAGTGAGTAGCATTGTATCACTTGTTTGTTGTACGTTGTTGCCAACATTAATAGCATTACTATAACCTTTCCATTACCAGTGAAAATTAGGGTTTTTGATGCACATCTGCACTATACTCGTTACTTTGCGATCATTTTTCATTCGCTTCTATTACTCCTCACAAGCTTTCATCTCCACTTCACATGATTTCAATGTTACCCAGTCCTTCAGTTCTCATTCTTTATGTATACTTTTCTATCAACATCTAAAGGCTACGTAAACTTTTGTCTAGGAGCACAGCAATGCTGGTAGGCTAATCACCTGTTAGGTGCTCAAAAAGCTTAGTTGTGCAGGCTTACACGGGCTTGTCCATCACTGTACTTATTTATTTTCAGCTGACAATTTTGAAGGTGTAGGCCAAGTGCCAGATATAGCTATAAAATAGCCAACTCATTTCTCATAAGAACGTGAACGAGGTTTTTCCAATGTTACATTTAGGCTAAATCTGAAATGGAGACATGAGAAGACTAAGATTTTATCACCTAATGATGAGAATAAAAGGTTGGTCTGTATTCATAATCGTTCTAACCGGTGTGTTGGAATTCTAGCTCACTTTAAATCATGTGTTGACAACAGATGGTTCAGTAGCAGCTATCATATGTTAGTCAACCAAACAAAACGGTAGGATGAGCTTATTTGTTAAAATAAATAAGAAGAATTACCCTCAGCATGACTTTTAATCCTACCACAGGACGCAAAGCATTGTTTTGATACCTGACGAATGATAGGTAGTAACTTCACAAAGCATTTAAAAAAATCCTCTTACATTTGGAGAAGATGCTATTAACGCGTGTTCACATACGAGCATTTCGAAGGGAAGACTGTCCCTTAGCCATACTGTGTTATTCATTAAGGGATATTGAATATTTTGTTGCAGTGCGTCATGAATATTCGAATGAAAAATAGTGAATAGTCAATATTTTGTCGACTAGCCATTCAGTAGTAAGACCTATATGGATAGGTAACTGTCTCAAATGTGTTCTCACTACAAACTGACATTGGCTGAGGAAACTTTGAGAACCAGAAAGATATTACTTTTGACTGAATGTAATAGGAATGTTGCTAATTTATTCAGAAGATATAGGATTATGGGTGAAATAGTATTTGGATACATTAACCCGACTGAGGTTAACTGACATGTAGCCAAGCTAATGAAATACATTAAAATGCATATGTCCAGATGTTAGTTCTCCCATATTCCTGTCTTCTGAGTGATTTAGCAACATATGATTTGTTCGAATACATTTGAATTGCCTATCAGTATGTTGTTTAGGTTCAGTCATACAGTTCAGTGAAGTATATGAAATAGAAATTAGTTATGGCTCTGTTGCAGATAGCGATAATTTTCTCGTTGTTATAGACTGTCCTATTTAACATATTTTACATTCCTTGAGCTAAGTTTTTTTAGAAAATCACATACGGTTCGTGGTTCCCCTATAGACTATGTGCTTTTTGTCTGATGTTATCAGAACTCTCGCTAGGCCGTTAAAATACGGTAAGAAAAATGTGTACAAATTCTAATTTACTCATGATTATTTGTTTGAGAATAGCTTAGTGACTCATTTTATACTGTCAGCAAGTTTTTCACCTCTGTAGTCAAAGCGTTATTACTACAGATATAATTATACGATAAGCTTGTCACAGTGTTAAACAGTTGATTTACTAAAAGGTCTCCATATCAAATTATTTGCTTTTTCATTCCACATTATCAGTTAAACATTACCTGCCAAGTTTGCCAATGTGGTTATTCAGCGCACGCTTTCTAAATTAAATTTCATACCTAATGGTACTCATCACTTTTGTACAAGTGAAAATTATAAGGAACTCACGTCACCCTTCAGATTTGAATTTCTGTCACTTATTTGTGAAATCAAAAACCTCATCTTGAATAGTCTGGAAGTAAAGCCCTTGATTTCGACAATGAATATTTTACATCGGCATTTCCGAATTCATATGAACTCCATCAAACTCAATGAGTGTTTAAAAGCAAGAAATGTTGGTAAAGTACTTCTTCCTACCATTTGACTCCCAACGATTTATATTTAAAGGTGATTGTGGATCTGTATACTTATTTTAGTTTGCTTCTGTAGCATATTTGGATAATAACTTTAGCAGTAAAGAACCGAATTTTCATTCTGGTATTTATTTCAAATCTATGACAATTGGACAAAATCTCTACATTATCTCTTAAAAGCAAAATACTAACTAAATGCATAAATCACGTGAATTTATTGTTTTAAAAACAGTAGGCATTCAAAATAAAGTATTTATCAGTCTTTATTTCGAATACTTTTTGTAATCAAGTTACAACAAGAAGATTGAACAGAATTATTTTATTTAATGCACATTTGCACAAATTCACCCTATTTAAAATGTCTACTTGGAAATATAAGTAGTCCGCTTAAAAAAGGAAACTTCATCTTACAGAATTAGTAGTATTATGGTGTGTGCTACTGATACGATTAATCAGCAGTATATAAAGAGACTTTCATCGGCAAAAAGTTGCAAATAGAGGTGAGATAGATTGGACGTCAAAGAGAGAAAATGAATGAGCGTTGCAGCAAAACATAGGAGATGAGAAAAGAAGATAAAGAAACGTAATACGAAGACAGAAGTAGAATAACAGAGAAGACCTGTGCAAGTGACGATTTTCAGATAAGGTGTACATATTTTCCCTACAGAGAGATACAAAATTCCAAATAAGCACTCCTTTACCAAGTCCCTTTTCTTCTATCGTTATGGGATTAGCTTTTAAGAAGTAATTGGCTGTCTGATTACGATAATGCAACAAATATGATTCGACACCAGTAACTAGTATGAGGAGTCTGCACCAGAGAAAGGACTAGACTCGTCACACTAGTTACTAGTGTCCAATCAAAATACCCACTACAGTTCTACAGGAGGTCAATCGCAAGCCAAAATAGCTCAGTGGTAACGTCTCTGACTGCAGCACTGGGTTCGAATTTCAGAAGGGGCATGAGTTTCCTCAAGGTTACAGATACGCCTTGCTGACGAGTGCCATCTAGCACGAAACCCAGGTCCAAGGTTTCCTGCGAATTGCCTCCAAGTATCTAATATCATAATGAAACAATGCCAGTTAAAAATCCTTAGAGATGTCTTTGTCTTTTGATTGTAATCACGTTAAGATGAAAAACTAATCATAACAAATAATGAGATCCAGATGTTTTGCAATAGTAAGGTTTCTAGCCAGTTGATTTATGGAAGAAGGTAACGTTTCCTACTAATATCAACTGAGATGCGACACAAGTTAAAAAAATTGGTGTGCAACAAATCTACTTCAATCCTTAACAAAAGAAAAAATACCTGTATAAATCAGATTGAACAGCTAAAGAAAAGGAATTCACCTAAAGGGGCCACTTTGCTGGACTACTTCTTTTGTTCTTTGTATTAATACTTAGATGGGGAATATTTATGAAAATTACATAGATTATAAATTTTATTCAAACAGTAGAGAAAATAAAAAAGATAGAACATCCCAGAAAATACAAAATCAGCACAGTCAGTAGTCAAAAATCTAGAACTATATAACTGAATTTGGTTCTAAAATTAGTAAAATGTGTTAATAAAACCGGATTCAATGAATTCATGCAATTTCGGTAGAATGCTTCTATTGAATACTCTGTATATGTACTACTAGAAACACATTGTGAGATATATGACTTTTAGAAAACCAAAACAAGTGATTCAGCAAAGAGACTCTTTTCAACGAATTTATTATCAGGCTGTACAATCGTATATATATGGCTTTTTAAGAAGTTATATTCGGTGATGGGATTAGGTCAAAGGTGTGAATGCATAAATTAATAATAGTATGAAATGCAATTAAAGTGTTTGTGATTATAACCATAGTTAAATGTTGACTGTTGACCAACTCTGTGTGCTTTTATCAATTCACCTGCTCATGTGGAGATAGTTATATCGGTCGTTCGACTCCAGTTTTGTCCAAGAGGGTGCAAGAGCACCATCCTGCATGGCTACAAAGAGGTCGAAATGGAGCAATAAGAAGCGAGATCATTGAACATCTGGTTGATACCGATCACCCTATCTCTACAGCCTCCGCCTTTAAAGTCATCTACAAGGCAAAAAGTAATTTACCCAAACCACTACGTGCCCGAATCATCTGTACTGCTGAGGCTTTGGCTATCGAAACAGAAAAGCCAGATCTCTGTATACAGAAAAAGTTGTTCGATCCCTCCAACTTTCATGATCTTAATCCCTCTATGCGAAAGTATGGTAATCCCTAATAATATTTTGTCTCTACCTATTTTCCGGTTTGTCTATTCAGTTTGTATGCTCTTACTTTATTATGTCAATTGTTACTATTACTATTCTCACTTTGAGCTGTCCCCGGTATTATTTTATCTGTTCCACTTGTCATTCTAAATCAATTCTGTTTTGTAACGTTAAATTCTATGTTATGAAATTTCACACAATGTTACGTAATGTTTTTGTTTTATTCGACTTGTCTACTAATCCTATAATTATGAACCCCTTTCCAACATCTATACACCTTATGAATTATTCTATATATGATATTAATTGTTTTGCCACTTGACATTTGACTATGATTATGGTCACAAATACTTTAATTGCATTTCATACTATTATTAATTTATGCAGCCACACCTTTGACCTAATCCCCTCACCGGATATAACTTCTTAAAAAAACCATATATTTACGATTGTACAGCCTGATAATAAATTCGTTGAAAAGAGTTTCTTTGCTGAATCACTTATTCTAATTTTCTATATGTTACAATCAGAATTTTCCATGAAGACATATAACTGCTAAGTAAGAAAAAACTACATTGAATTAAGCATACACAACGATAGTTTGCAATATCTTACAGGTCAGGTCAAGAAATATAATACAGAAAGAGTATGATAGATTGAAATAAGGATAATAATAGATGTTTTCAAGAGTTGATTTGTAAAGATTAGGCTTTTTCGAGTTTGACCACGGAGTGATATCAGTCAGAGAACCGTTCTCTAAATGATATCAATCCACACACACTCGAAGAATCATACATACGGTTAAGTCAAGTCACTTAAATAAACTATTAGCTGTCAGAGAAAAAGATGTTAAAATGTTACGAACTACATTCTGAGTAATAATAATAATAATAATAATAATAATAGTAATAATAATAAATGTTGCTGTTAACATATGGGAGCTTCCAATATTAGATTGAAGCATAAAAAGAAAAGAAGATGGGAAGTTTAACACCAGTGTTTACAGGAAACCTATACATTCAATCCGGTTTTCGGACTTCCGATCATCCCACCCTGTGTCAGTAAAAATAGGATTGGTGAAATGTTTAAGTGACAAAGCACAAAAACTAAGTAGTACTAAGGGAAATCTAAGACAGGAAGTGAGACATATAAGAGAAATCCTTGAAACTTAATAATTACCCTGCTAAATTAGTCAGAGAGTATGTGGGGAAATGTAAAAATAAACTGAGTAATGATAATAGTGACAGTGACATTAATGACAACACCAACAACAGGGAATAAAAATCATCAGAAGTACTCCCATACAGAGAAGAAACCTCGGGAACCTTACAGAGAATTCTTAGCAATGAATGAATAAAAGTGGCTGATATTCAAACCCACAAACTCAATTAGAAACAAGCTTTGTCGGTTTAAGGATTGTGCCTGTGGAGCCTTTAAAATAAAACAATTTGGTTTATCTAATACCCTGTCGGAATGCTCGTCAGGTCAAATACATCGGTCAAAGTAGTTGAACAGGGGGAGTCAGACCTGCGGAGCATAAAAACCTTGCAAAATGCAGATTAGTTGACCGGAATAAGATGAGAAATTCAGTGAATAGTTCAGCCATAGGTAGCACTACATGCAATTACACACAACTATACAATAGGATGGGGTGTGTTGAGTACGTAACAATGTGATTGTACACTTTTTGGTTACTTGTATAAATTCGAGATATTGTACATAATTTTTGTTTAAATCGCTTCTTGTTGAAATATACATAACTTCCGTGTACAATTGAAAAATACACTCTGCTGTTGGAGACTTCGTCTTCTCCCTGGTCACTTCTGCTTACTTGCTCCACTCACACCGTGTTGTATACTTCGGATTTATTGTAGGAGCCTACTACTCTCAACCGAAGACATTTCTACAACCGGAACACAGCAGCTACAGCAGACGCAGTCCAAACAATTAACGTGCCCGTGGATTATATAATTAATTTGTAGCCGAGGACTTAGACGTTATATACAAGTAATCCTTTTTGTTGCTATAACTCGTCACTGTATTTTTGGTAATATATTGTGATTTAACACTCCACTGACTTGGATTATTACTTTTATACTTGGAATGTTAGTGAACTCTAATATTAGTCCCCTACAAATTAATTGGTGAGCCCGATAAGAACACGGATTATTTTGGCATATTCATATTCTTATTTTTGCTATTTTGTATATTCATTGTGATTTTGTGTGTGGTTTATATTTGTATCCTAATTTGTACCAATAACCCCATATTCATAATGTCATCACCTCGGTCCGGTACATCAAACGAGCAGACAACTAATAGCGAGACAAATGCCACAATAAATGCCATCACTGATTTTCGTTTACCCCAATACGGTTTCGCGGAACCAAGGATTTGGTTTGCGGTAATTGAACCGTTGCTAGAAGCACGGGGCATTAAGTCCCAAATAGCCAAATATGGTATGGTGCTGGCAGAACTCCCTCCGTCAGTATTGACAGAAATCAGCGATTTCATCGAAGATCCTCCGACGGAGCATCAATTTGATAAACTTAAAGCCCTCCTCATACAACGTACCAGTTTGTCGGATGAGAAAAGAATCCAACAATTGCTCACAGGCTGTGATCTAGGCCCACGTAAACCATCCCAGCTACTCAGGCACATGCGCCAGTTAATCGGACATCATAAAGTAGACGAGGTAGTGCTGAAACAGATGTGGTTGCAACGTTTACCTAGAAATGTCCAGCAAATTTTAATCATCTCAGGAAAGTCGTATGACTTAGACCAACTAAGTGACATGGCAGATAGTATTATGGATGTTTTATCTGATAACACCATAAGTCACGTAGCATCTGATAGTGCCACACCGTGTCATTCCACACCCACGGCAGACACACCGATACTCGCCGCCATTGCAGACTTAGCGGCAAGGATTGACAAGTTGGAAACTAATAGGTCGGATCGACAAGTCCGGAGGCGGAGCTCACAGAGAAGGTCACCATCACGACGACGATCCTTCTCACGACAGCGTTCTTACACGTCTTCTCGGGATAGCAATATATGCTGGTATCACTGGAAGTTTGGACGTCATGCCCTGAAATGTGTAAAACCGTGCAGCTTTAGCGAAGCCAACCAGGCTCAGGGAAACGCCTCAGCCAGACAGTGATGGCGACAGCTGTTACTGGCAATCACCCAGTCGCCTTTTCTATGTGAGGGATTTGACTACCGGCACATTATTCCTGGTAGATACAGGCGCCGAAGTCAGTGTTATTCCCCCCTCACTATCCAGGCGATCAGCCAAAATACCTGGTAAACTTTCACTTCGTGCTGCCAACCAAACCGACATACCGACGTATGGCGAACAGTCAATGATTTTAAACCTAGGACTACGCCGACGTTTCACATGGATCTTCATAGTAGCTGACGTACGTCACGCTATACTAGGTGCAGACTTCCTAAGTCACTTCAATCTGTTGGTTGATATCAGCAAGAAAAAACTGGTTGACAATTGCACCCAACTCAAGATCCACGGTATTACATGTGACTACTCTGTTCATAGCATCTGTATAGAAAAGCCGGAGAGTGAAATGTTCTCTGCTTTATTGCAACGATTTCCTAAAATCCTTAAACCATCATACAATGTTGAAGATATATCTCATACAGTTACGCATAAGATCATCACAACAGGACAACCTGTGAAGGCACGTCCACGACGGTTACCACCCGATAAACTAGCAGCAGCTAAGTCGGAATTTGAACATATGATGCAGCTAGGTATCATACGACCATCTAACAGCCCATGGTCTTCACCTCTGCACATGGTACCTAAAACTAATCATGACTGGCGGCCATGTGGAGATTATCGCGCTTTGAATAACGCTACGGTCCCAGATCGTTATCCTATACCTCATCTCCACGATTTCTCCTTGAACTTACATGGAAAGACCATTTTTACTAAAGTTGACTTGGTCAGGGCATATCATCAAATACCAGTCGCTCCAGAAGACATTGCAAAAACAGCAATTATCACGCCTTTTGGATTATTCGAATTCTTGAGAATGCCTTTCGGACTAAAGAATGCTGCTCAAACATTTCAGCGTTTTATGGACCAAGTTACCCAAGGTCTTGATTTCGTCTTTGTATATATCGACGATGTCTTAATCGCCAGCTCATCGATGGAAGAACATATGCAACACTTAAGCCTGTTATTTCAAAGGTTTGAACAATTTGGAGTTGTTATCAATCCAAAGAAATGTATTTTTGGTTCCCCTTCCATTGAATTCTTAGGACATCGAATAACTGCCGAAGGCATCAGACCTACCGAAGATAAGATAGAAACTATTAAGAACTTTCCCGAACCTGATTCCTTAAAGAAACTTAGACGTTTTCTCGGGATGTTCAACTTCTACCGACGTTTTATTCCATCATGTGCCTCCATAGTTCAGCCACTGACCGACCTACTTAGATGCAATTCGAAGAAATTTCAGTGGTCTGAAGAAGCAAAAGCAGCATTTAATAATGCAAAAGATGCCTTATCCAACGTTGTAATGTTATCTCATATCAACCCAGAAGCTTCACTCATTTTATGTACAGATGCATCGCAGGTAGCAGTGGGAGCAGTTTTACAACAAAAGTTCAATAATGACATCACTCCACTTGCTTTCTTCTCCAAGAAATTGGAACCTGCGCAAACTCGTTACAGTACCTTTGGCAGAGAACTGTTAGCCATCTACCTAGCAGTTAAACATTTCAGTTACTTACTACAGGGCCGGCATTTCACTATTTTTACTGACCACAAGCCCCTGTGTCATGCTTTCACTACTTCACTCGATAAACACTCCCCTAGAGAAGCCAGACAGTTGGATTATATCTCCCAATTCTCAACCGACATCCAGTACATCAAAGGGGATGCGAACGTGGTAGCCGATTCTCTTTCAAGAAGTGACATTAACCAGCTTCAAACGTCGGTAGACATCAGTCTTGATCGTATGGCTCAATTACAAAGAGATGACGTTGAACTCCAAACCTGCCGCAGAAACTCTTCCTTACAGCTCAAAGATGTGCCTATCCCCTTATCAGATGCAACCATAGTCTGCGATGTATCTACCGGAACTAATCGTCCATTTGTCCCTCTCAGTTGCCGAAAAGCATTGTTCGAACATTTACATTCGCTTTCTCACCCTGGAGTACGCGCCACGGTCAGACTGATCAGCGAACGCTTCGTGTGGCCTAAAATGAACTCTGACATTCGGAGATGGGCACGAGAATGTATCCAATGCCAATGCTCCAAAGTACACCGCCACACTATTACAACCCCGAAGACGTTTAAATTACCCGAAAGGAGATTTCAGCATATCCATATAGATATCGTGGGACCATTGCCAACATCAAGGGGATATACACATATCCTGACAGCGATTGATAGATTTACTCGTTGGGCTATTGCATGCCCCTTAAACGACATATCTGCTGAAAACGTTGCTTTAGTTTTTCTCGACCGTTGGGTGTCAAACTACGGTGTACCAACTACTATTACATCCGACCGCGGTCCTCAATTCCAATCGACACTCTTTCGCGAACTGACGAGACTTCTGGGAGTGAAACATATCTCCACAACAGCCTATCATCCGGCAGCGAATGGTCTAGTGGAAAGATTCCACAGACAACTGAAAAGCTCCCTGATGGCGCAGAATGATACATCTAAGTGGAGTGAATACTTACCTTTGATTTTACTTGGTATCCGTTCTACTATCAAAGAAGATTTAGGATGTACACCGGCTCAACTTGTCTATGGCACCAACCTAACCTTGCCTGGACAGCTAGTCCCCTCAGCCGATTCCACAGACGTGAACATTGCCGACTTCACTAACCGATTAACTAGACAAATGCTTCAACTTCAACCAACAGCACCTCGACAATCTCCCCGAAGAGATCAGATCAACAAACATCTACAAACTTGCAAATTCGTCTTCATTCGAGTCGACGCCATCAGAAAAGGATTGCAACCTCCATACGAAGGACCCTTTCAAGTTATTAAACGTTCAGACAAACACTTTACAGTGAACAAGAATGGAAGACGAGAGACTGTTTCAATTGATCGAATCAAACCCGCATACACCGACAACGACTTCGAATCTACATCGGCAGCTGCGCAATCAAATAATCAAACATCCGAATCCCCTCCACCGGCACCAATTCTTATCCTCCCTCCATATCACACACGTAGTGGTCGGCAAATCAGTAAACCGGCTCGCTACGTTCATTTTGAGGACTAATAAAAGAAAAATAATTGAAAATTATTATTATCTTTTTCGTTTAGACATTATCATCATGACCGTTAGTATTTCGTCGTAAACTTTGATGTTACTATCACTATTATTTATTTATATGTACCTCACCTAAAAAAAAGGTATTGTCCTGTAGCGGTAAATAATTCCCCAAAATTATTGACCACAGCAATCACTCATTGGATGCTGACCACCACTGTTTAAGTCGACTTGTTTAGCTGAAGGCTTCCGGTCAAGCATCCCCGCCATTTGGTACCCCGTCGTGTAACGTGCACGATCACTAGCTAGCTAAGCGTTCGTCTATCGGCTGGTTTTGGTTCCTAAATACATTTCTTCGTTTGGACGACCAATAATTGGCTTTTGCTTTGTCTTTGGTACGCGAGAATAAATTAATTAGAAGTTGTTGAACGAGATATCACGTCAAACCTTTAATATCCGCCCACCTTTAAACTGGTGAGCCCAACCGCGAACTTTATCCACGAAAAATCCGCAGATAATCCCGGTGAGTTCGTTCCATTTTGTATTTGTTCTTGTACCATATATTATTCGATATATTTTTCGTCATGAGTGATCTTAGTCCCAAGGTCATCCGTATCCGCTCAACTCCTAAACCCATTCAGCTCGTACCATACTGGCCAGATAATGCTGAAACGTGGTTTCTGCTAGCTGAAGCAGATTTTTGTGAGCATGGGATAACTGATCAACGTTCACAGTTACTTGCAGTTATTCACGCCCTACCGCGGGAATTCAGCAAGTACGTAACATCACAGATGTTGAGTCCCGAGGTAAGTAACTCGTGCGAGTTGCTGAAAGCATCCCTCCTCAGGAGAAACGCTCTCACGGACAGACAACGTCTAGATGAATTATTTCGCAACATCGAGTTAGGAGATCAGTCAGCCGCGAGCATGCTGACAAGAATGAAACAAGTCGTCGGCCAATGTCAGTTCGACGAAGGACTGTTTAGAGAACTCTTCTTAACCAAGTTGCCACAATCTGTACAGACCGTACTTGTGACACTTGAGGGTACTGTAATAGAGGACTTAGCTATTACTGCAGATAAGATCCTAGAAATAACTAAACGGTCTGTTCATGAAATATGCTCAATGACTAAGCAGACTTCGAGTGAGGATCCTGCAATGACAGAGTTATGCGACTCCCTTCAGCAGATGTTTAGGTCAAACACGCATTCTAGATCCTCTGACCGTCGTCCTAAATCTCCTCAACGCAGGAACTCGCGTGGTCGATCTAAGTCCAAACCACGTTCACTGAAAAACCCTGACTGGTGCTGGTACCACAACACCTATGGCCAAGAAGCGAAGTGTTGCCGTAAGCCTTGTAACTTCGGAAATGTCTCAAAGTCTGCGGGAAACTATCCCGCCGGCACGCGTTAGCGGCAACCGTCGCCGGTGGCACTAGCCGCCTACTTTACATCCATGATGTGATAAGCCAGACTCGATACTTAGTCGACACAGGCGCCGAAGTCAGCGTCCTTCCTGCCACAGCAGCAGATCGACAGAAGGAACCTACCTTCAACTTACAGGCTGCAAATGGAAAACCAATCGCAACCTTTGGTAGGAAATACGTCTATCTGAACGTAGGTTTACGCAAACCTATTCGGTGGATTTTCCTTCTCGCTGACGTTACAATGCCCATCATTGGCACGGACCTACTTAATCATCATGATTTACTCGTAGACGTCCGCCGAAAACGACTGATTGATAATACTACTAGTCTGTAAATCAAAGGCATCAGCTACATAGGCCCTACCTTGTCACCCGTTAAGATAAAGGCAATCCTTGATCCAACTTTTCAACCTATTGTTGACAAGTATCCGGAACTTAATTGCCCGTCGAGCGACCTACCGTGCATAACCAGCAATGTTATGCACCACATCACTACCACAGGACAACCTGTGACATCTAAAGCACGACGATTCGCTCCTGACAAACTGAGAATCGCCAGGAACGAATTTGACTATATGCTTAGCCTTGGCATCATTCGACCTTCGAATAGCCCATGGGCATCCCCACTTCATATGGTTCCGAAAAAGGATAGCAACGATTGGCGACCCACCGGTGATTACCGGAGAGTGAATGCCAAAACGACCCCTGATTGCTACCCGTTGCCTCATATACACGACTTGACGGCAACCTTATCCGGCGCGACTATATTTTCTAAAATCGACTTGGTTAAAGCGTATAACCAAATCCCGATGGCAACAGAGGATATCCCGAAAACGGCTATCATTACGCCTTTCGGACTTTTTGAATTTCTACGTATGCCATTCGGTCTCCGGAATGCAGCCCAAAAATTCCAACGCTTCATTGACGAAGTATTTCGCGGTCTCGACTTTGTATACGCATACTTAGACGACTGCCTCATTGCCAGTCAAGACAAGGAAACTCACCTCAGGCACTTGGACTTGGCATTTGACAGGTTACGCCAACATGGTGTTACCATTAATATTCAAAAATGTCAAATCGGTGTTGACTCACTCGACTTTCTGGGTCACACTATTGACTGCAAGGGCATTCGCCCACTGGCTACTAAGGTTGAGCCTCCCAAGAAAAACCGTTCTGGACGCACCGTAAGGTTCCCAGAACATTTGCACACTTATTTAACTTAACGAAGTCGTGTGATTCACGCAACTCACTCGTTCGTGGTACTAACTATTTTTTTTTGACGTATAAATTTTTTTTATATACAGTACCACCGAACACAAAAATTTTTTTTCAACAGTTCATGTAACATACACAAAAAAATTAATTAGATGTATTTTTTTTCGATGTTCTGAACTTAGCATTATTTTACTGTATAGTAAATGCACATAATTTTTTTTAACCAAAAAGGTCATTTCGTACATTTTCCTCGACATGGTTCTTAGCGTTCTTGTTTTCTTTTCCAGGTGCGACGGGCACTGGACAAGAAACAAACGAAGCACGGAATCCAAAGAAAAACACCAGGAAGCTATGTACAAACACCCCATTAGCATAGGCAGACAAACCAGTAGGCATAAGACCAAGCCGCTCGGAAGATTTTTTTCACCCGAAAGGGAACCATCGAGTTTTTTTTACTTCCGGCTGGTTCTGTCTTAGGGTCCTCACGAACCCACTAGGGGGGGAGTGAGCTGTAGCGGTAAATAATTCCCCAAAATTATTGACCACAGCAATCACTCATTGGATGCTGACCACCACTGTTTAAGTCGACTTGTTTAGCTGAAGGCTTCCGGTCAAGCATCCCCGCCATTTGGTACCCCGTCGTGTAACGTGCACGATCACTAGCTAGCTAAGCGTTCGTCTATCGGCTGGTTTTGGTTCCTAAATACATTTCTTCGTTTGGACGACCAATAATTGGCTTTTGCTTTGTCTTTGGTACGCGAGAATAAATTAATTAGAAGTTGTTGAACGAGATATCACGTCAAACCTTTAATATCCGCCCACCTTTAAACTGGTGAGCCCAACCGCGAACTTTATCCACGAAAAATCCGCAGATAATCCCGGTGAGTTCGTTCCATTTTGTATTTGTTCTTGTACCATATATTATTCGATATATTTTTCGTCATGAGTGATCTTAGTCCCAAGGTCATCCGTATCCGCTCAACTCCTAAACCCATTCAGCTCGTACCATACTGGCCAGATAATGCTGAAACGTGGTTTCTGCTAGCTGAAGCAGATTTTTGTGAGCATGGGATAACTGATCAACGTTCACAGTTACTTGCAGTTATTCACGCCCTACCGCGGGAATTCAGCAAGTACGTAACATCACAGATGTTGAGTCCCGAGGTAAGTAACTCGTGCGAGTTGCTGAAAGCATCCCTCCTCAGGAGAAACGCTCTCACGGACAGACAACGTCTAGATGAATTATTTCGCAACATCGAGTTAGGAGATCAGTCAGCCGCGAGCATGCTGACAAGAATGAAACAAGTCGTCGGCCAATGTCAGTTCGACGAAGGACTGTTTAGAGAACTCTTCTTAACCAAGTTGCCACAATCTGTACAGACCGTACTTGTGACACTTGAGGGTACTGTAATAGAGGACTTAGCTATTACTGCAGATAAGATCCTAGAAATAACTAAACGGTCTGTTCATGAAATATGCTCAATGACTAAGCAGACTTCGAGTGAGGATCCTGCAATGACAGAGTTATGCGACTCCCTTCAGCAGATGTTTAGGTCAAACACGCATTCTAAATCCTCTGACCGTCGTCCTAAATCTCCTCAACGCAGGAACTCGCGTGGTCGATCTAAGTCCAAACCACGTTCACTGAAAAACCCTGACTGGTGCTGGTACCACAACACCTATGGCCAAGAAGCGAAGTGTTGCCGTAAGCCTTGTAACTTCGGAAATGTCTCAAAGTCTGCGGGAAACTATCCCGCCGGCACGCGTTAGCGGCAACCGTCGCCGGTGGCACTAGCCGCCTACTTTACATCCATGATGTGATAAGCCAGACTCGATACTTAGTCGACACAGGCGCCGAAGTCAGCGTCCTTCCTGCCACAGCAGCAGATCGACAGAAGGAACCTACCTTCAACTTACAGGCTGCAAATGGAAAACCAATCGCAACCTTTGGTAGGAAATACGTCTATCTGAACGTAGGTTTACGCAAACCTATTCGGTGGATTTTCCTTCTCGCTGACGTTACAATGCCCATCATTGGCACGGACCTACTTAATCATCATGATTTACTCGTAGACGTCCGCCGAAAACGACTGATTGATAATACTACTAGTCTGTAAATCAAAGGCATCAGCTACATAGGCCCTACCTTGTCACCCGTTAAGATAAAGGCAATCCTTGATCCAACTTTTCAACCTATTGTTGACAAGTATCCGGAACTTAATTGCCCGTCGAGCGACCTACCGTGCATAACCAGCAATGTTATGCACCACATCACTACCACAGGACAACCTGTGACATCTAAAGCACGACGATTCGCTCCTGACAAACTGAGAATCGCCAGGAACGAATTTGACTATATGCTTAGCCTTGGCATCATTCGACCTTCGAATAGCCCATGGGCATCCCCACTTCATATGGTTCCGAAAAAGGATAGCAACGATTGGCGACCCACCGGTGATTACCGGAGAGTGAATGCCAAAACGACCCCTGATTGCTACCCGTTGCCTCATATACACGACTTGACGGCAACCTTATCCGGCGCGACTATATTTTCTAAAATCGACTTGGTTAAAGCGTATAACCAAATCCCGATGGCAACAGAGGATATCCCGAAAACGGCTATCATTACGCCTTTCGGACTTTTTGAATTTCTACGTATGCCATTCGGTCTCCGGAATGCAGCCCAAAAATTCCAACGCTTCATTGACGAAGTATTTCGCGGTCTCGACTTTGTATACGCATACTTAGACGACTGCCTCATTGCCAGTCAAGACAAGGAAACTCACCTCAGGCACTTGGACTTGGCATTTGACAGGTTACGCCAACATGGTGTTACCATTAATATTCAAAAATGTCAAATCGGTGTTGACTCACTCGACTTTCTGGGTCACACTATTGACTGCAAGGGCATTCGCCCACTGGCTACTAAGGTTGAGCCTCCCAAGAAAAACCGTTCTGGACGCACCGTAAGGTTCCCAGAACATTTGCACACTTATTTAACTTAACGAAGTCGTGTGATTCACGCAACTCACTCGTTCGTGGTACTAACTATTTTTTTTTGACGTATAAATTTTTTTTATATACAGTACCACCGAACACAAAAATTTTTTTTCAACAGTTCATGTAACATACACAAAAAAATTAATTAGATGTATTTTTTTCGATGTTCTGAACTTAGCATTATTTTACTGTATAGTAAATGCACATAATTTTTTTTAACCAAAAAGGTCATTTCGTACATTTTCCTCGACATGGTTCTTAGCGTTCTTGTTTTCTTTTCCAGGTGCGACGGGCACTGGACAAGAAACAAACGAAGCACGGAATCCAAAGAAAAACACCAGGAAGCTATGTACAAACACCCCATTAGCATAGGCAGACAAACCAGTAGGCATAAGACCAAGCCGCTCGGAAGATTTTTTTCACCCGAAAGGGAACCATCGAGTTTTTTTTACTTCCGGCTGGTTCTGTCTTAGGGTCCTCACGAACCCACTAGGGGGGAGTGAGCTGTAGCGGTAAATAATTCCCCAAAATTATTGACCACAGCAATCACTCATTGGATGCTGACCACCACTGTTTAAGTCGACTTGTTTAGCTGAAGGCTTCCGGTCAAGCATCCCCGCCATTTGGTACCCCGTCGTGTAACGTGCACGATCACTAGCTAGCTAAGCGTTCGTCTATCGGCTGGTTTTGGTTCCTAAATACATTTCTTCGTTTGGACGACCAATAATTGGCTTTTGCTTTGTCTTTGGTACGCGAGAATAAATTAATTAGAAGTTGTTGAACGAGATATCACGTCAAACCTTTAATATCCGTCAACCTCTAAAGTCCTTTCCAAAAACTATTGATCTTTAATCCATATTTTTTTTTAATGTTTCTTTCCCCTCCTTAAATACTGTGTACTTACATATTTTTCTTTATACATTAAAATCTGTGTTCATCATTAGTGCAAATTTAAGTGACATGACTTTCTATTTCAATTTTTATTGCTGAACTCATTGTATATTCTTTCAGACTTTACATGACTCACATACCTTCTCGCGTTTATGCATGTTGTAATATATCCCTATTTTTATCCAAAAGTTGCTATTACTATTATTATTTACTTCATAGTTTTACGTATCATTTTCCGGTTGTCTCTCCGGACCTCTAGGGGGGAGCCGTGTTGAGTACGTAACAATGTGATTGTACATTTTTTGGTTACTTGTATAAATTCGAGATATTGTACATAATTTTTGTTTAAATCGCTTCTTGTTGAAATATACATAACTTCCGTGTACAATTGAAAAATACACTCTGCTGTTGGAGACTTCATCTTCTCCCTGGTCACTTCTGCCTACTTGCTCCACTCACACTGTGTTGTATACTTCGGATTTATTGTAGGAGCCTACTACTCTCAACCGAAGACATTTCTACAACCGGAACACAGCAGCTACAGCAGACGCAGTCCAAACAATTAACGTGCCCGTGGATTATATAATTAATTTGTAGCCAAGGACTTAGACGTTATATACAAGTAATCCTTTTTGTTGCTATAACTCGTCACTGTATTTTTGGTAATATATTGTGATTTAACACTCCACTGACTTGGATTATTACTTTTATACTTGGAATGTTAGTGAACTCTAATATTAGTCCCCTACAGGTGAGATGACAGATTTAAAATCTAGTGGAACAGCGGTAGCGACTGATAACGGAAACTTTACTTATTGAATCAACTCCAAACATGTGTATTGGGAATGATTCAACTCCTGTTCCAGACATTTGGAAAATTCTACTACCTACGACAAGTAGGAAAGGGATTTGAGCTTGACATTCATCTTAAAATATCCTTGCCATGTAATATGATGAAGTTAGATTTGAAAGCTTTCCAGAAATCGTTTCCAACATCTGTATTGACTGGCAGATTCAATTAGAACTCTATAAATTGTGTGATTTCTTCTCCGGTCTTCATATGTAATATGATGTTGCGACATACTAGAGTGACTTCATAATTGATCATCGTCAACACACCCTTTAGTAATGTGTGTTTTGAAGTCTTTTGGATGGTAGATAACATGTGAATCTCTCAATAAAGTGGTCGGATGTATTCAGAAAGCTATATTTTTAAACATGTCAGAACATTGTCTTGTCACAATTTGAGAAACCACGTTACTAAAACTGATATGATTATGAGCAATAACTTCATCCAGTTGTTAATACTACATCGCTGTGACATTTAAAATAAAGTTATCTAATATGGAATTACTCTCGGGTGTTGTTATTGACCATTTAGCCACTTCATCTGGTAGAATTCGAGAAACATCACAACGGCCAGTCACTGAAATATTCTTGGTCACTGAACAGTCTTCAGTTAGTGACAATGGAGTGACAAAAGTATGCAACTCTGTTAGGCGACCACTTAGATCAAACAGCACGTATATTTCCACCTACGATAGACAGAATTCCCCTCATCGTTGAAACTCACAGGGTCGATCCACACCCACGCCACTTTCACCCGGAAACCCTGACTGGTGTTGGTATCACAGTGCTTAAGGCTAGGAAACTTAGAGTCGTCGAAAGCGCTGTGATTTTCACAAAGACTTTCAGATCATGGGAAGCTATCCTGCCAGTAAGCGTCCTCCCAGCTGGGACTTCAACTTCAGCTTACAGGTTGCAAATGGAAAACCTATTACAACCTTCGACAGGGAATTTGTCTATCTGAACGTAGGTCTACTCACACCTATTCACTGGATTTTTTCCTTGCTGACGTTACAATGTCTATCATAGGCGCTGATCTACTTGATCATCTTGATCTAATCTTAGATGTCCGCCAACAACGACTGGTAGACGGCACTACTAGACCCTCTATTGAGGGCATCACCCACATTGGTCACAGCATTTCACTGGTTAAGAAGGCCATAGTCGATTCAGTTTATCAGCCGATGTCCACAAGTACCCAAAAATTAATTGTTCTTCGAATGAGCTGCCGAGCATCGCATCACAACCTCTAGGCAACCCATGACATCCAAAACAAGCAGACTTGCTCCTGACAAACTAGGACTCGCTAGAAATGAATTCGGCCATGTGCTCGCCCTTGGCATCATTCGGCTTGCAGTAAGCCATTTTACTATTCATTATCATATTATACTTCCATTATGTAATTGGACTTTGATTTGTTTATCATTCTAAAGACTGCGTGTTAACAACTGATACATTGTACTCGCTCAACTTTTGAATTTTGATTACTGCAATAATACACGTTCGTACGCCTTTTGAATTACGTCTTGGATGTCGAGTAATCACAACGTTAGGACACAATAATAAACACGAAGAAGTACTAGAATATACGTGTACGCTATTTTGGTCAAACAGAACAACACAACAGGTTATCAGGTGACTCATGGGCATTCCCACTCCATATAATGCCAAAAAATGACAGCGGCTGTCATCACACTAATGATTACGGGTGAGTAAACGCCGAAATGACCCCTGGCTGCTATCAGTTGTCTCATAAACATGACTTAATGGTAACATCACCTGGTAGAACTATTTTCCAAAAAAATTCTTTCAAAACGTACAACCGTATCCGGAAGGCACCAGATGGCATTCCGAAAATGGCTATTACAACTTTCGAACTGTCGTTCGGTCTCCGGAATGATGCACAAACATCCCAACATTTCATTGACATTCAGTGATCATGACCTCGTATACGCATACTTAGACAGTAGCCTCACCGTGAGTCCAAACGTAGAATACTTACCGTCGACATTTGGATTTGGCACTCATCAGGCCTAGCTAGTGTTGCCAATAAAGTACAAGTGTCAAATAACTGCAGAATCACTGCGCTTTCTCGGCCATACCACTGACGTAAGGGTACCCGCCAACTGGACAATAAAGTCTAGGCGACTTTAAACTTTACGGAGCCAAATACGGTGAAAAACCTCCACACTTTTAATGGCTAGGTAAATTATTACCTATGTCATATTCAGCCACTTACACACCGTCTTTTAAGGGATAATAACATCACCAAACTTGACTCGTCCGCTGAAAGTGCTTCTATTCTACTAATAAAAGTCATCGCGAATGGCACACGAATTATGTTGTATAAGGACCCAGTGGTACCATTAGGGATGTCAGTTGTTGCATCGGACACCACGATCGACGCACTTCTGTGACAACTGGTTAGTGACAAGTGGCTATCATTTTCCTGTTTCTGGACGCTTCTACAACTTGCAGCAACCAAGTACAGTGCATTCTGCAGTGAACCTCTGATTATGTACTGTGCTATGCACCACTTTCCACATTCAGTGTAGGGTCATGATTTCATAATTTCCTTGTGGCCGAAAACTCCAACCTACTGTCTGAATTCAACTTCAGACATGTGTTCATGAAGGAAATCACGACAACTTGATTGCGCTTCACAGTTTACATCAGATATTCGCCATGTATCTGGAGTGAACAACACCGTTCCAGACGAACCATGAGATTCACGGAACACCTACATACCTACCTTACAGAGTAAGAACAGCCTGCCCCACCTTTTTCCTGTTAGAAACAATCTATACCACTAATGGTAAATATCCTGTGCATACAGATCATTTTTTGTTGCATAAGGTGCAACAAATTAAGTTTTTTTTCGCGTTCCTATTCTTTTCATTATTTTCTGTAAGGTACATGTACATGTTACTTCAAACACTACTTTTGGATAAGATTCTCAACACTCTTGTTTTCTTTTCCAAATAGAGACGGGCGCTGAACAGGAAGCGAACGAAGTATGAGACTCAATGGACGAAAGTAAAGGACGCCATATACGTCACCTGACTAGCATAGGTACACGACCAGTAGGCAATTCATCAAGCCTATTGGAACAGTTTTACTTATGGTGCCACTCCAAGGTTTTTGTTTCTTAGTGATTTCGTCTTAGGGTCCTCACAACCCCACTAGGGAGAGTGAGCTGTAGCAGCAGATAATTACCCAAAATTGTTAGCCTTCAGTATTCACCAATGACTACGTCAATGAGTAACGTTAAATCAAAAGACACACTTGAGGCTCCGGGCGCACATATTAGATTTAGAGATGAGCTTAAAAACATCAGAACTAACAGGTGTTAAGATACTGTCCAGTCGGTAGCGAGACAAGTAACTTATTTATAATGCATGCAAACTGGCGTACCACATGTATAAAATATGGGAATATATTATGAATAGTTTCTTCGCCCAGAGAAAGTCAAGTACACTGATAAATATTGATATGCACTTAGCTGTTTGTATAAAACCTATGTTTTAAGCTAACTGTGGCGAAGCATAATGTTATGTGAACTGCACTGTTGTTGTGAATACGTGGTGTTCTTGAGCATCCGTATTAAAAAGGTAAGCCGCGTATCTATAAAAAACTGGGGAACAGTGATGATATATAGCTGAATACTTATATACATATTGCTCATTAGGTCAGCGTGTGTGGGCCGTATGTACGAAGTACTTATTTACCATACTGAGTATTAGATAAAATGAACGGTTCTCAAGGAAATTAATTTCAAGGGATTTTCGAAGATGAAATGAACGTGTTTAAAGCCTCCTTTTTACCAAATGTACGCATGTATTCCGAAATCTGTATGAACCAAGGTGCCAGTACATGTAGTCTTAACCACGTGCGCATATCACTGATATAAGCTATTATAATATGTTCAGAGTCCACTTATAAGTTACGCAAAGTAGCCAAAACAGCATAAAAAAATTGGTACGGATAAATGTAAGATATAGACAGTGAACCCTAAGAATATTTAAGACTGAAGTGCAGAATATTTCAGTTCATTATTTTTAGCTGTCTACTATAAGGAATTGACTATATTAAATGTAAGCAGTGGTTTGTTTTATAGTGTTAACGTAACTTTATTGCAACCTTGGGGGCTACAATGACTTTTCCCCGAATTGTGTTTTTGGGGGATTCATTGACACAGGTTGTGGTTTTTCGCATGCAGTAAACTTTCTGTCACAAAAAATATGATTAAATTTAAACTTTAGATATTATTATAATACTCAAATATTTAAGGTCTCGTTTAATCGAATACAAACTGATATACTAGCAACACATAGGTAAAGTGAAGAAACTGGGTATTTTATGTTGCATTTTCCCAGTATTCGCTAACATCTCAACTTATCAAAATTTTATGTCTCAATTACTTTGCTTATGTGAGTCCTTTGACTAGTGTGGTAGTTCTTAAGCCTACATAGGCTTGTACAACAGTGCTAAATCAATTCCGCACTAACAAGTTGGGGAGTTTTTTTCAGACCTGGGATATGTGAATAAGAACTTCGGTGGTTTTCCTTTCGAAAGTGGACTGTTCTTAACGAGGTGGGCATCACTGATACATATATGTATATGTTTATGATACAATACTAAAGGAATATTTTGTATGCTTCTAGAACCTAGTGTGTGATGAAATAATGAGGTTAGTGTCTAAAGATTACATTAGGCGTTAAAAAAAGCTTTATCCAAATCTTGTTTGGCAATGCTAAATCTAGGCTGAAAACACTTAAATGATGCTGAGGATAATGTCAGTATTCACTGAGCTAGTGCGGAAAGCAGCATAGAGTTAGTTTTTCCCCACGGAATATGAAGCCATTTCATAATCATTTGGGGATTTTCTCACTATAGGAAAAAGCGTTCAGGATTCGCGAGCTTGACTTCAACATTATTTTGGGCTTGGCCTCTACCTGTTAAGTTCCCACTAATGGGCAAGTAGTGCCAGCATGGCAACACCAGCCTGTGAAATAGCAACGCCAAAGCGCAGCGTGTCTAGTGCACGAATTACTTCTAGTCGCGGCGAAAACAGAGTAGGAGAAACGGATTCCACTTGGTTGCTGCCGAAAGGTAAGAAGCAAAATAAAACTAGGAAAGAAACAGTAGCCGAGTTTACCAACAAGGTCTCGACGACTGTTAGTACCAGCCAAACTCAGAAACCCACGGACTAGTTACAGTATTATCATCTGGAACTTGGAGGAATCTAAGAACACAGATCCAGCTGCCCGACATGCAGATGATCTGAAGGCGATCAGCTCCATTTTCCGGGAAATACTTCCCGAAAAAACAACTGGAGTACACGTACGAAAGGCCATCAGGATCGGAAAACGAAACCCTGATGCTACAGGAACTCCTCGACGACTACTTAAGATAGTTTTAGGGAACGAAACAGAGAGGAGGACCATCCTCGACAACGCGTTCAAAGTCAACGACAAAAGTCTAAAAATAAGGCCTGATTGTCTTTAGAAGATAGAATCAAAAGAAGAGAAGCCGTGGCTGAACTAAAGGCCAGGCTAGAGAAAGGCAAAAAGGACCTCAAACTATTGGGTTTTCGGGTGGTGAGGTCTCGGAAACCGATGCTGCCGAGACCTCTCTTCATAAGCCGGGTGAACACGTAGGTGTTTCGGTGTGCTATACGAACGCATGTAGTCTTAGGAATAAGCTCGCCGAATTAGGAGAGTTATCTGAAAGACTACAACCTGATGTAATTGCTATCACTGAGACGTGGTTGTTAGTGGGTGTAGACTTAACTCCACTCATACCTGGGTATATCTGCATACGAGCAGACAGAGTAAGTAGTCGGAAAGGTGGGGGGGTTCTCTATACATCCGGGATGACATAGGGATCAGGTCAACGTTGTCAGAAGCTCATGACAGCGGCACCAGTGAAGCCGCAAGTTGCATCATTAACTTAAACAAAGGCACTTTAACGATCGGAGTTATTTACAGAAGTCCTGCTAGCCAAGCTGATGACTTCGTTCTAAATCACTTGAGGGCGTGGGGTAGTAGAAATAGGTGTCTGATTGTTGGCGACTTTAACGCTCCACATATTAATTGGGGGGAATTAAACTCCACTAGTTTGTATACCTGTTTCAATAGGGAGCTCACATTGACAGTGCTTGAATGTGCACTCGTGCAACATATGCATGCACCAACACGGTATCACCCTGAACATGATCCATCTACTCTAGACTTGGTATTGACACACCAGAAGGAGGACGTTGGTAACATTAGGTGCCTTCCGCCGCTTGGCAGCAGTGACCACATAGTCATTGCTTTTACGTTTAGGATTCATTCTCTCATGCACAGGCCAAAATCTGCTCGTCCAAACATTTGGAAAGCGGATATACAAGGAATCCGGAACGCAGCAACTGTGGTTGACTGGTCAGTTGATACAAGTTAGACTGTCGAGGAAGCTTGGGTAGGATTTAGGAATACACTAGATCGTGTCACTTCACCTTTTATACCTTGGTACACTCCTCGAAAGCCGTCGCATGAACCTCCTTGGATCACTAGTGAAATAAGGAGGTTATTAAGACGGCGAAAGAACTTATGGGACCAATTTGTTATGACAGGAAGGGAAAACTTCCAGAAAGACTACCGCAAAATTCGAAACCTCTGTAAGTATGCGATTAACAAGAGTCGTATAGAGTACGAGAGACGATTAGTACTAGATTGCGTTCATTACCCAAAAAGGTTTTACTCGTATATTAAACGTAGGACTAAAACTAGCAGTGGTATACCGTCACTCATAACCATTAGTGGAGAAGCGGCTGAGTCAGACGAAGGAAGGCTGAAAACCTCTCTGAATACTTCTGTGACGTCTTCTCGTCTGATAGTACCACCCAGGGATATGGCGAGGTCACTGCCATCGCCACTCAGATGCCCTCAATTGTGGTAGAGCACACAAAGGTTCTCAAACTACTGTCTAAACTGAAGCCAGGTAAATCACCTGGGCCGGATGGACTTCACCCTAAGTTGTTAATTTCCTTGGCGGATATAATATATATTCCGCTTACGGAGATTTTCCAAATGTCTCTGACGCAGGCTAAGCTACCCAGGGACTGGAAGGATGCCATTATAAGCCCTATCTTCAAGGACGGGGATAGGCAATTGGTATCTAACTACAGGCCGGTAAGTCTGACATGCATTATTGCAAAGGTACTGGAAACTATTATAAGGGATCAACTATTAGCTTATGTTGAAACACATGGCTTGTTGGCTGTGGAACAGCATGGATTCCGACCAGGACGATCCTGCTTGACAAACCTACTATTGGCTAGGGAAGACTGGGTTGAGGCCAGAGATAGGGACCATCTGTTGGACGTGGTTTTTATTGATCTTAGCAAGGCGTTCGACAAAGTATCCCACTTAGGTCTCCTTAGTAAACTGAAAGGTTTCGGACTAGACCAATGCCTATGTGAGTGGTTTAGAGATTACTTAATGGATAGAAGGCAGAAGGTTAGAGTTAACGGTGTACTATCAGGATGGAAAGCAGTATCCAGTGGAGTGCCCCAGGGAACTGTATTAGGTCCATTGCTATTCCTATTATACGTTAACGAATTACCAGGGATTCTTTCTTCATCTTCATTATTATTTGCAGATGACATTAAGATATGGAAAACTGTAAACAATAACGAGGATAGGTCGGCCCTACAAACTGATTTAGATAAATTAGCTGAGTGGTCAAGCCTATGGAGTTTGGAAATGAATGCTAGGAAAAGCGCGGTAATGCACTTAGGTCAGAAGTCTTATACGTCGTACTCCCTAGGGGATGCAGAACTACCTGATGTTAACGAACAGAAGGACCTAGGAATCATTGTCAGCAATGAAAACAACTGCAAATTGCAATGCAGCCGCAGCTAAAGCTTTTCGAATGCTATGGGCAATTCGAAGGGCTTTCAAACGATTAGACGAGGGCATGTTCCAAATACTCTACGCAACATATGTCAGGCCTCATCTAGAATACTGCATACAAGCGACGAGTCCATGCTTCAAAAAGGAGGCACATATTCTGGAAAGAGTACAGAGAGTAGGAACAAAATTAGTTAGTGGTATCTCACACCTTCCTTATGATAAGAGGATGGAGCATTTAAATCTCTTCCCGTTATCATACCGAAGGAAGAGAGGCGACTTAATTTTAGCATACCGTATACTTAAGGGTGATTTAGGAACTGACCTTTCTAACCTTTTCTCCCCTTCTAGGATACATTTACGGGGTCACCGCAAAAAGGTGCTCAAACCAAGGACGATTAAAATACGTGCAGAATTTAGATTCTCTCACAGAGTGGTCAACGATTGGAACTCCTTACCTGATTCAGTAGTATCAGCTCCATCGGTGAACGCTTTCAAAGAGAAGTTAGATCTCTGCAGAGATATACTTTGCAAGGATTAACACAGGCCACAAGAGCCTTCTATCCTTATCATCTGAATCTGAATGGACGCAGTTGCATCCTACTAACAGTGATAGTTTGTGACTTCGAGCATAAAGTCTTCATTAAGCAGATTAGTTTAGGTTATCTCTTTCGTCAAAGAGATTTCTTTACGAATTTTTGATTTGATTGAAGTCTCCAGGCAAAGAATTGCAGCCGATTTAGCATGTTGTTAAGTGTGTCTGTGTTTCAAGACGTGACAAAAAATCATCATCTTCTTGACGTATCTGATTTGTCGTCCAAAGGGCCTGAGAGTTGACTATTTGTATACATTAAATCTTTATATTTGCTTTCTGAATGTATTTCTCACCTGTCCTTTGGTAACACCAACTCGTGGTTTTCTTTACCTAGTTTCACCCATAATAGTGTTTATCATGACCATAGACTCTGTTAGTTTATACTCTCCTGCCACCTCATTAAGTGGGAGTTTTTAGGAATGGTTTTCAGTACATCTATTAGTTCTAAGGAAGCTATTAATATCCACTCATCCTTACCGCTTTGTAGTGTATTAGTATTTTAAAATAGTGCAGGGTAAATTCGTGTCTGCACAATTACCTGGCCACTTTTTAAACTATTTTTTGTTTTTCCATATTACTTCAAATATCATACAATGATGCCGTGATACTTCAAATAAACTTGTCTAATATGGAATTACATTCTACCATACTGCTCAAGTTCACTCATTCCTGCTTCTGGTCTTATATATCAGTCGGAAATATTTTGATGCCGAGTTATGTTAATATCACTCAATGTGTAAACCTACCGCTTGCTGGACACAAAATAAATTTTTCGGTAATTATTCGTGGTTGCTCCAAGATCTGGTCATTCCGCTGACTCTACCAGATAGTAGTAAACACGTAACTCACTGGCTGGAGAACTTGGATTTCGACCAGTGGTCTTCGTTTTCAAATGATGCTTCTTCTGCTTAAGCCTGTACATTTGAGTAGTGTCATCTGTCATTACACAAAATGTGCATAAAAATACTGTTTCGGACAAGTTACAGCTTTGTAGTCAACAAATTTATTCCTTTCTGTTTATTGTTTGATGTGTTTAAAATATTTAAGACTTCTGTAGTCAATTTCTGTGTAAATGTGAACTCCATCTCAGAATCTCAACACAGTTAAAATTAACTCTTCGTTAACTTCCACTGACATATATTAATGTAGCATGTGAAACGGCTAGGAATGGGAGATATTCTGCGCGTTCGATCATCGGTATCTCCGTAGGACCACTCGTGTAAGGTAGCGTCACCACGTAAGTAATCCTGAGTTCTGACGATAAGTGAAGATTGTCTTCCAATCAATTTTATTGTCTTGGGACATCTGCTTTGGTGACTTTGATATGTACTATAAGTGTCATCCAACACAATCCTCCCATACCGTTCTTTGTTTCCTAGACCTTAGACTGCACAGAGAAATCAGACAGTTCGTCAACTTATGATGCGGTGTTGTGGAATGGAAGTAGACAACACCGTTGGTTGAGGGGAATCTGAAGGTGCTACCGTATTCACTTCAAAATCGATGGTGAACATGCTGCAGTATGAAGTTACGAGCACTCTTGATTATGCTTGTTTCATTTTGTTTTTCCCCGACAACTTTTACGGTTTTTATCATGCTTTAAAAATATCTTCTACGCCACTATTCTTGTTATTGAATTCCGTCCGTATAATCTTACTAAGCAAAAGAAGAAGTAGCTGTACTTTTCTATCGGATTTCGTGGTCTCAGAATACTTAATGGTTGGTCAGCTAGAAAAATTGATGTTGAGTTCTGGTCACGCTGCACCCTCCATCAGCCAGTGGAATGATTGTGACAATTGGGATCTCGTTCCTCTCAATCCAGGTGAAGAACGTCATTTAAAGATATTCAGCCTCTGCATGTAATGAAGTCGGGAGCTGGCCAAGGAGAACATAAATTACAAAATTATTCCATAAGCTGTTTCTGGTAGACAAGAAGTACAGTTACCTAGCCAGTGTAGTATCTTCTAAAAACATCTCGAAGCGTGGCTTACAGTTTCCAGGACTCATGTTTGTACACTTTCTTGAGACACTAGTCATATTGTGGACAATCTAAAAGTGTTCAAGATAATTAGCAAATGAAAGAAAACAATGCATTGGTTTTTCCTGAGGCAGTCATCGTCAAACATTTGGAACCAAGTATATATATCCAGGAAAAGACAGTGTTCAGCCTCGTATTATCTTGGTGATTATAATTACAAAACAGTTATACAGTCACTTATTACTATTATTATTATTGTTCCCTTGGGTTGCTAGTGGAACATAGGGCTTCAGCTATATCTTATAGTTCTGTTTTATTTCTCATATGAAAGCCATTACCTTACTCTTCCGATTATTGTAAATTTTTTCCAACTTAACAATTTCTGGTTAGACATTTTGAACTCCCCCTATTTTTCATGAATCTTCCTCTAATTATCCTATGAATAGTTATACCTTTTAACAACTGGTCAGTGGTCTATTTTCACCACTTCGCACTAACGTTACGTAGAGTGAAAGGTATGTTCGAACTTTTTAGAAGTTTATATTTAAGTACTATTTAGGTTGTAAAGAGTTAAAATGAATCCATCAAATGATAAAAATGAGGTCTTATTATCCCTCTATGTTTTTTATTCTTGCTCGCTGGGAGTTCAAAGTGGAAGTAAGCATCAGTTATCAATCTGCCTTATGAGCTCTTTTAAAATTAAACAGTTTTTGTTGAATCCAAAAGAAACATTAAATGATAAAATTTTAAGCTCTACTAAAATGTACTTATGAAGACCAGTATCATATTTTTCACCAAAATACTTTCAGGTCAATTAGTGAGAACGTCGGATTGAAATCGGTTAGTGTTATCACTATTTTTATGATTTCTTGCGCTCAAATATTTCTTAAACCAAACAATTTTATATTTTCAGTTTGGCTGGACTCATGAAGGGGGCTGGTTGTCAATTCTGGCTTCAGCATTTGTCAGGTGGGTTTTCTGTTGTGTTGAAGTGGTCCCATTATCATGTCAATTAACTGCTTAAAAATTGTGTCTATTAACAAATAAGATCTAGATTTAAGGATTTGTTGATGATTACCTAGAATGGTGTTATTTTAACGTGTCTTTAACCACTGATTTTTAGCGTTTCGAAAGTCTCATCTAGTTGGTATGCACCTCCCTACGTAACTCAAACCAACAACCAATGGATATATTGGATAAATGGTGTGTTTTGTTCCGATCTCTTCGGACTCTTAAGACCTAGTCTTATGCCATGTAATATGGTTGTCAAGGTAGTTGATGGTTAGGCAGGTAAAACATAACTCAATTATCATCACAAATGATAAAATTTTCGTCCACTTATCGCTTATACATGTTCGCACTCAAGATAATTTCCTTTAATGGACCATCTTCTAAACTCGTCATGAAAATATCCGCTAAGAGAGATTCTAAAAAGACCTCATGGCTACTCCGTCTCATTGATTATTGATGACATTCAATCAAAATTGCAAATTAAAGGTCCTTCTTCTCTAGGTAGTTGGTCGGTATTCCTATATTTATGTTTTCGAAATCACATGGATAACAGATACTACGTATTAGTGGTACATTTGTAAGGATGATCAAGAGGGAAAATCGGATTATGTACTAATGGGTGGATTTTATCTGAGAAGCGAGGGATCCACTGTGAATAATGAGCAAATAATCCAACGGCTCGTTGTTGAGATTTGATATCTGTGGGTGGTTCTAGATCACGAAGAGGTTTTAGCCGATCGGGATCTGGTTTAATAACCCGCTTTGAAACTTCATAACCGAGTAATTGTATGCTTCTGCTTGAGATCACACTTTTGGAATCATTAAGGGTTATTCCATAATTGCGTGCTGCTACCATAAACTTGTTTAGATTTTTGTCGTGTTCCTTCTGAGTTTTACCGCAGATAGTGACATTGTCAATGTAGGCAAACGTGCTTGTGAGTTGTTCTTTACTGATCAATTCATCGATGATGCGTCGAAAACAAGCTACGCCATTGGTAACACCAAAAGGAATTCGGCAAAATTGGTAAAGTTTCCCACAAGTCTCGAAAGCAGTATATGGTTTATCTTCGTTCCTTAGGGCAATTTGATGATAAGCATTCTTTTAATAATAATAATAATAATAATAATAATAATAATAGCTTTATTCCAAAAACAGTACTCATGATACAGCAAGGAATTTTCAGCATTTCAGTACAATATTGCATCTAATTTACTCAAAAACGACAAAAAAATTAAAAATACACACTACATAATAGTAATAAAACGATTGTTATAGCAGCTACGTAGCAAAATACTGTGTGCCATACGGAGAAAAATATGTATAAAGTACAAGATTGTAGTAATAATAGTAATACCAACTAAAAATAAAATAGCAGAGTAACAATTAAACGATAGAAATTGTGACACCATAAAATACAGAAAGATGAACGATAAAAGGGTCGATTCACTATGCTAATTACATAGTAACTTGTAAGTTTCACGTCTAACAGTGTCTTCGTCACATAAAGTACGCGCTAAATAGGGTATTGTAGAATTTCTATACTTAGTAGTACGAGCATATATCTTTCAGATCAAGAGTGCTGAATATGTCATATTGTGCGATTTTTTCTATCATTTCGCCAATCCTAGGTAATGGGTAAGCACCCAGAAAAGTGAATCGATTGATTGTCTGACTATAATCAACTACCATCCTCTTTTTATGGCGTTCGTTTGACGTGACAAGAGCTTGAGCTCGCCAAGGAGAATTAGAAGGTTCAATAACACCTTCTTGCAGTAACCGGTTGACTTCGGTGGAAATAAAACTTTTATCTTCACAAGAATAACGCCGGGATTTTATTGCGATCGGTTTACAGTCTTTTGAAAGATTTTCAAACAGAGTAGGCAGGTCAACGCGAACACAAGGTAGACCACAGAGAGAAAAAGGCGGCTTTGATCCCCCAAAAGGAATCTCAATGTGTTTGTGAAGTTTTAAAAAATCATGTCCAAGAAGGACGTCTGAACATAAATTATGAAGAATGGAAAATTTGAGTAGATCATAAGTATGGTTTTTATAGCAGATGGATAGAAAACAATGTCCTTCAGTATGACTAGTAAGATTCGTACTTGCCATTGTGGATTCTATTTCGGGACTTATGGACTTTCCAGTTATACTTACGAACAACTGAGGAAGAGATGTAGCTCTCACTGCTTCCGGTATCCACTAGAGCTTGCATTGATTTCCCATTGACAGTAAGCTGCGTAACAGCATCAGTGAGACTTTGAGGTGCTGAAGCCACAACGAGAGATGAAATTATAGAGTTAACTGAAGATGGACTTTTTTTGTAGATGGCGCAGACCTGCAAACCTTGTGAAAATGTCCTTGCTTGCCACAAGCTTTGCAAATTGCATCACGGGCGGGGAATTGGAACGAGGATGTCTACGATTACCACAGTAAAAGCATTTGGATTCGACGGCAGCAATGGTTGTTTCATTGACGGAGGGTGTTGAATCTGATGAATGAGGTACATCATGTAAAGAAATGGACGCGCAAAGTGTACCAGGATTGTGGTATGACTGCGGTTGTTGATGTGCCATCTCTAGAGCTCGTGCTTGATCGTATGCCGCTTGGAAAGTTAAAGTACGCTGTTCCAATAGCCTCTGGTGTGTCATCGAAGACTGTATACCTGAGATGAATAAATCACGTAGTGATTCGTTACGATGTTCTTCGGCTGTAACCGCTCTGAATGAACAATCTGTAGTCAGCAACTTGAGTCGACGAACAAACTGATCCAGATTTTCGCCAGATTCTTGTTTACACGCTGCTAACAAGTGTCGAGCAAACACTTCGTTGCAAGGCTGCATGTAGAGACTCTTGAGAGTGTCGATAGCTTCTTCGTATGTTTTGCATTCAGAAATGCATTCGTACACAGAAGTAGAAATATGATTGAAGAGAATATGTAGTTTCGAAGGATTTTCGGATCCCATTGATTCAATGAAGTAGGAAAAAGTCGCAAACCAGTAATCCCACTTCTTAGCATCTCCAACTGCGTTAGGTTCTACGTCGAACCGATCAGGTCGGAAAGATCGTTCCATGAATATTGTAAAATGAATAAATTGTTACGAAGGAGATTGAGTCTTAGAACGATGAGTGATGCTTGAATCTTGAAAAGACGAATGAACCAAAAATTTAGGCTTTATTCATTTTACAATGAAGCCGGAATGGCCTAAACGTATAAAGGGAAAAAGAGTGTTAATAGCGGTAGAGATATGAATATGATTAGATACGTATTATAAGAAAAGTTCAGAACAATTCCAAAGAGGCTGCAAGAACAAATAGGATAACCCTATACAATTAATCCTGGAAATATATGTCCAGCATCACCTGCTGTGTAGCACATCATAGAGGTGGGTTACAAAGTTGGTTTCAGTAATTCCCTTAAACCCATATATAACACGGGTATGGGTCACATGCCTAAATTTGTCGAAACCTTATGCATAAAAAGCCTTAAACCTGTTCTATGTGTTTAAAAACTATTTGCCATTACTTTGAACCTACTGTGGTAATCCAGTTTTCGAACCAAAGTTCATTTCGCTTGAAAATGCTTCTACCCTTTTTTTTCTTACATCATTTTCCTACCTCTTATCTGTGACCATGACCTGTAAGCGTTTGGACTTAAGTTGATAAAAATTATAATCCTGTATGCTCTGTTTCCTATGCAAATAAGTATGACTAGTACGTGTGCTGTCAAGGGTGTCCGAAATGTGTTGCTCTCGAATTTGCCAAAGCATGTGGAATAAGATCGTTTGTTACCATGTCCATGGTTTTGTTTACATGTTAACCTTAGAAAATTGTATTAATAACAAAGTTTTTAGAGTATTCAGCTGAGGAAACCCACCGAAATACATGAATTCATTGAATACTGTTTCACATTTGTTGCCTGTTTTAAGCAAAGTTATAAGCAAGTCGTAGTTCCTAAGGAAATGAAATATAAGCTTTATTTCTATTTCTATGAATGACTGTAGATTCTGTATAATTAAGAAATACTACAGCTTGTAGATAGCACTTGTTGGAAAAAAATTGTTAAGTGAAGTCGTTTAAGTGGCCATGTGAGTGGATGTCTAATGAACCAATGTAAAACTTCCCACTACAGTACAAGAGTTCATGCTGCTCTATATATTTAGGTAAAGTAAGCAAAATAAGAAGTAGTATTTTGATAGTTTCTATTATTATTCTCACTAAAGTCTTGTCTTTTTCAGGAGAGTTGACGTGATCGGAAGGGGATATTCTGGTTACAACACACGTATGTGTAAAGCTGTGCTTCCACTTCTCTATCCGAATAAGGATTCACTAAAGGACTGTGTATTTTTCACAATTTTTCTTGGCGCTAATGATGCTTGTTTAAGTCAGCAGCAGCATGTGCCAATCGAAGAGTACAAAAAAAATCTACAATGGATGATTGAATATCTTAATGTATGTTCTTATTTTTCTGGCCCAAATTCTACTATGTATGTATTCTATGCTTAAGAAAAGGATGCATTTAGTCTATTTTGAAGGCTAAGTTTAACTTGCTGATTCGTTTTATGGAATAAATCAATAATATATGCAGGCTAGGATAATCTCGTTGCTTGGTACTAACTTAAATAGTATGAGCAAACAAAGTTATTTTTATTGGTGTTTGTTTTTAACTATTGTAGTATGAAGTGCATTTTTAAAACAACAGCGTCATAACATTTTACAGATAGAGGAAAGTAAGGGAGTCGTTATTATAAAAGCTTTTGTATCTCCCAATGAATGAAAAACACAACGATATTGTTTTTACTGACGTTTTGCTATTCAGTGCTAATACCTTTATCAAAGTATTATTAAACTATAATTTGCAAAATTTCAGTTTTTTTGATAACAACTTAATCATCGTTCACCAGCATTTGGTCATTTCTGTGTTGCCTAGTTGATCAATTGGTAAATACAACAAAACGGATGGTAGATATGGCTAGAAAGGAATCAGTGACTAAATATGCTTTCAATAAGCTTCAAATACGTCGAAAACTGTTTATAGAAAACAAAAATCAATAGCATTAACTCCTATCTTCATTTCGGACAGTATATACTAATGAACTCGGCTATTAAATTGAGTAAAGTGCTCAAATTTATGAAGTTGTTCTACTTGACTGATTTATTTAGATGTGTTCTAAAACAGGCATATATTCGTTTCTGTTTTTCAGTAGGCAGTTTACTGCAATCAGTGAAGTAATATTATTTAGATGCTGGATGTCGTTAAACCGTCAATGAAATACAAAATAACTATCAAAACAAAGAGCACTGGAGAATCTTGGACACCTTTCTTTAATTCTGCTAATGAGGTTGTAAAAATAAGTAGAATAGTCGTGTATGCCTCATTTGATATGAGATAGTGAAATAAATTCCTATGTAATGTTCCGAAGATGGAGTATATATAACAATGTTCAGTTCCCTATTGAAGCATCTAAAAGAAGATTAGTGCATTCCCGGCTGTTTTTGTAAATATCAACACCGAGATTCATCTAATGGAATTACTTTTAACATTAAATAAATGCTTGTTGTAGAGAGTGTGTTCCTGCCATCACAGTGATTAGAAAAAGTTGGATTCTGACATTTTGCCATTTTGTCGTGACCGCCTAATTGACGAAACAAAACGTTTAAAAGTTATTTTGTTATGTTGTATAAACACATGAATACAGAACGAATGAAGATGAGACGTATTATCATCTTAGAATAGTGATCAGTGTTCCAATCGATCCAACTGATAAATCCAGAAATGATGATTCCTATATCAGCTCTTGTTAATTCTTTTAGAGTGTATTCTGTCTGTCTGTTTTCGGCATAGAACTTTGCATCGACGTGTAGCACACAAAGCAAGAGAAGAAAGTAGAAGAAATGCATACTAGAGAAAGTAGACAAGGATATAAGGCAAAGGAATAGTAATAACGAAGAACAACATAGTTTCATGGGAAATTATAAGTCACAAGGAGTGGATGCATCTGCGCCAGCCACTGAGAACGATTTTGAGCCATATCACCGATTGTCTCCAGCCATTGGTTTTTACCATCCCGAAGACCCCAACCAAGAAGTGTACGCCTTCCTACGTGGCTGGCTTGAACTCACTTGTGGATTTGATTGACTGATGAAGCCATGTTTCAGTCTGACCACCACTAGGTCTTTTCCAACCTTATCCATCCTTTGTCAGCTAGCTAACATTGTCCGTCGACAAGGGCGATCGATGGCTAGGCCTGCATATGTAACACATGTCCTAACCACCCCAGTCGATATAGCTTCACAGTCTCGTCGATTGATTCTAACTGCTTAACTAGCACTCGACGAATGCTTAACTTCAATATTGCTCACCTTATCATACTACTTCACTCGGAAGATAGAACGCAGACACCTGGGATCAAAGACAGCTAGCCTATTCATGTCTTCCACTCTCAGTGGCCAGGTCTCACAACCATAAAGGAGGACGGAGCGGACTGATGAGCAGTACACCCGGCCTTTGGTCGATAGTCGAACATCTCGTCTACGCCAGAGTCGGCGTAAACTGGCAAATGCGAAACGAGCCCCCTGTATTCGTGCTGAGATTTCGTCAGAGATCAGCCCGTTGGGGCTGATGGTACTTCCCAAATAAGTGAAGCGGTCAACGTGCTCTACCACTTCACTTCCTATTTTTAAACTAGGCGTCGATGTAGTCCAGTCCTGTAACATCATCTTGCATTTGGCGGGAGCGAATCGCATACCAAACATTCGTAGATTGCTGCTCAAGGTGTTTAGAAGACTCTGCATTTCATCAGCGTCTTCGCCTAGAAGGACTATATCGTTTGCATATTCCAAGTCAACGAGATTATTCCCCGGTAGCAAGTCAATCCCTGAGTCGCTGAAGTCACCTAGGGTTAAGTCCATTAACACATCTATGATGAAGTTGAATAGAAAAGGAGATAATGGGTATCCTTGGCGGACACCATTGGTCGTCATCAGTTCAGATGACAGCTCGCCGTAAGCCCTCACCTGACTGTATGAGTTAGAGTAGAGTGCCTTAATCAGTGCAATATTATTATTATTATTGTATCCTTTAGTTCCTAGAGGAACATAGGGCTTCAGCTGCGCACCTCCATTGACTTCGGTTTTCTGACAACTTTTTCACCCTGCTCCAGGTCTGTCCACATGCTTTCATCTCCTCCTCGCATGACCTCCTCCAAGTCACCCTTGGACGACCAACTCGCCGCCTCCCTTTCGGGTTCCACTCGAGGGCTTGTCTAGTGATGTCACTTGATGGTTTCCTCAGCGTATGGCCAATCCATCTCCATTTCTTTCTGCCTATTTGTTTCACAATCGGTTCCTGATTGGTTCGCTCCCAGAGATCCCTGTTGCTGATCTTTTCTGGCCATCTGATCTTGAGTATTGAGCGGAGACAGTTGTTAATGAAGGTTTGAAGTTTGTTTGAGATGCTCTTTATGACTCGCCAAGTCTCTGATCCGTATAGTAGCACTGACTTCACATTGGAGTTGAAAATCCGGATCTTATTTTTGATGCTGAGTGCTGTTGACCTCCACACAGATTTGAGAGTAATGAAAGCTTGTCTTGCTTTTCCGATTCTGGCTTTGATGTCCTCGTCAGTTCCGCCTGTAGTTGAGACGATGCTTCCCAGGTAGGTGAAGGAGGTTGTTTCTTTCAGGTTCTTCCCATTTATGCTTATTGTTGTCTGTTGTTGTTGTGCTGTTGATGTTGGCTAGGAATCTTCATCATCTCTGTTTTATCTATGTTCACGTGAAGTCCTATCTTTGATGCTTCTTCTGCCAACTTGTTACTTTTCACTTGCATATCTTCCAGTTTATGGGAAATCAGACATATATCATCGGCGAAATCCAGATCCTCCAAGTCTTTTGTGTCAGTCCATTTTATGCCTGTTCCCTCGTTGGTTGCCGTTGTCTGTCGCATTATCCAATCAATTGCAATCAGGAAGATCATTGGTGATAGTAGACAGCCTTGCCTCACTCCCGTCCTCACTTCGAAGGCTTCCGTAAGTTTCCCGTTGTGGATTACTTGGCATGCAGCATTGTCGTATAACTGTTGGATGAGGTGTATAATTGTCGATGGGACCCCGTAGTAGCGAAGTAGTTTCCAAATGACCTCTCGATCGACGCTGTCGAAGGCCTTTTCAAAGTCGATGAAGTTGAGATAGAGAGGTGACTGCCATTCCAAGCTTTGTTCAATGATGATCCGTAGAGTGGCGATTTGATCAATACATGATTTGTTTCTCCTGAATCCAGCCTGTTCCGGACGAAGTTTTTCATCTAGGGCTTGTTTGATTCTCTCCAGGATGATGCGACTTAGTATCTTGCTTGGAATGGACAGAAGCATAATTCCACGCCAGTTTTTACATTGACTTAAGTCTCCTTTCTTTGGAAGTTTGAATAAGTATCCGTTCTTCCAATCCTCGGGTACTTTGCCCTCTTTCCACACCTTCTCCAGCAGTGGTGTCATCAAGTCCGCTGTTGTCTCTGGGTCTATTTTCAAAGCCTCTGCTGGGATTCCATCTGGTCCCGGTGTTTTCCCAGCTTTAAGCATCTTGATTGCATTCAGGACTTCTGATTTCGTCGGGGGGTCAGTGTTCACTGGTAGTTCTGCTTCCGTTGTTGGTATTGCTGGGTGCGTTGTAGGTGGCGGACGATTTAGAAGTCTTTTGAAGTGTTCAACCCAGTGCTTTCTCTGTTCCACCTCTTTGGTGATTGACTTTCCATTGTCGTCCTTTATTGGCTTAATCTGTGTCGAACGTTTGCCCGAAAGGTTCCTAGTTGTTTGGTAGAGTGTGGCGAGGTCTCCTTTGCCTGCAGCTTGTTCTGCTTCGTTTGCCATGGTTTCATAATATTTTCTTTTGTCTTCCCTGGCACTTTTCTTCACTCTTTTGTTCAGTGTATTGTAGCTTGCATTCAGCTCCTGTTTTTGTTGCTCGTCAGTGCACTGGATAATCTTTTGCTTCACTGTCCTTCTCTCTTCTATTAGTTTCCAAGTGTCCGTAGTGAGCCACTGTTTGTCCTGTCTCTTTTTTCTGCCTAGAATTTCTATGCAGGTTTGGCTCCACACCGTTTTCAAGTTGTTCCAGTGCTTTTCGACGCCGACCTTTTCGCTGGTGTTGATTTGTGTCTCGGCTTTGTCCTTTATGCTTGCAATGAAGATGTCCTTTGTAGCCTGGTCCTTCAGCTTTTGAGTGTTGAACTTGGCTTGTGGTCTATCTGCAGCTCCTGATTCCCTGAAAGCTTTTAATTTGATTTGGATTGTCCCTTGTACGAGATAGTGGTCTGAGCCAACGTCTGCTCCTCTTCTTGCTTTTGTGTCCAGTAGGCTGCGCCTCCACTTCCTTGAGATTGAGATGAAGTCGATTTGGTTTTTGGTTTGCCCGTCTGGTGACACCCATGTAGCCTTGTGGATATCTTTGTGCTTGTATACACTGCCACCAATCACCAGTTCGTTGAAGGCGCAGAAGTCGGCGAAGAGTTCTCCGTTTTCATTCATTTCTCCTAGAGCTTCTCTACCCATGATGAGTTCCCTTCCCGTATTGTCTGGTCCCAGTTTGGCGTTCATGTCTCCCATTAGTATTTTCATGTCGCCAGCTGGAGTATTGTCCATTGTTGCCTGTAGTTGCCTGTAGAATTCTTCTTTCTTCTCGAGGTCTGCGTTGTTTGTGGGTGCATAACATTGTATGATTGACACTTTCCTTCCTTTGGAGTTGAACCTGGCGGTCATTATCCTGGACGAAATCGCCTCCCATTGTATCAGGGCTTTCGTTGCCGTTGGTGACATCATGATAGCCACGCCCTCGGTGTGCGTGTGGTTATCTTCTGGGTGACCGGAGTAGATCACTGACTCACCTGTTGACAATTTGGTGAGTCCACTCCCATTCCATCTGCTCTCACATATTCCCAGCACTTGTATTCCGTATCTTTTCATCTCGTTGGCGATCTGGGCAGCTTTCCCAGTCTCGTACATAGTTCGGACGTTCCATGTTCCTACACAGACTTTTTCTTTTGGTGCAAAGAGGTTCATTTTGCTGAAGTTCTGTAGCAATTTTGTTTACAGGGTGGGGTTGCTAGCCTCACGCCTGAGAAAAGAATGATTACATTAAGTAAAAGTTTAGAGAGAAGCAACTTTTTGGGTTGCTCCCCTCAAAATCAGAAAATAACGGACAAACAATGAGAACAACATCAACAAAGGAAACAGTTCACAGAAAAAAGGGTAAAAAGCGACGACAACTCGGAATTCCCTTTATAGCCAAGCATCTCCAGAGAACTTCTCGATCGACAGAGTCGAATGCTGTCTTTAGGTCGAGAAATATAATGACTGTTGGACGCCGGTAGGAATGCCTATGTTCTAGAATCTGTCGGAGGGTGAAGATATGATCAATACACCCTCTTCCTGGTCTAAAGCCTGCCTGGCTCTCTCGTGTTTGTGCCTCCCGAGAACCACTTAGTCTATGCATGATTATTGAGCCTAAGACTTTGGATACTATATTAGTCAAGCTAATCCCTCTGTGATTATCACAGGAAGACTTGTCTCCCTTCTTGTATATCGGGATAATCAGTGAATTACACCAACCCGATGGGACTTCTTCTGATTCCCAGACGCTGCCTAGTACCTCAGTTAATCCAGACAGTAAGCTGTCTCCACCGTACTTAAATACCTCTGGAGTCATTCCATCAGGTCCCGCTGCTTTGCCTAGTTTCAGATTGGTGACAGCTTTAGTAACCTCAGTTAGGGAAGGAGGACCTGTGTCTATATACCATTCAGGAAGGTGTTGGATGCTCGGAAGGTTGAGCGTGGCGTTAGGCCAATTAAACTGCTCCTCATAGTGTTCTTTCCAGCAATCCAGTCGTCTATCCTGGGAGCTAATTATAGTGCCATTTTTTTCCGAGATTGTCTCACTAATGATTTGTCTTCTCCCACCCGTTTCCCTGATGAGTCTAAATAGTTTCCTGGTGTTGCCTATCCTCGAAGCTTTCTCCATCTCTTTCGCTTTTGTCACCCACCACTGTTCACAGTCCTTGCGGAGACTTTTCGTAAGTTTCCTCTTGTGCAGCTTTCGCTCCTCATTGAATTCGGAGCTCGCCGGAATAAGTCTTCTAGCATCTATCAGTTCGGATGAGGCGGTGGAGATCCAGTGGGTTTTACTCACCTTTGGGTTTACCTTATTCACAGCTTGTACAGCTGTATCTATGGCTGCCTGGATATTCTTCCAAGCTTCTTCAGGGTGAGCACAGCTGTCGAACACAGATATGTGTTTAGCTAGTTCTTCCTGAAATACGGATTTAGTTTCCTGATCGAGCTGGGGACGTGATGGTTTTACCGCCAGCTGTTTCCTACGTCCGTTCAGTCGTAAGCACACCCGAGCGCGGACCAGTGCATGGTCGGTATCTACACACGTGTTCCAGAAGGAGCGACAATCTCCTACCGACCCACGCCAACGATAGCTTATTGCTATGTGGTCTATTTGTGTCCAGCGTTGGTTTGATGAAGGGGGTCTCCAAGTCAAACAGTGTCTCTCCTTGTGTTTGAAGTTAGTGCTTACAAGAAACAAATGATTATCAGAGCAGAACTGCAGTAGACGGTCACCGTTGTCGGTTCACTGGCACGGGACTCCATAGGTGCCACCGACATCCTTCTCAGATTGACACAATTTCCCTACTTGAGCGTTAAAGTCACCAGCTAGAACGACTATATCTGAGCGTTTAGCCTTTCGCACCAAACTAGACAGCTTTTGGTAGAACTCATCCTTCGTTTCATCTGAACTGCAGTCAGTGGGGGCGTAGGCGGAGATTACGAAAAGGCATCGGCGAGTAGTGCAGTCCTTCCTCCTTTTTACTGACCCGTTCAGGCGGACAGCACACATCCGGCTATCTACCGGGATCCAGTCAAGCAGTGTCTTTTCTGCCCTAGTACTCAAAGCTATCCCTACGCCAGCTAATCCTCGTGAACTAGCTGTGGCATCTCCTGACACCCTCAAGGTGAATTTTGCAGATTCAACCTGTTGGACAGGTGGGGTTAGGTGAATAACCACACTAGGGTCTTGTATGCGTGTTTCTGAAACACAGCATACATCAATGGCTCGTGATGCCAGGGTCTTGGCTAGTGATGCTTGTTGTCCTATTTGGCAAAGTGTCCTAACATTAAGAGCTCCTATATGAAATTGGTGGCGCGGCTTTAAGAGGCTGTCGGTGGTGGTTTTTTGGCTACCATCGTTTTTAGTGGACGCAGAGTGGAGAGGAAATGGAGAGCCATCAAGTCGAGGAGTTGCATCAGTGGAAGGAAGGCAAGATGACAGAGATGACGATGAAGACAAAGATGAGTGAGTAATAGAGAGGTTTCGCGTGCGTTTCGGATTGTGAGGGCTATTGTTACTTCCCGGCTGCCCACACCGTGGAAGTTGGTTGCGTGACCGCAGAGCCCAGGGGACAACTGCTTGAGGCCGGTCACACGCGGCCTGTTTTTGTTTGTTCTTTGTTGTTTTGTGTGTCTCAGTAGCAGATTTATCACTCCTGCCCTGTGACACGGCAGCAGGAAGCGCGGTCGTTGTTAATCTGGGCCACGGCCGATCCGGCATGAAATTTTGTGAATTTGTTTGAATCATGGTATTGGATGGGGTAGCTGCTTTTCGTTTAACCGCTATCCAAACAACCTGCCTGGCATGCTAGAACCTCAAGAGACATAAGTCTCAGCCAGTATAGCTTGATTAGGTGATTGCGGTGTTCAAGCCCGACCACCACGTCAAGGTAGCAGCTTTCGGTCGGGAAGTCCATCAGTACATCTATGATGGAATTGAATAGAAATGGGGATAATGGGTATCCCTGACGGACACCACTAGTCGTCACCATATCAGATGGCACTTCACCGTAAGCCCTCACCTGGCTGGCCGCTTGAGTTCGACTAGAGTGCCTTAGTCAGTGAGACGTATTTTTCGGCATTCCCTCCACAGCCAACCTCAGTTTCTAAGGCTGTCACTAGAGTGCATTACTTAGGTATTACTCATAAACATTACATCATTTGTGAATACATAAAACAATGTTTATTGAGAAACATTTAAATTTAAAGTAAGGTTCAAACAGGGATTCGTATATAATTCAGTAATTATTTATTGTTTGATAACACACACTTTTCTAGTTTTCAATATACAATAGAATTTCTAGTCTGTTCTTTTTAATTCAATTACAGCAAATGGATTTACCAGTGGATCACATCCTGTTGATTAGTTTACCTCCTTTAGATGAATATAAGTGGGGTGTCACTGAAATAGCTAAAGGTGATTTATTAACAATTGTAATCTATAAATTATGAGACAATAAAAATTTCTCTTGGAAATTGGTTTCTGTTATTACAGATAAATTTGTTCCAGTAAAATGTTTTGTATATTTTGAACAGTAGTTAGTATTTATTTTATTATTATTTTTTATTTTATTTTTGGTTACAGCTTGATTCTACACTGTATTTTTGGTACAAGTATGGAATTTTCAGCATAGATATCGGTAGCCCAAATTTTGCAGGCCGACCATAGATATCGGCTGTGCGTTGGCAGGGGATCGAACCTCGGACCATGCGCATGGTCGCCGAGAGTCCTAACCACTATGCCACGGACGCACTATGTATCTAATCTATGTGATATTATTATCATTAGTAAAGTGATCTTCGAAGATGAATATGTGTTTCTGTGAAAACATAAATCTAATGGTAGATATAATCCAATTTGTAATTCACGAAAAATACCCATCCAAACGTGGAAATAAAAAATTATCAGTTCAGCGAAGAAACTCTTTTCACCGAATTCATTCACTCAGCTGTACAATCGCAATTACATTTAATTATTTTTGTATACGTGTGCACATTCAGTCTGTTTAGCATAGCGCAAAAACGAAACGAATTAGTTTTGAGTACTATTCGGGTCAACAGAAGATTACACAACAGTAAAAATCAGTAAGCTTAAACTAAAGCTTGCGCACATACTGACTGGCCAGTAGCACGCCTTATTGATCCATTGTGACTTTTTTGTAGTCAAGTGGGGATAATGTTCTTCGATTCTTTTAGATAAAACACGCATTGAACAACTTATATATCTCACCCTACTGGAGCAAGTAAATTGGCAGTTACAAGTAGAAGTAGTCGAATGCGTTAGTTTATCTTTGGATTTATTAGAGTACATTGAGTGACAAGGGAATACCAATCTTAGCGTAGAACCAAGAAATGATCTTTCAAAAAGTTTGATATTCTCTCCCTTAGACTGTCGGCCAGAAGGTTGCCTTTGAATGCTACATGCATGTTTAACATCTCCGGCATAAAGACGGGGAGTTCTTTGTTGGGTTTGGTTTTATGTGTTTATCTATGAAGTGTGGGAGTGGGTAGCCACTTTCAGTCAGTGTTTTTATTAAGAGTGATATCTTCAGCTACCGACTCAGGACTGCATATTCTTCGGTTCCTGGTCACAAGAGATTCATTTTTAAACAAAAATCAATCAATATATGTATTTTTTCAAAATGAACTCTGTGCAAGTGTGTTTTAGTTGTTTCTGTAGATATACTTAATAATGACTCTGGACTGTAAGCAGCTGATGAGAAGCCAACGAAATAAATGATAGTACCATTTTATTCTGTAAAAACCGTTGTTCTTGCTTTATGCGAATTCATTGAGGGGAAAAAATCATTCTGATTGATGTTGAATAGCACTGATGAATTATTTACTATAAATATTATTTTGTAGGGCTACCGCTCACACGGACGTTAGTTAACTATGCAAATTATGCGATTGCATGTGAAGAAGTTTCAAAATTGAGTCAGGTTAATCATATTAATTTGTTTGAGGCTATGATCAAGCAAAGAGTAAGTTTTTTATCACGCATACTCCTCTATGTATGCGCTGTTTAGCTTAATTTTTCAAATATCTTTAGTGATTAAATGAATTAATTGTTATGCATGGTGAAAGAAAGACTGCATGTAGTGGCGTTAATTGGAGCAGTTATTAATGGCAATGACTGCATCAACATGTACTGCGTCGCATAAACATTACAGACGAAACTACATTCTTAGTGCACAAGTTATCTCACAGTGATCAGTAATTTAAGTAACATAGGTTCAGTCATTTCAGTCATATGAATTGATTAGCAGTATTTTCACACTGTCTATACTGACATAATTAAATAAAAATAGGAAAATAGTTTGGCAAAGTAGTGGCTAACCATTACAGATCATGCTGGTTTGGTGTTAATGTAGTTGCCAACTTAATATGCGGTCGACACAGTCGAAGGCCTTAAAGTCTACAAAGTTTAGGTAGAGAGTTGGCTGCCATTCAAGGCTTTATTCGATTATGTTGAGCAGTGTTGCGATTTCTTCCTTGCACAACTTGTTTTTCGTGAATATCTAGCTTGTTCCATGATGATGCGGCTTAATTATTTTGCATGAGTGAATAGGAGCGTGGTATCAGACCAGTTCTTGCTATGATTTAAGTAGCCCTTCTTTGGTAAGGAGATTAACTGTTTGTCCATATTGGATATCTAGTGTACGGTCTATTTATCAGTCTTGTATGTGGCTTGATTAGTTAACAGAAAGTAACCAACACCACGTGTGTAGTCCTTAATGCTGTTACTGACTAAATTCTATCAGTCAGCTTTTCAATACGACCGCCAGGATAGGTAACACTCCATAGTAGTTAAACGGTTGAAGGCAGTCGGCAGGAAGCCCTGTACTTATGCTTCCTGCTTGTTAGCGTTCGTCAGTGGGGCATATTTACAACCTCGAATGAAATTTGGAAATTTGAATCTAAGTCACCCAGGTGTAGGACTCCCAGCAGATTGCCTTTAACCTCCTCACTGTATGTAATTTCACTAATAGGAGGTTTTGTACCAATTCTTACCGTAGCGTTTGTTATGATGATTCGATACTGTAGCACAAACACCCACGTCTTAAAGCAGGTTTCTCCTTGCGCATTTTTTTCCGTATATCCTACTCAGGCAAGCTAGTTCTGAAGTGATATACATATTAAATAGACCACCTCAATGATACAGCTCTCAACAATTACTGCAGTCTGTTTGTTTATTCAAATATTTATTTTAGTAAAAATTATTTGTTCATTACAACTGAGGTAATATTGCTTTATATTAAATAGTCTTTGTTTTCTCAAATTTTAGGATTGGGAATCTTTTCTTTCAGACGGTTTACACTTCTCTAGAAAAGGGTCTGAATTTTTGGCCAAGATTTTAGAGGCCTTCTTCGCTGACAAACTAAGTGGTTTAAAATGGTGGTTCCCAGATTGGAAAACTATAAACCCGATAACCCCAGAGATGTCTATTAATGGCGATCATGAATCTAAAGTGTGATTTTTCATTCAGAATTTTGTCAATAATACATTTCCTTACTTGTTAGTTGTTGTTGTTTTTCTGCATTCGGAAAATATCTAGTAATGTTTCTACTTTTATCCATAAATACGCTCACTAAATACTTTGAATTCGAGGTTTCACCTATTACTGACGAACAACAACCAGTATGAACCAGTGACTGGGAAACCTATCACATGCACACGAGGTTTCTTCTAGTAAGCTGTTTACGTATTTCCAAGTGATAGCAAATATATTCTTTGTGTTAGTAAATATGCCAAGTATCATATGTCAATAAGCATAACTGTGCTATAAGGTGGTAAGTAGTTGGAGGAACTACTGCTGAGATGTACATTTAACGCACAATTCATATTCACTACCATCATTTACATTACCCCCATTGCTAGGAGACTGCTTCATGGCAGGCCTGAACAGTAATCTATTAAAGCTGACTATCGATGATTCCCAACTGTATACAAGATATGTGGACAACATTTCAAGTATTTGTAATAAGAAATGTGATCATAGTCAGTTGGTTCACGTTTTTAATGACTGCTATTCGGCGATAAAATTTACTCTTCAAATGGAAAATTCCATTTCTTAATATCGCACTAACAACAGTCGACGAAACCTCAATAAGGTCTGTCCATAGGAAACCTACATGGGGCGTTTAATTGAGGAGTTTCTACAAATTTTAGTTACATACCTGAAGCACTGACATTCTAGAAGAAGAACTAGACTTGGAAAAGTTTCCTGTCATAAATAGATATTCAACTAGATTTATTGATTAGAATATCAAACCGATAATTTAGAGACGCGAGACACCGTACCAAGAATGAGACTTTATGTAAACCTACGGACGCAATTTAACTTGTGATGCCAAAAAAGAATTTCAACATCGCAAAGCTGAGAGCATTTCGCAGAAACCTGGAAGACAAAATCTTGCTTCTAACCAATTCAATGTACATATTAAAACGTGTGAAACTTGGGCACTGTGGTGGTAAGTAATTCCATATTAGTTTGTTCATTAGATATACCACACAGTGGAACAGTATTATTTACTGGATGACGTTTCGAACAAAATTTATTTTTCATAATCATATCAGTTGTAATCACACGACTTCGAAACTTGAGTTTTATAGTTTTCTTTGTCCTCTCTTATTTGGCGTCGTAGGGGTAGTAGAATTTTCCAGATATCTAGGACAGGTTTTTAATCATTCCTATTGTACATGTTTTCAGTTGATTCGATAAACAAAGCTTCTGTTATCAATCTCTCCCTCCACCCTGTGGCATCAGATTTTAAAACTGTCATATTATTCCATCCTATTGTATGGTTGTGTGTAATTGCATGTAGTGCCATAGCTAAGCTATTCTCTAGATTTCTTATCTTATTCTCTCGGGTCAGCTAATCTGTATTTGAAAACATTTATTTCCCGATACGAATTTAAAACAAGCAATAAAGGTTAATAAAGCAGGATTTAATGAATTCATCAAATTTCGGTAGAACGCGTCTGTATTTTGCAAGGTTGTTATGCCTCGTTGGTCTGACTGCCCCTGTTCTACTACTTTGACCTGACAATCATTGCAGGGTATTAGATAAACTAAATTGTTTTGTTTTAAAGGCTCCACGGGCACGATCCTTAAACCGACAAAGCTTGTTTCTAATTGAGTTTGTGGGTTTGAATATCAGCCACTTTTATTCATGCATTGCTAAGAATTTTCCGTAAGGTTCCTGTGGTTTCTTCTCTGTATGGGAGTACTACTGATGATTTTTATTCCCTGTTGTTGGTGTTGTCATTAATGTCACTGTCACCATTATCATTATTCAGTTTATTTTTACATTTCCCCACGTACTCTCTGACTAATTTAACTGGGTAATTATTAAGTTTAAAGCTTCTCTTTTATGCCTCACTTTGTGTCTTAGATTTTCCTTGTTAATACTTGGTTTTTGTGCCCTATTACTTAAACACTTCACCAATTCTATTTTTACTTACATAGGGTGAGACGATCGGAAGTCCAAATATCTGTTTCCTGTAAGTAGGAGTGTCTAACTTCCCATATTCTCTTCTGTTTACGCTGCAATCTAGCTTCGGAAGTTCCCCTTGCTGACTTTCGAATTGATAAGTGAATCGAATTGCCTCCACCATTGAGTTAGTGTTCGAAAAACCTATCACTATCCTGTGTTCTAAGTACAGTGAATGCATTGTTCGGAACGTCATCCAGTAAATAATACTGTTTCACTGTGTGATACATCTAACAAACAATTTTGGAATCAATGGACATGTATGAGTGCACCTGTAGAATGAAGTATATTGGTTTTTGGATATTCTCAACAGAAGGATAACATCATCTCTAAGAATATTCTTTGCAGCAACACTAAGAAAAGTGTTCTCCAGTCGCCCAATGATCTACAGAAGCCTTAAGGATAAGATCCCGCACCTGATCAAGTCTTTGTGAATATATCAGTTCACCTGCTGCTGTGGAGCCAGGTACATCGGTTGTTCGACGCACATCCTATCCAAGAGGATTCAAGAACACTATCCAACATGGTTGCGAAAAGGCAATAGTGGTGCTTTAAGGAGTGCCATAATTGAACACCTGATTAACACTGATCATTCCATCTCGACAAATGCCTCCTTCAAAGTAATCTGCAAAGTTAAGAGTAACCTACCAAAGGAAATACGGCTTCGTCTTCTGTGTATCGCTGAAGCTCTGGCCATTCACATAGAAAAAACCGGGACTGTGCACACAAAAGAGGATTATTCAACCACTTCTACTGTCATGTTAACAACTTTGTTGATTTTGCTTGTTTGCCTGTTTCTTTAATTGCTTATAATTCTTGTATTCATTTAGAACTCTTACGTAATTCCGTATTCTCTACTTTGTTCTTATGTGTATCCTGAGTATAACTCAATCATCAAACTATTTATATTATTACGTAACTCCCTCTTAACAATTGTTTGTGGCAACCCATCACCTTTGTTACTACACTAGTTTCATTAACATACAAATTTTCGACCGTTTTCGTATTACGTAACTCCACCTAAAACTTACTAATTTCACCTGTTTAGCTAGTTAACCAATTGTATTTTTTATTTGACAAAATTAATGTACACATACATACAAAATAACTCATATATATTTTCGATTGTACACCTAAGAAAATGAACTCGCCGAAAAGAGACTCTTCGCTGAACTGCGTGTTTTGTTTTCATTAATGCCTGGATGGGTATTATCTATGAATTTTCGATATCTCTCCTATCTAAAAGCGTCCGAGAACACTATCCCGCTTGGTTGCAACGGCTCTATAGGGTTTGTCTATTTCAACAAATTCGTGATTGAGAGTGAAAAGCAATCTGCCTTTGTATTGTTGAAAATCTAGCTATCCAGCTACGGTAGCCAAAGCTGTGCATACAAGTGAGAATTCTCTAACCACTTATATTATCACGCCAATGATCCTGTTATTTTCATTATAAAACTCTGTGCTTATGATAGTTCGCCTCTTATGTGTTTAGAATGTACACGAATGAGATTGTACAGCTAAAGAAAATGCAATCGCCGAAAACACCCTTATCCCTAAACCACTCGCTTTGTTTCTCAGTAATGCTTGGATGAGGACTATTTATGAAGTCGAACTATCACACTTTTGTGCAAATTCACGGAAGATTAAATCCTCCATACAATCTAACTAATATCTGTTGGTTGAATAGCTGTAAAAGTTTTACAAATAACTGATAGAAAAGGGTGGGGAAACAAGAAATTCGCAATCGCGTTAATTCAGAAGATCGTTACACTAACGATCATAAAAATGATGCGTAATCAACCGGTGGATTTTAAGGCGCGGAATAAATATTTATGTCGAGTTATGAAGACTTAAATAAAAAAATATCGTAATTTTACTCAATATTGTTTACTTACAATAATAAGAAAACTAGGTCGTGAATAAACACTTATAATTTTCATGGACTTTTTTCTTTGACATAACCGAACATTGGTACAGACGAAAAGCGAACACAAAAAAATAGTAAAATAGTTGCAGAAGTAGAATCTGAAGGTATCAAAAAGGACAAATACAAAATGTGATCCTCCGTTAACACTAAGGAGGAAGAAATGCAAAACTGATACAATCACCAACAGTACAGATTTATTATTTATTTGTTTCTACAACCAAGGTAGTAAACTTGGGTTCATATGTATCAAATTGGTAGGCTTTACAGCTTCATGAATAAGTTTCCAAGACTTCGGCTCAGTTCCTGAGTAATCTGAAGCAACTAAAAAAATGTAAACAATAAGTGTAGTTAGCAGGAAATTAACACGTGGTAGTAATCATTTAAAATGTAAAGGCATTTATACTGAATTAATATTAGGTAGTGTAATATTTATCTTTGATATGATTGATGTTGAATTCGATTATTGTATGGGCACATAATACGAATTCATCTATCAGTGTTAAAAATAAATTGGCAAGAAGGACTCAGTGAAGACTTTGAAGTAAAAACGTAGACGAAATAAGTGGAATCTTATATCATGTTCAGAAACATTATTGCAAATTTAATTCATTTGATTTTGTAAAATATTGTAATCAGTCGACCACGAAATCAAACTTCAACTTTCAATATTTTGTTAGTTATCAAACACAAACGACCAGTATAAGTGGACATGGGCAGTGTGGACTCAAGCTATTTTTAACACAGGAACCTACCCTATAATATTAAGATGTTTACAAAGTGTTACTGTAACAACAGAATACAAGGGCCAGGCAACAGATCGTTTATTGAGAAAATCAAGAGATATTTATAGATTTTTATGTACATTATTATTCGTTATTGTAGCAGAAGAGCAACGTCTTCTGGTTGGTTTTTCTTTGCTGAAGGTTATTCTGTACTGCCTTTGACCGTTGCTCGCTCACTCTGTTATCCATATATCCACGAATCGTATTCGCACACGCTAAGTCTGCTGTGATTGGTTTTTGAGTTCCTCAAGGTTAGGCTTTTTTCTTGTTTTTTTTCTCATGACCACGATTCGGGATGTAAGCGATGACGTAAATTGTTGCTTACAATTTCGGCCTACAGACAGCTCTCACCACACTCGTACGCCCGTCAAAGACTTCCGATTGAAGTTGATCCGGTCTTCTTGGTGCTGGCGGCTTTGTTCGTTTGTCTTGCTGTCTGCAATTTCGGTGCTCCCTGACGTTCACCCGTTACTCTTTGTTTACATTTGTGATCGTCTCTACGTGATCCCGTCTCACAGTGACAATATGTGGTCCTTCCCACTTTGAAAGCTGTTTGCCTGATCCTGGCGCACATTCGTCGGTGTTTCGCCTCACATTTTCACATGCTGCTTTCGCCCGACCTCCAAACACACACAAGTGACAAAACCGAGGCAACAACGATCAAGTACTTGATATCTCTTCAGTCGTTAATTTTTACAATCAAATGGGGGACAGTGGGGATGTAGGTCATTCGAGCAGGCAGTCGACTTTCAGCCAGTAAGCCCTGAGTTCGAATCCTGTTCCGTCCACTTCAGCCTACACTATTGGGTAGTGCCCTTAACGAGGTACATAAAAAATCCATTCCGGATAACTGAGTTCTGACACTGATAGGACAAAACACTGTTGCTCTATGAACCCTATCCTTAGTGAACAAATGGATAACTAATTTACACTAAGTGCTGTAAGTTGCAGAATTATGAAAAAATAAAGTGTAAAGAAACATAATACAACTGAATATAAAGAAAATTACCTCTTAATTTATTACTCATTGAATCGATTGTAAGATTTACTAGACTTATCAATTGTTCATTTGACATTTCTGACACAAGAGTTGGAGCATGAGTGTTTATAACTGAAGATTCATTCCCTTCGATTTCCATTGGATACTGATCAGAATAATGTTGATTCAAATCATTTTTCGCGTATACATCTTGTCCGTTCATTAATAGCTGATATGCATAAACAGCAGATTGTCTTCCTCGATGCCACAGAATATAGTCGCGACGTAAAAATGTCCGATAAAGACTAGTTAAAGTGTGATCGCGTTGTGAAACCATTAATGCTTGTGCAGCTGTAGTAAAACTGGCTGCAAGAGGTCCAACTGTTGCTGGAGCCCCAGGTAAACACACTAGACCAGCTAAATTTGGAGTGAGGCGAAATGGTACAGGTCGACAGTCGGTAAACCATCTATCTCCAAAATTACTAGTGACACCAGACTCATTTGAAAATTTAGAAGCATAGTGACTACCTGATAATTTTCTTCTAGCTGAAATTTTATATTTCCATAAAAATCAATACTTGTTAATCATGCAAATAATCAAAATAAAACTGAATAACTAGATAAAAAACCATTTTGTTTCATCCTTAGATTAATGAAGCTGTCCTCATAATAGGATGTAAGTGAAAATTCAAATACTTTTAGCTACAAGTTATTCTTACCACATTTAAAAAAAAATTACTACTAATTTATTCAGCAAAATAACTCGAATGAATAAACTGAAACGCATAGAGGTGAAAATGGAATACCGCACTGCACTCAGTGAATCTATGCAAATGTTATTCCACCGGATAGATGTGTAGACCTTGTGACAGAATTTCGTTCCACCGACTCTGGCTGGAACGACTGAAGCTACTAGCATAATCAAATGACTACCAGTCTAACCCCACCCAAGTATTATACGTGTATCGAATTTCGCAAATGTCACTGCTGAGTGAGTCTCCAGAATAAGTAGTATGGTAATAATGAAACTATATATGTATTTCAATGATTCAGGTTTCCAAATGTTGATCGATATGCCATAACATTTGAACTTCATTATAAATAATTCCATCAGAATAGCCCAACAGCATCTTTCGAAACGTTTCACAGTTTCATGAATTAATACCCATCCGTATTGCGTCTTAGTGTACAAAGAAATTTACAAATATTAGGAAAGATTAAGTACATATTGACCATCTTTCTAAATAATAGAAATAATGAGTAATTACTGACTGAGATTCTGAAGCATAGTGGTTATCTTTTTTTAGGAAAGGATTCAGATTTAATTTATTCCCGGAAGGTCCTAGGTGGGCGCATACTGATGGAGAAACCCAAACTAGGACGAAACAGCTGTTCAGGATTTTCAATGGTTCTCCAATTGATGTCAGCTGATGGTGAAATCCGACCACCAATCAAACAAAATCCCTACAAAACCAATACTTGGTAATTACAATTAGCCGTTGAGGCGTTTGGAGTAAACACAGGAGTCAGACAAGGGTGCTTACTATCACCAATGATGTTCCTAATTGTGGTGGACTGACTGGATTATGCGCCAGACAGTGGGAAACGAGCAGGCAGGGATATCCTGGACCGACATCAAGAACCTATGAAACCTGGATTTCGCGCGTGGATGATTTATGTTTGATGTCACACAAAATCGAAGACTTACAAGCGAAAACCGACAAACTGGTCGAAGAAGCAGCCAGCAAAGACAGGACTCCATGTGAACACAGACAAGACGGAGATTATGAAAATTACCAACCAACAAGAACATCATCCAACGTCAATCACCATCAACGGGAGGGATTTGAAAGAGGTTACTTCATTCACTTATCTAGCGAGGGAGCATTGTCTCAACTACAGGAAGTCGGAACGGACGAGGATGTCAAATCGAGCGAGAATCGGGAAGGCGAGAAATACATTCATCAACCTGAAACCAATCTGGAAATCTTCGTCACTCAGCATCAACAACAAAATTCAGTCGGATTTTCAATACAAACGTCAAGTCACTCAGTTCTTCTATACGGATCAGAAACTTGGCGGGTGAGTCACAAAGAATATTTCCAACAGCCTGTTGCAGACCAGACCTTTATCAACAACTGTCTTCGCTGGCTCTATACTGAAGATCAGATGGCCGGGCGGGCCGGAAAGCATCACCAACAAGAAACTATAGGAACAAACAAAACAGGAACCAATCGCCAACCAACAAATATGCAGGAGAAAGTGGAAATGGATTGGACACTCGCTGAGGAGGCCGCTCGGTGACATCGCGCGTCAAGCCATTGCTCGAGTGGAACCCGAAAGGTAAACAGCGAGTGGGACGTCGGTGTGAGGGTGACATGGAGGAGATCGTGTGAAGAGGAGTTGAAACAGTATGAACTAACATGGATGCGGGTTAAAAGTACAGGAGAAGACAGAAGCAAGTGGTGAGGTGCAGTTGAAGCCCTATGTTCCACTAGGAACCCAAGGGAACAATAATAATAACAATCAGCCGTTAGTTTTGTATGTAATCATGACAAGTAAGAATACGTCTTGTTGATAAGTGAGTATAAACCTGACAATTACATAGATTAACCACTGGGAAAATCGATTCAACCTTTCACACATTATTAGAAAAGAATATTTACAATTAGGAAGGTATTGAGGAATATGACAAGGAAAAAAAGAGCTTTTTCGTTGAATTACTTATTTGGCTTTTTATCAATGTCTGGATGAGGATTATTCATGAATTAAAATGTTTTGCGTCGATATAATATTTGAAAGGAAATGGTGTGATATAATTTTAGTCAGAACTACAACTTCAAACTTTTATTATATTTTTCTCCTGATGATATCATCTCATGGAAGCAATACAACAAAGTGTATTTTGAAGTGATTTAATTCGCCTTTGCAACAGAATTTTTAACAACTTTTGTACCTGAACTAATTTTTTGTGCAACTTTGCTAGCAGCATTATTTAAAAAAAGGGAAAATGTAAATACACTTCGCTGATCATGTATATATGGGAAGTAGATTTTTTAGTAAGGGCAGACAAAATTAACCACATGCTTAGTCAGTAAATATGAGGAATATCACTAGATGATTGAATCACTCAATACACAGGTACAAAATTAAAAACAGGTGATCGCCAATTTAAAATAGAGATAATTTAAAATAAGTGAACACTTCAAAACTAACTTATTTTCTCATTCTTTTGAATAAGCATTGTTTGCAGGAAACAAGAAAGGAAATGGGCTTGATTAAATAACCTTTCAGAACTTATCGGTGGTAATGGTTCTGGAAAACTATCACCCGGTAGGCTGAAACAGACTTGATGTGTTTCCGTATGACCGGAACGTGGATCAATGGTTAAACAACCTGGATGGAGTGCTGTTAAATGGAAAAGACGTTCCATAAGTCCATGCAAGCCAAGACTATGCGCCAGACCACGACGTAATAACCAGAAACTCTCTGAATCAAGCATTTGGTGTTCAGCCCAACGTTGAAGAAGATTTCCACGTGGGAATTCTACTTGATCAGTAAAAGACTCAGTGTTCGTAGTTTGATCATCCTTATTGAAGACCCCGAGGCTACAAAATGTGAAAAATAAATATTAACAAGAGAAATTTTACAACACTATCTCATTGAAACAGGAGACATTAAATGCAATATACCAATGGTCTTATTCCATGTATCTTCAATTAATAATGGCTTACTTTGAAAATAAAGGATCACGGACGTATAAATTCTGTGGCATTCTAGACGAAAGACGACGAAATATCTTGAAGAAATCTTGATTTGTTATCTCAGTGTTGCGGTTCAACAATGGCAACATTTTCTCATAAAATAAACATACTAAGTTTCGCGCTCCAACTGGATGTGTATCACATGATGAGTTGAGAGAAATATCATCTGTCACTCGAGCTATACCGGAAGATTTAAAATTATTCGTTTTTATCTCTTGTTGATCAGATTTAACTGACTGATATGTCTCATCTGACTTCTGTTTTGGATTAGCTTTTGAATTGACCAGTTTACAACTACATTTCTCTAAAACACCATGAAGTGTAGTACAAGCACAGTAACAACCAGTTTCTAAAGCAGCTGGACGACCAATTGCTTCTAAAGCCATTGCAGAACTTCCGACAACTGTTGAATGATGGATTAAATTGGTGGTCTGAACTGTCATCATATTTGGCAATGGTCCAGGAGGAGGAGATGGTATACGAATATGAGTCTGTAAAGAAAAAAACATCAGTTAAGCTTTTTGAAAACGTTTGATACAATAATAACAGAATACCTAGTACTGATTATGTTTAGAGAATCTATGCAGAGATCCTGCACACATAAGTAAACCGTCATCAAGTATGCAGAACTCGTTCAAATGAAATCATGTAAATGTTTGGAAAGCGAAATCAATCAATTAAAACAAACGTTCATCTTGAAAAATGGTTAGTTAGTTAAAAATCAGCCAACCAGAACATATTTCTCATGTTGTAGGTCACTAGACACATTCAATGTGTGCCAGCTGATGAAACTCTCCAGTCATACAAGTCCACTGGATGACGGCTAAATGCTAAATTCGATCAGCCACCTTGTTAACTGGAGTTAAGAAAAGGTAATTACACTACTCGGCGTCAGCATATCTAATAACTCTTAGTTTTCAGTTGATATCAATTATATGAAGGTTTACGAAGAGCTCGATTTGCGACAGACAGTTAGCGTTACTTGCAGAATGTACAATACAATTGTTTACTTAGTAGTAGTAAATCTTGTGACTGATTTCACAAATACTGTATGTTAATAAAATGCCTAATTCACCTAGAATTAGGAATAGACAAAATCTAATAGACTGTTTTTTGTACAAAAAGAAGATGCGAAAATGGGAAAGGTTGCGTATGGTATTGGCTTGCTGAACAAAAACTATTCAATTTGGTTATTAGCAGAAGAATAGCTTAATGGACTTTTACTGACCTATCATTTGAAATCGGTTTGAGCCATACTTAGAGTAATCTTTATTTAACAATACATGCATACATACAAATAATGCATGTCAATAAAAAAAGTGATATTAAATTTGGAAAAGTTAAACAATACACATGGTTAAGATAAGTATCTTCAAATGTGTTTTCATTAAACTTATTCAACAGAAAGAAAAAAATGCCCATTTCATCTTTTTAAGAAAGGGACATCTACGAAAACTATCTACAGAAAGAGTATTCAATTTACACTTAGATAAATATATGTAAAAAAAATCACACAAAAGGGTTCACCTTTAAAAACCCAGAAATTTCTGTTGCAACAGACTGATCTACACTAATATCTGTGGATAGATTAGGTTCAGCAAATGATAAAGACCATGGATGACGTTTAACTGTATCTTCAGAAGTCGATGGCACTGATTGATTACTTTGACTTCGGTTTGGTGAAACTGATGAATAACCAGCAATAACAGCAGTGGTCTTGCTAATGCTGTAAGTCTAGGATTATTAATCGAATTTCCAGATGGTAGTGGACATGCGCTCGCAATAATAACATTTGCTGCTGGCACAGAAGATCCAACTTGAGTTAAATAAAGTCCAAAAGGACCGACTTCCATTCGTCTAAAAAAGTGAAAAATAAGTAAGTATTTTAGAATGAAAAAGAAAACGACAAGTTACATTCGAACGAAGTCCTCTATGTGAAAACAGCGTATTTAACATTCATAAAAAAGGTTTTTAACTGCAAAGACAGTAATTCAATGAGGTAAGATAATTGTTATACGGCTACAGGTACAGTTTACAATGATGAAAGTAAACAGTGAAACCGGGAAAAAATCTCTTCTTATCTAGTCTAAACGCTTGTTTATTCAGTTTTCATGAAAAAGTTGTAAAGTTAGCGAACAGTTTTACCCGAACTTCATATATTTCTAATCAGCGTAAATAGCTAACCACAGCCCAATGGTGTGCACATTTCAACTTCTTGACTTGAATCAATCCAAGTAGGTCGCTGATGTATAAAACCTTAAGCAACCGTTCAGTGTCTTAAATAGCTTTGTATGTATAGTGAGTAATATCACTGGATTGCGTTGAATGCAACTTAAGGTAACTTCAACCAATCAGTCAACCTGTTAATCGAAGCTGGATATATTATAAAGCCTTTCGAGAGGAAGAAAAAGCAGAATTCTCTTACATTAGGAAAAACTATAAGGTCAGTTAGTGAAAACATTAAAAATGACGTCCTCTAAATCAGCTACTCGAATTGCGATTGATTCAAATGAATAGTTTTATATTAAAATATAATCCTTTGAACGCTTCGGTTTAAGTATGTAAATACTCCTTATGTATTTTCAGTTAATTTGATATAAAAACCATGATATCCCCGCCCTTTCGAAATTATCACTTCACTTAAATGCAGGTGATCTGTACTAAAAAGAAAAAAGAATTGGGAAAACTGAGTGATTACCTTGGAACTCTTAGTGAAAGATTTCTTTTAGCTGTTTCTGGTTGCCCAAGCAACATTGTATTGATCACTTGATACAATTGAAGTGGACCCGTTTGCCTCCAACTTACATACGCTGGTGTGCAAAAGTCATGTTCAGTTAAAAGCTCAAGATTACCAGGTTCTCTGAGCGAAATGGCATTAAGAATTTCGTAATATTTTGCACAGCATATGGCATCCATATGTGTAACGGCTAGATTCACGATTGGAGGACTAACTGGACACGCCAAATCATAGAAAAACAGTCTACCATTACTAGCTCGAATACTAATACGACGAGCAGGGGGAGAAAATTGACCAGTTGAACACCGAACACGCTCTACATATGGCATAATTTCAGCAACATGGAGATATAAAGGGATATTATTAATGAAACCACCAATTTGTTGATTGGATTCATTTTGGAAATGATGCGGAGCAGCCAGTGGGCCTAAATTTGATCCTGATGATTGAAGAAGTCCAGATTCTCCTGGAAGTTCCAGACAGGGAATTGTTGGCATTGGAGAGAAAACAGAGTATACCTGCGGTGCATTTGATGCGGTTGTTCCAGAGGAAGGTGCACTTGATGTATTTACAGAAACCATTAGATGAGGCAGCTCTAAAAGACGTCTCGCTCCATAACTGGTGATATGCGAACGATGAGGTAATTTAGCCACATGCTGTTCAACCATTGGTATCCAACGTCGTGTTAATTTCTGAACAACTGACTGAAAATTATCAAAAAATTATGTAAAATGTTCACTTTACAAAAAGTGTGATGAAAGAAACTTATTGTTTACAACGTAACATTTCACTGAAGAACAGATAAACGCCAAGCAGTTACGCATAGCCCATGAACACTAAACAACGTCACAATTGATTAGCCAAATAAATTTACTTGGATCTCATGAAATATTCGACAGTGAAATGCTTATCTAACAACTTTATGATAATCAAAGTACAATGATAAAAAACAGATATTTTCTTACCAATATGCTCTCGTTGTGTAGCTTTTCCATTTCAATTGAAAGCACCTTTTGAAGATGTTTAAAGTATGGATCTCTTTCACACTCTGAGAGTAGAATTTCAGCTGCTATGCGGTTAACTTCATTAAAAACTGGTGGGTTTGTTGATAAAGTGGATTGCTTTTGTGATTCAATGACAGATTTAGCATCATCACGTTCAGAAGTATAATCAGGATCACTTTTAGTTTTGTTACAATCAGATACGCGACAATTAGACTTGAGTCTTGGTGACTTCAACTTCTCTTTTCGAAAACTAGTAGATACCGAAGAATTTGAATCACTTTTAGGTAGACTTTGAGAATACATAGTATCTTCTGTATCTTGTTGAAATTGTAGTATGTTTCTCGGCAAACCACAATCACGACTAATTTGTTTTAATTCATTAGCTAGCCAACCAGGAATGGTTTGATATTCAAGATTTTTAGCACACCAAGATCTGCCTGGATGTAAATGAGCCCAAGCAAGACGCTGAAGATAATCTAGGACTGAGGATAATTGGGTTAAGAGGTGTTCAGCCCATGTAGGTCTCAATCGACCGCCAACTTCATTTGTGAATAAGTCAACAGCATATAACCGGGATGAATGCTTGCGTCGAAGCTAGACAACAACAACATCAAGGAAAATTAACACATTTAAATATCCACTCTTAATGCAAAAAGGCAAACAATAAGCTACAACAACACGTCGTCTATTGACTGGAAACCACCGGTGAATCATCATTTGCAATTTATGAATAAAAAAGACGATTAAAAGAATGACAGATGTGACGGTGAAGTGGACTCCTGTCACTCAATTAAAAGAATGAATCACCCAAATAAAGCAAACTAAAGCAGGATAAGGTCACTTAGTGGTATTCTTTCAGGTATAATATCTTTGGTAGTGATTTGAGTAAAACATACAAAGGAATTATATTCATTTTATGCATTTATATTTTGATGTGTCAAAACAGCGATTGACTAACGTGATAGCAGAATTCAGACATTGAGGTAGAGTATAGTTTCGTACTAGATAAGTTTATTTGATATAACAAAGTGATACAATATTATTAACTATGTGATGTTCCCAGCACAATTTATTGTTTATATTGAACGCTCTCATACGAATTCCCAATTCGCTTTATACAGTTCTACTTCCTTCCAGGATTGATGTTACGTCATTAAATACACTGAGTATTGATTTGGAAAAGAAAGAGACTTGGTGATTAACTTGTTTCTTCAACAAACTACATCGTTTTCTAGTGGTTTCATCCAAGCCCATTCTATCCTGCGAGTGTATGCATAACGATGGCTGAGATTTATAACTAGTGCTATCTGACATTTTAGATCGAGTTAAATTCTTACATCCTGATAGTCTAACTGATCCGGTTCAACTTGTTTGAATTATTTGAGCCCATAATCATCACATTATATCTGGTATGTTCAATCATTGTCTAACGGGAGCCTTAAGTTGACAGCAAGACTCTCCTTGAGAAAGTTTGTAGCACTAACCAGAATCGATGTTAAGAAAAAGATCACGTAAATGAAGCTAAAAGAAATGCAACAACAACTCAATAAGGTAAAATAAGTGTGAGAGGTAGAGGAAAATCAAATGAAGATGAGTGAAAGAGATGTCCTATCGAAAACTCTTCGGTAGTACAGCTTTACGGCAACATCCACTAGTTTACATACTTTATCCAGTACTCAAGGCCTAATTTCAACTCAGTTCACGCACTGGTTTCACAAAGTGATGTCTCTAAGATGTTCAACGTTAGGTACTTTTAGACTTTACACTTATTAAAGTAAGCAATGTAGTTAAATCAAATTTGCCAATTGCAATTTACACAGTCCGAGAAGGTGGAATTTTACCACAGTTTGTATTTGAAACCACAGCCATTCAGACCACAACATGTTTGGTTTGAACTGGTTCGTCTCTCTGAATTGAGGTGAACCGGATTACACTGCTGATCAGCCTGGCCCCACACAAACAGAACGGTTTTCCGGTGTTAAGATGGTGGTATTTCAGTCAATCAGTAATATATAGCTCAATGAATGTGGTCTTTAAACGCAATGAGATATACTAATTAAGTAGTACTTTCTGCACTCCTAGAATATATTTAAATGCAGAATAAAAATAACCAAAGATGAGTTGAGATAAAGAGCAAAAATTAAAAATAATAAAGGAGATGTTAAAAATTATTGAAGTTTAAAAGAAGACTTACTTGATTAATAAGTATGTTTGTATGATGAAGGCCATGTACAGCTGAGTTAGATAGGCAACCCGTGACTGTGTTACCATAACCAACATCGACTGACCGTTCTTGATCAGTTGATGCAGTTCCGACAGCATCGTTTGCATCAGACGAAGGGATTTTAGGCTCCGACTCACTATTAACCACTTTTGGACCAGAATCTGTTTCACTTAACCCTATATCTTCATTTGCATTACAATCATCGTCTTCATCGTCACGATCAGCGTCAGTTACTTCAGCATCATCATCAGGCTCTGTCATTTCAACATCTTCACTTAAGTAACCAATTTGTTCGTGATCGGCATTTGATGTTGGATCAAAATCTGGACTACGGATAACAACCTTTTTAGGATGGTTAGCTAAACTAGGCGACTGTTCTCTCACTTCATATTTTTGTTGTTGTGGTGCTGGCAAATTAGGGGACGAAGTGTTCAACCGCTCACCTTCAACACCTCGCATAACAACGATCACACGTTTCTTCTTCTTTGAGTTAATAATGGTAGATGAGTTGGGAGAATTCACTCCACTATTACTTGAGTAAGTGCTTCCAGAAACATTTACGCTAACTTTAGAAGAGCTAGGTGCTGATGATGCATAGTGTTGTGCATTAAAAATATAACCAGTTCGCCGGAGAATGCCACCAGAATCGGCTGTATTATTCACTCTGTTAGATGACCCGGATAAATCGCCAAATTTCATTAGAGATTCCTTCTCTGAACCTAGTGTTGATGCGATACGATTATGAATAGCTGTTATAAATGGGTCATTTTTATTTTGATGATTCTGTATTATTTCAGCAAGCTTTTGATCATTATTAACTTCTGTTGCTAACTGGTGTTGCAGACCTCTTAAGTACCCATAAAGAACGGTGGGATATAAAGCGACTACTCTACGCAAAGCTGGAACAATGAAACGTCCTTCAGGACGTAACAGTGATGCTACAAGATCTGGAAGCCATGGCAAGAAAACTTCCGGTCGGACTCGACTAGCTCTTGCTTCAAAAGTATGTGCTAAACGTTGCTGGCCATTAACATCATCTAGTGTCAATAACCATAAACACTTGGCGATATCAGCTCGACTTTTTCGTTCAAGACCACCAGAAACACTTGCAGCTTCCATAAGCGCTTGCATTGCGAAAATACCAGTTGTAGATACAGCAACTTCTCTTTTTCTGGAGAAAAAAAACAAGAGATGTTGATAACATGATCCAAATTAACTGCAGCTAGTTATGAAGTTACATTAAGTAAATGAAATAAGTCTTATTAAAAATTTTAATGATAAAGTATTAGGTTACTTTTATGGGACTTAATCACTCATTGATCAAACAAAGAATGCAATCACTAAGGTGGGTCCTATAACACTGATGTACGCTGTGGTAACTTACTGTTTTGATTTTATACTCAGGGAGTTAATTAGAGGCGTATTTGTAATTCTGAGGAAACTTATATTCCAAAAGTGTAGAATTAGCTGATCTGGACGATTGTCAAATACAACAAAAGAATCATATATGAAATAAAACAGGAACTAGAACGACCAACCGAAAAGTCTGCGGGGAAATTCGCACACGTGTGTATTAGTTCAAGCTGATTGAACTTCGAAAAATTGCAAATAGCAAAGGATAACAAAGTGACTTTACAGAAATTTATTTATTTGAGCTATATATGAGGGTTCATCATATCTAAATTGGTGGAGCGGGGATTTGGATTCGGGATTCTACTGATATAGACATATAGAATTATAATCTCCACCGCCCTTGAAGAATAAATTTGAAGAAAACAGGACAATATAAAAACTACAACTTACGCTGACGGATAACTGGAATAAACATTTTCTAAGAAATCACCATATATTGACCAGACCTTGTGTAGATTATCCTGCATTTGAGTAGCGTAACCAAAATTTTTAGTGGCTTCATCTCCCCTACAAAGAATTTAAATAATCTCATACTAGAAATCCTTCAAATAACGATGAGACGTTGTTTAGTTATGATGAAAACAGACAAATTAACTGACTAATTTTTACAAAAACAAGGAATATTCAAAGTACTATAGTTAAAACATGTGATTCAATTTCTCGTCGTAGTCACATTTTAAAAATGATCATTCAGAATCCAGATGATTGCAACGATTAGGCATTAGATGGAAACAATATGTAAATATTCCAGGATAGATCTCATTGATCACTAGTTTCGGAGAGATTACAAAAAGAAGTACACCTTATCCTAGCTGAAAACTGTTTCTTTGTGAACAAAGATAAACCATAGGTGGAATTGGATTAAGAAACTCACTATACGAAGTATACACGTGAGCAGTCAAGAGCATATTGTTTCTCTTGTCTAAAATCAGCTATCCGGAATAAATCTTTGATGTGAACCACACTTACCGTGTAAGAACTGGTGATTCTATACAGTTGGCCAGTTTGCAGTGGGTAGATCGGGATCCGAAGCCATGACCCACTGGCTGAAATCTGAATACTTGATATGTATCCATATAATATGTGTGTTTGTTTGACAGTCTGTTATATTTTGCTATGTATATATGGATCGATATTCCATTATAATTAGCCAATCATGTTAAGACTGTCTATTGATTTGTTCATTTTGAATATTCGTTCACACACTTGTTCGGACATTCATATATTTTTGCTCTCACACTCTTGTGTGACAGATTGATTCTCCTGGTGTTTTGGAAAATAGAAGTATCATCGCAAACCTAGTGGTCTTCTGATTTCCGTCTTTTCTTGCGTCAGGACTATTAAACTCTCGACCAGTACATAACAATACTTAAGTCTATGAGCTAAGTCTCCGACCCATAATTTATACCATCTATCAAGGCGATGTTTGAAATACAATTAGTTCTGTCTTATCTTGCCACTCGTGACTATTTTCATTGATCAGTAATGTCTATTCCGATTAATTAATACTGATACACATAGAATTTTAGATCTCAGTAGGAAAGATTCCCCACAAGTCTCGTTTGTTGAAATTTATGCAACACTAAACTTAACGCTTTACCCAGCTGCTTAACAGTAATGAATCAGAAACATCCAGAGAAAACTCAAAGAAAAAAAATCTAATACCACGAAAGGGTTATAGATTCGATGAGTTCAAGAAAATAGCTCAAAATCCTACGAATCACAAAAGATTTACATTGGGTGTACAATTAGACAGGTTCATCATTGTATTTCCGAAATTCATCCAACATGGTTAAGCAACGAACAAACAAGATCTATCCGCAGCTCCGTTTTAGCACACATTGTAGATAGCGAGCATAAAGTTGATTTTAATACAACATTTGAAATTACTTATCGCATTCATACTGATCTTAATTTGGCTTAGGAGTTCCTCTTCTACATACATACAGCTGAAGTCATAGGAATCCGCCTGAAGAAGACAAACCTGTGTGTTCAGAAGAAATCTGTACAGCCGCTTCCGTTATCCTGGCCATTGTTACATGAATGCATACACCGGACCACTTCGCCCCTAAACCTTTAAAAATTATAATTGTCCCAATTATTTTATTCTTATGACTACTTCATTTTTAATTACATACTTTTATTGTTGTAATCATTTCTACCTTTTAATCGTTTGAATTATCTATCTTGGTTATTATCAAACCCCATGACATGTCGATATTGATTAATTATTGTTAGCAAACGTATCGCCACTTGATTAGTAAATTGTTGAGCATAGTAATAAAAATGAGGATCTAATTGAAAAGTAAATGTATCTTCGATCAATCTATTTGTTTCCTAAATGTCTAAATGGGGATTTTTTTCTTTTTTTCAAATGGAATCCCACTGACATTGAAAATAAATTTAAAGCATCTTCGAACTGACTGCACATTAATGTATACGACTGGGTGAATATATGCGTAGGACACAAAGTACAGATCAAGATCAACAGGAAAAACTTACTTATTGAAATGAGAGAAGAAAACAGCCTTGTAACAAAAGAATCTAGCTCTGTCCTTTTTCTCAAATTGTTGAATGTTGGTTTTCTCCATAAGCTCCAAACCCTTGATCAATGTTTAAAAGAAAAATGCTTACACATTGTAAAATAAGACAAAAAAACAAAGACAAAATTCGACAATGGGTATGAAGGACGTAGATATATAATGTGACAGTAAGATGAAAAAATATAAACATATTCGGTTCATTTTCTCTGAAATTAAGCGATTTGTTTGCAGTTTGTTGATATTTATTCCAATATTGTTTATTTTATTTTTACAGGTCTGTTGGTATAACACACAAATAAATTAGATCATACGATTTAAGCATTAATTGTATGTTGATCATCCCCCCAATGGATAAAAATTACTATTCATCATTTTTATTCATTTAGGTGGCACAGTGGTTAGGACTCTCGCCGACCATGCACATGGTACGGGGTTCGAGCCCACGCCGACGCACACGTGATACGGTCGGCCTGCGAAATTCGGGCGACCGGTATCCACGCTGAAAATTCCATACTTGTACCAAAAATACGGTGTGGAATTAAGCTGTAATCAAGTATAAAAATAAAAAAATTAATCAGTCCTTTCAGAAGATATGTCCGATATCTTTTATTTGAAAGTGTATCAATGCTTTGTATAACTCTGACTGAGTTAGTATTCTTTTAATACTACTTAGGTTATTTAGAACCAAATTAAGTGGAGTAATATTTGAGCACGAAAACTGATGCTAAAAAAAATCAATGGCAAAAGCTAACCACTTGCATTCTCTTGATGAATAGTGCAAACTCAAGAGATTAAAAGAGTCATTAAATAACTCCTTTCAACTAGCAACGTCTTCTCATCCCTCAGACATACACCCCCGACACTTTCTACTATACAATGCATATAAATTCATAATGACTTGGATTAAAAATAATGTTTTAACTTTAAATGCCTTAATTTATAACATTTTCTCTGCTATCATACTAGCACTGAAGTTATTTTCATTCTTTTACAACTGTTGTATAATATTTAGGTAGTTTGTAACTGATAAGGACCTGAGAAATAGAACGATATTGATTTATACAGCAAATTTGATCTTTCTTCCTTTACGGAACTTTGCCACGGAAAATAAGTGTATATAATTACACTATAATTTGAAAAATAATATTTGAAATCAACTACCTTACCTCTAAAAGTTCATCTTTACGTAGATCAGCCAGTTTTAATTTAATTTCTTGTTTGGTCTTTTCAAACAGTGGTGGCAAGTTCATACGTGTATACCTATTAAAAATAAATAGGTAAATACTGGCAGTTAAACATATAGAGACATGCAATAATCGTACTACTCAAAGTGAAATTAAAAAAACAGTAGTACTGAATTTCTCTTAATAAATATAAAGCCAAATAAAATTATCAACACAGGACTCTGAAACTTGCATATCCTAGTCTAGATCTCTCCTGTGGTAAAGTCGGTGCGGAAATTTTGAAAAGTTAACGACCAGCAGGCGGTAACATATCCACTCTTTATTGATTTTTAGTAGTCCTTCATTTAACATCCATTAGAGACGATGATATCCACTGTCACAGTAATAAAATCCTAAGAAAATCAATAGTTTACTGTAAAAGGATAACATACTTTTATGCCTACTCGAAACTGTAATAAAACTAAATAACACTTTATCCAATGAAAACAACTAGTGTGGGAGTGATATTCTGTTTAAATCTTATGACATACCTTGAAACAAACTTCAGATTAAATTAACAAGAAAAGGTATGTAAACATTTCAGGACGTACAAATAAGTTTTTACTAGCCAAGCTTTAATGCGATGGAGAAATAAATACGCCAAGTGGAGTCAACAACAAAAAATATGTTAAAGATGTTTAGTTTAATATGAGTGTATGAATATTATTTGTGAACAGTAATCTATTCATAAAAGACTATATATATATATATATATATATATATATATATATATATATATAATATTAAATACTTGTCTAAATGTTGCTGAGCGATGGTTGGGAATCGGTGTTTACGTGCACCACGAGCAAGTTGCAACTGACTGATTGCTACTTCACGTTGACATACAGCAAGCAAGTTATTCTACATCAGAGAAAAGAGATGAAAAGAAATCACAGAAATAGGAAATGTTGCTACAAGTTACTTACTGATATATTTACAATTTATCTTTAAAATAGTGTGTTCACCAGTAAAGAGTATTGCTATATATATATATATATATAATTCATACTTTTGTGTTCTGAGTGGAACATAGGACTTCAAGCTTCAGCTTCGAAGTTTCAATAGCGGTGGTGCTTTTTTACAGGGTGGGGTGGGGATTACTAGTCTTACGCACAACCTTCGGCCGAGAATCGAACCTGGACCACATGCATAAAACTGGGGAGCATTTTACCAGTAAACCACCGACAAGTATTACAATGATTAGGTTTAAAGACCATCAATTATAATATAATACCTGGCCTAAAATTCGAACAGGCCACCAGGTCAAGGTCGTATAGATAAGACTTCACAATTCCCACCCTGACGGTAAGTTTACTGGAAAAAACCCATTTTCCTTAATATCTTATTCATGATTAGGGATATGTATATGAATCTTCTGAAAGTGTCTGTCTACTAGTAAAAATTAAATAATACTTCCTAGACAATATAACACAAAAGGGTAGTAATGCCTAATATTGTCACTAATTTCGTTAAAACTCAGCTACCTGCAACAATAACACAAAACTGATTAACATTCATAGTGTAAAAGTTGAACTCTGCATTACTTTTATAAAGTTCTTTCAGTTGTTAGTTTAACTATATATATATAAAAGAAAAATTAGCTGTTTAGGCGTATAACATCATTCCGTCACGATTTTCAGTTTTCGCAAGTCTTTGTAAACAAAAAACAAAACTAGGCGTTTGAGTTAAGGTTGTTCAACGAAACAATTTGCTTTTGTTATCAAGTAAATATTCACATTTTAGTAGTGTTATGGTTCAAAAAAAAGAAGAAAACAAAAAGCAATTTGTGTACATTAAAACACTAAGCAACGGAATGAAAGAGATTCACAAATTTCACTTACACTTTCCGATTTAACCTTTTGTACATAGGGATAACTACCGATTATAGATTCTTCAACAACTTGTCGCCAAGAGAAAATATCATGCCAAAAGCCTAAATCATCAGCAGTAGAACATGGTCGACTCCTGATAAATAAGCAAGATGAAGTAGTGAAATGTGATTTGAAATATGAGAAATATGGATAAAAGGTAATAATTTAGAAGTGTTGATTTCCATAGATTTGATTAGCTTAAAGTCAAATCAGGAAATCACATCAGTTCGAGAACCATCGAACACAAGGGGGTACAGAATACAGACTGACGGTGGAGCTATATATCGCAAGTCAGAGTCAGCAAGAATTAGAATTGATGGACTACATGACTTCCTTTCAATGGCTAAATGATCAGTTAACTCGCCTCGCAACCCTGAAGTCCTCAATTCCATCCTCGGTGGGGTAATGGGTGCGTACTAATGAAGAGCCCCCAAAAAGGAAGAAACGGTCATCTAGAGTTCATCATTACGACAAAATTAAAGGATTACAAGTGAGGTGTAACAAGGAATGAAACATATTGATATGTGACTCGAATATCGAATTACTAGTTAAAATCTGGCTGTGCGAATCTCAAAGAAGAATAGGCGGTTTGAAAACGTAACCAACTGGCCAAATTTGAGTGTTTTGATCAATATTTGGACTAACCTATGGGATTACTTATTACAAAGATTTATTTATCAAACGAACAACTAGAATATAAATAAACACCGACAATGAAGTATTTACAAGCTCATCTGTTTTGACAAATCTCCTAGAATACAAATATTCCACAGCATTGTGAAAAATTGTCATTAATTTGATTGGAATTACAGAAGAATGCATGAGCATATAGACTAGTGATCGTAATACAATTTTTAGCGTGCATGTTTTAAGTAGTAGGAGGGCCTTTAGAACAATAATATCAATTGCCTCCACTCCAGAGAGACATAAACTATAATCATTAGTTGTCATAAAGAGCAACTACTAATTAACCCAGATGGTAATAAAACAAGATGACAGTATTTAACAGTTCTTTTTTGTGCATTGATACACTTAGTGTACTGTTGGAATTTCGTGTACGGTGAGAACTACTTATGTTCAACAACATAACTATTACAAAATAATAATAATACAAAAATAAACTGTCAAAAGTAGTCATCTGTCAGTGAGTGAAAATAGTGTATTAGACTACATGGCATAACAGCAAGTAAAACTTACTGCCATGCTTTGAATATAGTTTTATAATCATGAAGCGCCTGAGTGAGTGGCATTCTCATATTGACAGATGTTGAAGACGCAGACTGCGTTACTGGAGTTGATGAACCTGAACTATTCTGACTGGGACTAGAATACGCAGAACCAGATACTCCAGAACCATGACAAGGTCCACCGAACATATGAGCACAATATTGAGCTAATAAGCTGTTACCCTCAGTTATTTCAACTGCACGATGAGCAATCTATTCAGAAAAAGAGAAGAATGAAGAATGGACTTTAGAGATGATGAAAAGTGAATAAACAATAGAGCATATGTACTTTAGAAATACAAAAGTTAAGAATTTTAAACAGTTATTTCAATAGTAATATCAAATAATTCAAATTCATTAACTTATAATTAATACCGGATAAACTATATAAAATAGGCACTAGTGATAGCTAAGTTATACACAAATAATATTGATCTTACCTGAAGTAAAGGTATATGAAGTGTTGTAACAATAAGAGGTAAACGCCGCCATTCCATAAGCGTAATATTCACTACACGATGACTCTCCTGTTCTGAAGTGTGAATCAGGTTAACCATATTGTTTAAAGGTGTTATATTTGCTACATTTGAATGTGTAGAAGTTGAGGCTACATTATTCCCAGCAGATGAACTAGGAACACTACTTGATCCAGAGGTTATGTCGCCTGGGTCATAAGCATCAAGATCTACATTAGAGTTACTGGCTGTTGCTAGTCCCGATGCTCGACGTCCAACTATACAAGCAGCAGCTTGAATGAGAGCATATCTTGGTAGTTCACTACGAGGACATTCGTTAGCCAGCTTTAAAAGACAAAATAAAATGATTATTATAAAAACTAAGTTACTTAGCAGTGAAAACTATTTACTATTGCACCTGAATAATACATTAGGAATAATTTCACAGTAGACCAAAATAAGAGGAGTAACTGAAACATGACTGAGGTTAAAATAAAATTTATATATATATATATATATGCCCAAGTTGTTTGTATTACTGGAGGTAATCGTCTTACAACATTGAGGCGTTCCACCACCCACCAATGCTTTTAGGTCATAGAGACTAACCACTCAACAACTTATTATTAATTTAAAATAATAACAGTCTTGCCAACAAAACTCAAAGCTCCAAAAAGGTTTTAAAAAATCATCACAACATGAATTGCAAACATTCACTAGTACATTGAAATAATTTATTTATGAGTCTACATTTCAAAAACTTACTCTAGCTAAACAATAGTACACTTCAGACCAATCACTTCGTCGCCATGCGGCATCGGCTTTCAAACCCCAATAGCCCGAACCACCAGTATTACCTGAGGCGGAACCTCCACTTAAATTCGCATTACCAGAACCATATGTCATTGAGGATTGAACAGATGTCACTAGAGATTCTAACGTGTCCCACTGACCAAGCTGTTTTAACTGCCTAAATTAAGAAAGAAATATTACAATAGAGAACAAAGTATAAATTAGCCATTAAGATAACATATTTAGAGAAGAAAATCTAATGGCTTTCTAACAGTCGAAGAAACCAACCAAAATCTGAGGTAAAATGAAGACTTATTATCATTTCATAATTGTTAGAGAGGGAGCACTAGGAAATATGTACGGTTTATCCATTAAAAAACAAAACAAAAGACCACATTTCTCATTAAACAGTTATGACGAGACTGTTTTCTTACAAAATAATTCAAGCGTAAAAGTAATTTACTGACTAAATTTACGAAAAAGTGTGTCTTACATGATACAATGATCACGAAGGCGTGCACGATTGATGATATCTCCCAAGTGAATAGAAGAAGAATCCACCGAGGTAATTTTGCGATTGGAGGAAGAAGTGGATGATGATGTAGAAGCGACAGCCCGAGTTACCGATGTTGATCCACCGAATAATGAAGATTCTACAGTACCTTGACTACCAAAAAATTGTTTAGATGGGAGATTATCTAGAGCACAATCCAAAGATCGTAACAAGTGACCATGTTGAGCATATTCGAAGCATCCAAGCAGTGAAGATGATCGTAAAGAATCATTACTATTTTCGAGTGAATTAAATTTCGGCCGCAGAGATATTCGATACCACCAAGCAGAAGTTAGAAAGTCAATATCATTTATTTCACCATACAAAGTAATAAGTGATAATGCAGCAGCCCGAAACGGAAATTCACTTGGTTTGATATGAAAAGAATTACTATCACATTGTTCTCCTGATGGCAGACTGACTGAGTAAATCAATTCGTTTGATATACACCGGGTATTAAATTTGGAGGCATGAAGACATAATGATTCAAGAAACAAGCCGACGGTGTACCACTGGTTGCAATTGTATCCTAAATACTGAAGAAAAGATGTAAATTAAGGTAGAGGGAAAAATCGAAGTGTACAGGAAAATTAATGTCAATTACACGGAGGAGACATAAACTTACTGTAATTGCAGGTAGAGGTAAATGAATAAGCAATGTATCAGGACACGATGTCAATGCAGTGAAGAAAGCCCCAAGAGCATCTGGATGTGGTTCATTTACATGTATATGTTGATCAGAAGTTAGAAAACGAACTAACTGAGGAATGACAAATCCTCGAATTTCGCTTGGCGATAAACCATGACCATTCAATGATGGATTATCGCATAAAATTGCCGATTCCAGGCATGAAGTTTGCACTGAATCAAGTGCTAGGCTTGTTTGCAGTGAATTAGAAAGTTCCTGTGTCACTGCATTTGTTTCAGATGACTCTCCTATTGGAAGATCAGATGAATGACACTGAGTTTCTGACTGATGCAATAATAAACGATCCCATAATTGAGGCCAAAGTTGATTGAACATACAAGTGGCTAACGCTGGACGTCTATGTGCCAAGCATAGCATACCTCTTATTCCCGTTTCAACTGTAAGCTACAATTTGAAGAAATTTAGAAAATTTAAACTAAAAGTAAATAACAGAATGGAAGATATAGACGTCAATCAGCACAATTATAGTTATACATACAAAGTAAATGATAATGTAACCTTCAGAAAATACGTACTAGTTTTGAACGTTGAATTCTTTTCGCATGGAAGAAAGTTAAAACAAACAAAAGACAATAAAAAGTGAGAGAGGAACAGAAAGCAGTGCCCTCTAAACGAAAATAAATGACGTCAGCTAGGAATATGAGTCACTTGCAGGATATTAACCAATGCAGTTTTCTGGTTTTAATCATGGTCATCAACATCTGTCGATCAGTCACTAAATAGCATACTATGATACTGGAATTCAGTTTATTCTGTAAATGAGTATTACAGAAAGTCATTTAACAAAAACAGATGTTGCTAATCATCAAGAAGTTAGATGCAACTCTGGTAGTTAAGTGGTTAAGCCTTAAATTATCCATTGAATGAGGTAAGTTAAGGTCACAGAAAGAAGTTGTCATCAGGATATTGGACAGAAAACAAGTAATTCAGTTGAACTACTTACTGTGTGACGACTGTCAATTATGTATTGCAAATATGATTATAAATGAGATATACAAGGAGCAGTAGATGGTTAAATGGAAAACCTTTTGTAATAATTTAAAACCACACATTTCACTGGGGGAAAGCTTAAATCCTCATAAAACACGTTATTCACCCATCCAAATAATATATATATATATATATATATATATATATGTAATTGTTCATTTTGAATTTAATTTTTACTCAATTATCATTATTATCATTATTTTCACTAGGAATCATCTGCACATCAGTGATCATTGTAAATGGACTTGTCATAACTGCGCAATCAAAAGGGGCGGAATACAACACTGACTGCCTGAACTAATTTACGAGATAAACATCACTTTAAGAACAAAATTGTGAACGATTCTAAAAAATAACAGGATATTTCACAACAAGTTAGTTCACAATATACTGTATTTTATTGGGAATATTTATAGATATTAATGTGTACTGTGGAAATTCATTGATAGAGAATTTCTCCTATGACCAGATGACCTCTTTTTCTCAACTTGACAAGTAGTATCAATGAACTCGCACGTCAGCGTATTAATTAAATAATTCACAACTTACTTTATTTAATTCACATAAGACTTCACTTTGCGAATCAAGGAGGGCTTTGAAATCATCCTGTTGGATTGATGCAATAGTGGTTTGATTGTTACTTTGTTTATCCAAATCATCACATGGGGTGTCATTTGTCGATGATAATAGGTCAGTGGAATTTGGGAAATAATCGATGATGTCACGGAAGCATATAGAATTACTCGACAACACAGGTGACATAGATGTATCCAAATCGCATAGTAAAACCTTTGAATAGAAGAAATAATTAATACTCACTAAAGGCCGAATTAACTATAAGGGATTGAGATAAGAAAATAAACATGTTGATTAAGTGTGAATAAAGTGACACAATGACTGCTGAGAAATTTTTTGAAATAAATCTCTATCAGAAGTTAGCATAAAGAAGTGAAACAGCTTTTTCATCACTGCAAAGTGAGGAAGTGTTTGTCTAAAACTGTGTATAGTTGCATCTATACTTGAGAAATCCTACAGTATGAAGCAGAAAGTTGTGAGGTGCGTTAAAATACAACTATGTAAGTCACTATAACCTGTATCCTACATCCTAGAGTGAGTGTTATATTACTGGTCATCTAAAGGAAATATCCTACTTTCACTGAACAACAGCCATTCACCATTTCTCTACCAGACGTTCAATTACGAGGCCTTTTTGCTGGCACACCGATTTTCCAGGCAACATATGCAATTGGACAAGTCAAGAGAGAGGATATTAGTCGGTCGAAATAATACATCATGATATTGTTTCCAGAGAACAAAAAAGGCAAACAATAGATTGGAGTTAGATAGGTTGGTCACATTAACATTATCACAAAAAGTCGGTAAAATTCGTACGTTTTAACAACTTGTATACTATGATGGGAATATACTTGACAATAATTAATATTCCTTAACATAAAAAAATTGTTTCATTATAAATTATTTAAATTAATCCTAGAGTATTATATATGTCCAAACCAAGTTCACTTTTAACGGTTTGAAAAATTTGGGCATTGGGTATATGATATTCCTTACTTCGAGAAAGCTATTAGCATTAAATAGCGAAACGTTAGTAAAAACAATATCGTTTTGTTTTTCATTCATTGGGAAATACAAAAAACCTTTATTATAATTAATCCTAGCGTGTTTAAGAAAAAAAGTAGAACAAGATTTTTCCGAACGTTTCGCTGTATAAGACACAGCTTTTTCAGCAGATTTATTCGAATTTTTATTAATGATCAAAATATATGGTCAAAGAATTTTTACAAAAATAGAATTCGAATAAGGCATTACGAAGACAAATTTCGCGAGATGATGCCATCATTTCGTAGTTTCTTTACAACTGCTTTACAACTAACACGGTTAACAATAATAAAATAAAATGCATGAAAATTACTCAGTTAAATAAAAAAACAAAAGTACATACTAATGACCAATCATATTTAAATAGGTCATGCAGTCCATGGTAGGAGAAGACTGAAGTCTATTGATTTTTGTACACACAGTTTAAGCTGCATGGGATTAATCCAAAGTGCTTCCATCACCTTCAATAACCTGGAATCAGAGTTATGTGAAATAATTGTGAAGGTGCTTCTACTTCACTTCTAGGCGGACGTTTCGTGCATAGTCTATGTTCATTCACTCTGACCTACACCTGTCTACTGCTCTCCCCCATATAGCATGCTTCACATTCCGAACACTTTATCCTATAGACATAATTATTATCCTTGACATTCACCAAAGCTTCCTATAGAGAATTAGGGGGCTTGAAATAAACTTTAATATTATATGAAGCAAATAGTCTTTGAAGTTGTTCAGCTGTGTCCTTTCGATATGGAATGGCTACCGTCGATAGCCAAGATTTTTCAATTTTCTGTTTTCCTTGTGCTCCTTTATATTGATAATATTATCTAGTAGGTATTCTGGATAACCACTTCCAATCAAAGTATGTTTTATAGTGGATATCTCGTTCTCCATATCATCATTATCTGTTATAATGTTTCTAACTCTGTTAACGAGATTTAAAGCTACTGAAACTTTCATTCCTGTTGGATGATCTGATTGGAAATTCAAATACTTGTTGGAATGTGTCGGTTTCTTGTATATTGTAAACTTTCGTTTCTCGTCAGTTCGTCCTTTTACAAGACAATCAAGAAAGTTTAGAGTTTTCTCAGCCGATTCTACTTTATTAGTAAACTCTATATATTCTGAAATTAAGTTAATCTCTGTCAGAAAGTTCTCTTTTTCAGCTTTCTTCATGATAAATGTTTCATCTACATATCTGTACCATATTCTAGGATGACAACTAAAACTTGTCAGTCCTTTTCTTTCTACATCTTTCATGTACAGGTTCGCTACAACTGTTATCGCATCCAATTATTCATATAAGGTAACAACCAAGGATTTATTGTGACTCACTCAGCAAAAGGATAAAAATGATGATGCCATATTACAGGAAAGACATCAAAAGTTAAACGAATAAATAACTTACATCCAAAAATATGGGTAGCCAAAAACCATCACGGAAATGTGCTTCATCCCAAGTGTTTGACACAAGAAGAAATAGGAGACGAACTAAGAGTGAAGCACTTGAATGGTTTGATGAACACGATTGATCCACAGATGCAGGATCTTTATCAGTAGGAATATCAGCAGAGTCACCTGGGGCAATATTTTCATTGTTAAGACTACACACAGAAGTATCTACTCGACGTAGGCTGTTGTTTGCAGGAAAACGAATCTGTGATGCCTCCAAGTACAAAGAAGTAAAGCGTTCTCTGATTTCAGGAAATGGAGCAATAAGACCACAGCAAAATGCTTGTTCTAATTTAACGTAAAGATCATGATTTTTGAAGACAATTCCACTGGCGTAAACCTGAATACAGAAAGTGAATATAAATAAAATATTTTTAAAAATAGGAGTAAACTATGGATAGATACAAAATACTAATAAATTCTTTGGAAATACATAATTTGCTTTCGATAAGTGAGCATACAAATAAATTCGGTCGAATCTTAAAAGTTACGTAATACTTAAGGTGAAGTGGACAGAGATAATCAGATTTCAAATAAATATCATTGTAATCATCGTTATTGACTAAGTTCAAAACTTTTACCACATTATTATTATTTGATCCACAAAAACATTGTCATTGATTAAAAACTTTTATATATAAGTCTATGTAAATTAGAGTAAAGCCTGAAGATCTAATTGAAAACACTACTGTTCGCTTTTATGTCTTGTTCTAATATTAAAAATAGGAATATTTATAGAACATACGAATCTCAAAAGAGAAAACTCCAAAATAGTTTCGCCTTTTGCAATGGAGACTCATCGCTAAACGAATTTTCCAGAGGCTAGGAATCGAACTATGCATATGTTATTATTTTTAACCACAGTTAGTTAGAACTGAATCACTGAAAACAGTTTTTTATGTACCATGCTGTAAACCATACACATACATACACACTGTATAACTGCTGAGACACATTGCCACATAGCTTCGATCAAAGTATATTACTAACGCCATAAAAGAATCCTCGAAATAAGCGTGCTTTAGTTCAGTGATTTCCAACGGTGATTACTGAATTTCATGTTTCTAGAGGATGGTTCTCAGTCAAGCGAGAAAAAAGAGAAAATTTTGATACAAGTTCGAAGTGATAAAGTCACAGGATAAAATTTTATCATGCGTGAACTTATGCGACAGGCTGACAAAACATGAAAGATGATTAGGTGAACTGGTTAATTTTATGACCTGTCGTCTTTTGAACATTTAACAGTCACAAGAAACACGGAGAGAAAAATATGATGACAGAAATTAACTATTATTTGTAAAGCTTTTAATATTTACTGGTAGTCAGGTTGTATAATTTTACCGATAGTTGCTTCTTTACCCATTAGAAAGACATATTTAATGGAAGATCAAGATGGTAATCAGTCCACCCGAAAAAGGAATACACCTGAAAAGATAACTAGGCAGCTGAGATTTCACCGCTAGGCTTATGAAGTACAGCTTTAAGTGAACCATAATAAAAAAGCCAGAGAACTCACATCATAAATACACTCAAGTATTTCTTTAACAACTTCCGGAGAATTATCAATCCAACGAGGATAAGCTTGCCACAGTCTACAGAAAAAGTTTACTTTCTCACGAGCTGTTGGAGCAAAGTGTTCTTCAGACTTAGGAACATTTATCCAATCACGCAGCACTTGTAAAACAGTACAGAATAAACGAGGATCTCGAGCGCGATCCATAATAAGGCATAAATTTGGTCCAAACATAGTTTTACGCATTTCATGACTTACAACATTTAATCGTGACTTGATCATATCAAGGCCCATGATCAATAAATCTGTAAGCTCTGTTGAGAAGAAAAATATGATAAGAGTCAATGTAACATGAAATAAAAAGCTATTTATTTCATTATATTTTACATATACAAATTTGCAATAATTTATCTAGATTATGAGAGACTAGCAGTGGAAACATATAAAGTATCATCCAGTAACGCTTTGCACATTTTTTCTGTAGCAAAATACGAATCACACTGTATTTCTGTTAAAGGAGGGAGTTAGAAATTACATCACCGAAACAAGGCTTATAAAAGAGATCAAAATGAACTAGGGAATCCACAGGATAGAGTATACTCTCAGTTAACGTAAACAACTAAATGTCACATGTGCGTTTAAACCGATGAAAAAGTGAAATTATGATGTACACGGCAGAAACAATAATAGGGAAAGAAATTCTTAGAGCAGACGTATAACATCTTAGTTAACAGTTTTATCAGCTTTGTTACAGATAAGTCACAAAGAAATTTCAGGAGAAAATCGTAGTAGTCAATGATTTAAAGAAGTTTAGTGAATTATCACAATTACGGACTTAACTGTAAGAGAGTTCATATAATGTGATGGTGAAATAAAAGTTATTGACACTATCGTATCATTCAGTTTAGTGATAAGACTGCTCACTCGATTCACTACACACGTATGCAGCACAACGGCATAAGACCCTACTAAGACGTTTAGCCCACAATGGGTGAGGCAACATTTGAATTAGGCATCCATTCAGATTAAATATCCCAGTAGACAAATAAGCAAAACGACTTACGAGCTGATGCTCCAGATTCTTGAGTACTAGAACCATAGTTAGGCGTAACTACATCTTGAATAAGCCGATCAACAAGCTTGACTAATTGTACAATGCAACGATCAACAAATGCATAAGGATTTGATTGAACTTGTGTTGACGTAAACAGAAGAAATGCTGATTGTAATCTGGTTAGCAGAGTTGTTTTTGAAGCGCTGAAAAAAAATGAATTGAATATTGTTGAACAAATGATGAGTACTTGGTGCATCGTTAAGATATATCATTGAATAATGGGCCCAGATGAAGAGGACAGCAGAAAATAGAACAAAGTGGAGATGTGTTGTTGAAGCCCTTGTTCCACTCGGAACCCAATGGAACAATAATAATATAATAATAAATGGCTCATTTCACATATCTGAAGCAAAATATTGTTTATCCTGAGTTCTAGCTGGTTTCACCAGTGTAAGTGCCGTGGTGCAAGCTATAAGAAATTGGCGAATTCTTTCATGATATCTTACCACGTTATAATAATAAGTCCCGGGAAGAATTATTTCTTTTAATTAAACTGTGTACTGAGAAGAATATGACTAAGAGCGTCTCATAAAAGTTGGGGAATTTTTATGATATATGAAATAAATTAAGTAACTTTATAGTGATTCGTAAATAATTACAATAATTATATATATATATATATATATATATATATAATTTATTATTATTGTATCCTTTAATTCCTAGAGGAACATAGGGCTTCAGCTGCGCGTCTCCATTGCCTTCTGTTTTCTGCCAACTTTTTCACTCTGCTCCAAGTCTGCCCACATGCTTTCATCTTCTCCTCACATGACCTCCTCCAAGTCACCTTTGGACGACCAACTCGCCGCCCGCTTCCCTTTCGAGTTCCACTCGAGGGCTTGTCTAGTGATGTCGCTTGATGGTTTCCTCAGAGTATGGCCAGCCAATCCATCTCCATTTCTTTCTGCCTATTTGTTTCTCAATCAGTACCTGGTTGGTTCGCTCCCAAAGATCCCTGTTGCTGATCTTTTCTGGTCGGCCATCTGATCTTGAGTATTAAGCGAAGACAACTGTTAATGAAGGTCTGAAGTTTTTTTGACATGCTCTTTATGACGCGCTGGCCAAGTCTCTGATCCGTAAAGTAGCACTGACTTCACATTGGAGTTGAAAATCTGGATCTTATTTTTGATGCTGAGTGATGTTGACATCCACACAACCTGTCTTGCTTTTCCGATTCTGGCTTTGATATCCTCGTCAGCTCCGTGTGCCTGTAGTTGAAACGATACTTCCCAGGTAGGTGAAGGAGGTTGTTTCTTTCAGGTTCCTCCCATTTATGCTGACTGTCGTCTGTTGTTGCTGTTGGTGTTGGCCAAGAATCTTCATCACCTCTGTTTTATCTATGTTCACTTGAAGTCCTATCTTTGATGTTTCTTCTACCAGCTTCTTGCTTTTCACTTGGATATCTTCCAGTTTATATATATATATATATATATATAAAGACGTCGACTGATGACACTGGGTGATGACTGCACTATATTGCAAAATGGAAAAAGGTTGGAAAGCCATGAATAACGAACTCCAACATTATGGCCCGACAGTAACGTAGTCAATAACACAAGACCTCATGGTTGAGTTTTCCAGGATGAAACAATCAATCAATACTGATGTATCTCGTATCGTTACCTAAACAATTCCCATGGGTACTGAAAAGTCATGGAGAGATTTTCATGTAAATACAAATCAGTCAATTAAAATAGACACTATATATAAGGAAATTAAACATAACGAAATGCATAAAAGTATATATATTTACTTATCACTGAACATTGTGAATGAATCTTGTATTGTTTTTAATGCTGCTGAATAGATATCAAATAATTCAGGATAAGCAGTAATCTTTTGCCGATGAGATGCTTCAGCAGGATAACGTTCAAGCATAGCACGTAACAGACCAGCGCATGATCGCATTAGACGTACATTTGTTAACTGCTTTGTCAATACATTACACAATCCAGCACTGAAATGTTTTACATTGAGCAATAAGGTTGGACTATCCTAAAAGTATAAGGGAGGCATTTAATTAGTGTACAGAAAGAGAGAGAGAGAGAGATGCGTTTAATGAACAAAGACGAAAAATACTTAGATACACTTCATAAATTATTGCTATTAACACCATAAATAAGTGGGTAGTTACAAACAGAAGCACCAATCTGAATGTTATAATAAAAAACAAATAAAAAAACAATTACGTCATGCATATTTATGAACATACTATATGGTGAAATTTTTTTGGTGTTATCACCGAAATTGGATCAACTTTCACTACTTCACTTGAAAACCACGTTGTGTACATTGACAAACTAAATGTGTCTATTTACTAATTAAATGCCCAGACATCGTCGAAGCATCTGCACAAGAAGCCAACATGTCAAACTGAGACCGAGCACTTCGGTCCAATCAATCGACGGGAAAATCAAAAATTAAATTATTATGACCGGTTGCACAAGAGGTGGTTCTCGTGGCCCAAGTGGTCTAGTGGATAACGCTTTGGAGTTTGAAACTATGGGCACTGGGTTCGAGCCTCGGTGGGAGCATTATCACTCACTGAGAAATGCAGGTACATTCAGTGATGAGTTCCAAATAGGACGAAATTCGCATCCTGGATTCCACTGCTAGTCACCATCCACCAATTAAATACTAAGTATGTCTATTTCTGTTTGAGTTTGTATTCGTTCACTAGATATGATACTAACTGTCACTAATGCATTGTAAATAAATTAATATAGATCCTTGAAATGAATGTAAGAAGAAAGGTCTTCTTTAAAGCATAAACGAGTGAAACCAATGTACAGTTGAACTGAAAATGAACACATGATAAAATGCCGTAGAACAGTAAAACCAAACATATAGTAACAAGAGAAATAACAGTATGATAACAACAGGCCCATAATGTAAGCTACCGGTTTTTGATCTAAATTTATGTAGTTTTATTTTTTTTTATTTATTTTTGATTACAGCTTGATTCCACACTGTATTTTTGGTACAAGTATGGAATTTTCAGCGTGGATATCGGTAGCCCAAATTTTGCAGGCCGACCATAGATATCAGGTGTGCGTCGGCGAGGGCTCGAACCCTGGACCATGTGCATGGTCGGCGAGAATCCTAACCACTGTTACTAAAAGACCAGTGCAACAGATTTGTGACAGGTTTTGTATCATAAAGACTGTAAATCAGGGATATCCACGCTAAATGATATAGACAGAAAGAAATAGGCCAATGTATCTAATGATGAATGTCAGTTATTCTAATATTCACAAAATGCACAAAAAGCTGTAGATTTTATCTCTTAAAATGAAACAATATAAGCATTGAAGAAAAGCCATACAATCAAGGAAGAAATCATGAAACACACCAGTGTGGTAAATAAAACGCGAAGAACTTCCATAGTCATCAATAAAACAGTCGCCTGTCCTGCATTAGTGGATGAATTTGCATGAGAACCAGTTGGAGTAGATGTTGGGGTAGAGTTAGACGACCCACTACCGTGAATTGGATTTGAATTAAGACTAGAGTTTGAGACTGTACCAGACGTTGCACTAGAGGCTGAGTGTGAAGATGATGACTCATCAGGAGCGAAATAACGATCTAGAAAACCGAGACGAACTTCACAGGTTTCACCTCCCCATACATCCGAGCGAAGAGCAAATTCTAATTGACCTAAAGTACGAGATATTGATTGTTCAGGTAAATTTCCACTTTGAATTCCTTCGATTGCCTATGTGGTTATAAAGAATTGATATATAAACATTTATTGTACGTAAGAAAGCGCCAAAGATTTACACAAATAGCAATTTTAAAAATGAAGCGTTAAAATAAAATGCATCTGAGCCACAAAAAGGCGATAGTATAAGATGAACTTGAGAGAAACACCTACTAGGAAATCTGTTCGTTTCAAACCACTTGTCAGAGGCCCTGATGTACTAATGTTGTATATGAATTTCAATGGGAAAACTGCTGACTTTATAAACTTAGCTAGTAAATGACAATAGATTAGAGCAAACTACAGTTATTACGACCAAATAATTTGTTCCATTATATCAATGATACAAATAATTTGTCACAGGCAAGATGATGATATTGCAAAGAAATCGACTAATTAAAATCTGTAGTCTTCCTATATACATTACATTTTACGGCTATATTAGAGCAAAATGCATTGACTAGATGATCTGCACATAAAACATTTGATAATTTCATAAAACTCTGGCTGCTGTTCGGCGTTCTGAGATCTTTGACGCTTGACTGTCAAAGTTATATCACCGAATTAGAGTAACTTCACGAGCGTTTACTCCATAAAGAAGAAAATGTTGTTGCAAAGCAATATTAGAAATCACTGAATACCAACCAGCTTACTTGACAGGCAAACCGAATCATCAAGTTGACAAGTTGGTCACGCTGAGGTTTATCTATAAGTGAGTCATTTGACTCCGTCTGTAAAGAATATTCAAAACAAAGACAATTAAACATTGAATAAAATGGAACAGGAGTGAATATTTTCTTAAAATCCCCAGTCGTATCATATACAATTTCTAAAAGTAGTACAGAGTAAATAAAGAGGTAAATAAAGATGCATACCTTAGTGCTAAATGCCTATTTGATAAGTATGGAAATGGACTGAACTTCATTCCTCAGAAGAATGAGTAAACAAATAAGGACACAGAAGGATAATGAAAAAAAAGAATACAGCAACTTACTTAACCCTCGAACACAATTTATTGCTCATAATCGTATCAAGGTACCTTGATAGGATTATGAGCAATAAATTGTGCTCGAAACGTCATCAGCAAATATTACCGTATAATACTGTGTGACTTTATGAGAATAAATTTTACCTACAAAGGAATTGTACTCCACCACAGGGTACAAATTTTGTACTTATATCAAAAAACCTACTTATATTTCAGAATTTCATCATGAGCTGACATTGGTCAGAGGACCACTGGAAAAGCTGGGAGTAGTGGACAGCTGTTTCATACTAGTTTGAGACTTGGTCCCGAATCAATGATCCAAGAATTCCAACTTCTGCCAACAGAGACCATTAGGCGACGTCACCTGCTGTCGAGTATTCGTCTTCACACAAGACCTGCTGTACCGCACTGGTCATTTATGGTTACAGACTGAAGGTTTTTAGTACTCTTGACATTTATTATAGGTCAAGCACCAAATAACCATCTTTACCTTATAATAAAGAAGCTTCAGATCCTTTACTCAAAAATCTAGTACTTGTAGATGAAAAATCACCGAAAATACCCATTGAGTCATGAAGAATTGACTTGTAGATTACATGGTGAAGAAGATGAATCTTTATTTAGCCAATTATCATAACTTAAACTAATTGGCTAGCCAGTCAGAAAGTCGCTTATTTCTTTTTACGGAAAACATTCCAGTATCATTGAAGAATTAAGACTGAAGATTTTCAAAAACCAATTTTCAAGTATACACGAGAGGATTGTCAAAAAATACATATTTTCTATAATTAGTACGAAAAATTATATTGACTTACTGTAGAAGACTGTTCAGTTGTAACGTTACAGTCCGGTATATTTTTATCCCCAGGCTCACTTATTGCATTGGTTTGCTTTTTCGACTGATTTTCAGTTATCTCACGACGACAACGAGCATCCCAATGAGCGGTAGTATATAGCATATCTAGTGCTAATCGACGCTGTTCAATGGGTAACTGTAAAAAAATATATATTCAGAATACGAATCAAGTGGGTAAGAGTAAGAAATATGTATGACATGTAATAGTATGTGATAAACTGAATACTACAGACATTTATGTATCAGCTCTTGACAGTGAAGTTTATAATGACCCACCGACTGACCGACCAACCAGTGCATAATTAATAAAATTTTAATCACTCAATCCAGAGGATCAAAGATTTTCATTAAGTATGCGAAGAGAGAGATAGGTAGGTTGTACTCACCTGTTGAACCGATAAACGCGAGACAATAGTAATTATATGTGGCAATAAGTGATGTCGTATAGGATAATACACATCCGCATGACGAACAATCATACCCCTAAAAAACACAAGTAAAATACATAAAATTCAATAGAATATACCGTATTAGCATAATCAGCATATTCCTATTCAATGAACACTAAGTTACAATAAAATCTCCTGATAGGAACAACAGTGATCCCTTCACTAAGGTAATTATTTGTTTCAATTAATATACTTCAGATGGATTGTTGTGAAGTTGACATTATTACTGAGTTTTAACAAACAACAGTGAAACAGTTCAAGTTGCCACATTCCATGTAGTACACAAAGTTAGACAACAGAAAAAAAAACAGAAAGATATTCAAAGCAACTAGAATGAACAGATATGCCAAGTAGGAAGAACGGAACGATCTAGTAGAAATCGGAGATCACAAACAGTCAATACATATACACCATGGAGGCAGGTTTTCAGGGATATTACCAACAGTCTCAAAACACTGCTTCTTAGCAGGCTAACGATCACAAACAGCGAGACAGACAGTCTACACCTATCTCTACATGGCTCAAACAAACTCTCAAAGACTTCATGGATTGGTGGTGACAGGTCAAAATTTCACCAGTCTTAACTCTTTCCCAACCCAATCCTTTGCCAGCTTACATTGCCCGACGAGGAATATGATACCTCCTCAGTATGACCAATACGTGTCTTAGCTATCTCAACTCGTGTAACTTCACAACCTCATCAGTCAACTTTCGTTCCTCACCTAGCTAACACTCTACGTCCCAATATTGCTCATCATATAACACCATTTGTTGAAATCATAAGTATCAACACTTCATGAGATATAAAAGAATACATGGTTTACAAAAAACAAATACTATGTCCTAGTTCCTAAAAGTGAACTGGACATACCAGTGACAAACACGAACACCTGTTCAGGTACAAATTCAATTGTAAAGAAACCAAGACATACCTCATTTGTGTATGTATAACACCATTCAAAGTGACCACAGTGGTTTTTTATCAAGGATAAGATAGTAGTAGTTTTCCTGATATATCAGATGTGTAAGAATCTCCTAATAATGAATTCAGATGATGTCCGTATCTCAAATGGTGGTTCGTCGTTCTGACTTAAAGATGACATCAAAACGTCTCTCCAACTATTGACTTCGAGGTGTTATGAAGTATCAGTACGTAGGTGACTTTTGTTGAACCACCTCAGAATCCTTCACAAGATGCAGTACAAAATATATTTTTGTGTATTCGTCATGATGACTCTGAACACCACGAATTTTCAATCAGTTGCTTTCTTTTCCTTCACTATATCTCTCTATTTCTGTTGCCTTATTTCTCGTAATGATTAGAAATGTGTCGACTAGAGCTAATGCACTTTTCTGCACTGGTGTTAAACTAACTACATCTGTGTCTTGATAAAAAAAACCAACCTCAGTGAGTATTCATGTTTCTGCGAAAGTTGCACACAAACTGGGATACATGGAAAACTTCCTTTGTTATCAGTTGTAAAACACCTATAGTTTTAGCTGATTTTTCCATTAGTAAACCAAAGAAATAGAAGATAGTTAACAAGCATTGACTGTATAATAAGAACTCACAGAATGTGTACACACGACTGAATACCCTGATCCTCAAGCATAATTTTTTTTGTCACTTGTGCAAGTGTCATCTAGGAAGTTAAAAATAAGGAGAAAAGAATAACAGCAGTGCAAAAAAAGGAAAGGTAACTTGGCTTTCAAAAGATTAAAGCAAACAAGGTCAAAGTGTTAGTTATTTTTACTGCAGCGCTAAGTGGTTAAACAATTATTAAGTAATTTGAATGACTCAGATATGAGATACACTTAGGGATGTTAGGAATAGATAACGATGAACGTTTGGACAGTAATAGTGTTTGCTATTAGAAACCTAAACTGTAAGAATCTATAACATCAACAAAGACCAGAATATGCGTAAGTCAGTATGTACAGAATGTGTTTGTCATGTTCAAAATTCTTACAAAAATAACTGCTGTTGAAGTGACGACAATAATAACAGAATTGATTACATCACTGATTGCCGTCACAATTTGAGAGAGAAATTAGAATCCAAGCACAATGGAAAACTAATTTATTTTAATTTGGAATTCTCAGGGAGCGTATACCCATGATCGCACCACATTTTCGTGCTAATAAGTTACCCTTCAACCACTAGGTTGAAGTTCAATAATCTATCCCGATTTGTGATATACCGTGATAACCTTCCAATGTCATTTCTGAGTTAATAATTATCCTTATATCTGACAGAATATACTTTGAAATCAATCAAAACTCTACAAATCTACCAAAAGTTGAATAAGAATAATAGTTAACATGGTTGTATACACGAAAATTCCATATTTTGGTTAAATGAAGTTAAAGAATAGTAATTACCTGATTCTCAGGTCCTTTTATCCAAGCTGGAATAAAAGTATCTAAAGCAGGATTAACAATCTTCTTCGTTTCAGTATGTGCGCCTTTCGCTAAACATTGAAATACTTGTATAGTAGCTGTTTGAAGTACATTGAATTTTGCAATTAGGTGTGAAAGTAATTGAAGACCAGTGTATTTATCTTGTAAGTCAACAGAGCTTAAACTGCTCGTTAGACAAGGTTCAGCAAAACTAATGAACTTTTGAAGCCGATATCCTTGTTGACTAAAAAAAAGTGAAGAAAAACAAATAGGTACACTGTAATAAAACTGATTAACACTGGAAAGCGAAATCAATAGAACTTGGAAGGCATTTGATGAGATTAGAGACTCGCCCAATAACATATGCATATAATAAAGTAATGATGTAATAAAGGAAAATATGAGTTTTAATTGGTTCACAGGAAACTGAATGTCATCATGATTTTGAGACAATTCTACAAGAGGCTTTCAACATAGGATGTAACTAGTGGCTAACAAAGGTTTCTCTTCAGATACAACAAAGATCACGTCTTAGCTTCCAAATTATGATGTCTTCTGAAAGTGAAGTAGATTGGAATAATTCATTGTTTTGAATAAAACTTTGGTTTTTTTTTGCCCACGTAACACAGAACAGGTCTATTTTCCACCTTTTATTAACTAAATGATCAAATATGTTATCACATTCTGCTTCTCATAAGCATACCGTTAATATGAAACGACACGTTTCCGGTGAATAACAGTGTTGAAAGTAATTGACAATTTTCCAGATATAAAATATTGTAATAGTGAATAATGAAGAAATATGCGCAGAAACCATCAGTTCATTAGGCGCAGCAAACAATGATATAGTACACATCACTGATTCCTTATATGATATTTTAATCAATACACGTAATGTCAGATGAGCCACTCTAGTAAGAAATCACATTCAATGAAAGTGTTGAAGTTCTAATGATAGCATTATTGAATTCCTCCAGAGTGATATACATGTACACATCCTCTACGTTTAATTTTTTTTACTTAAACATCCATCTACTGATTATGTACATCGAAGTGAGATAATCGAAAACTTGAATTCATCATCACAATTAGAGACATAAATTACTAGACACTGATGACGTTTCGAGAACAAACTATTGCTCGAAGCGTTATGTGTTAATATTACTGTAAAACACTGTGTATTATTATTATTATTGTATCCTTTAGTTCCTAGAGGAACATAGGGCTTCAGCTGCGCACCTCCATTGCCTTCGGTTTTCTGACAACTTTTTCACCCTGCTCCAGGTCTGTCCACATGCTTTCATCTCCTCCTCGCATGACCTCCTCCAAGTCACCTTTGGACGACCAACTCGCCGCCCGCTTCCCTTTCGAGTTCCACTCGAGGGCTTGTCTAGTGATGTCGCTTGATGGTTTCCTCAGCGTATGGCCAATCCATCTCCATTTCTTTCTGCCTATTTGTTTCACAATCGGTTCCTGATTGGTTCGCTCCCAAAGATCCCTGTTGCTAAAATCTTTTCTGGTCGGCCATCTGATCTTGAGTATTGAGCGAAGACAGCTGTTAATGAAGGTCTGAAGTTTGTTTGAGATGCTCTTTATGACTCGCCAAGTCTCTGATCCGTATAGTAGCACTGACTTCACATTGGAGTTGAAAATCCGGATCCTATTTTTGATGCTGAGTGCTGTTGACCTCCACACAGATTTGAGAGTAATGAAAGCTTGTCTTGCTTTTCCGATTCTGGCTTTGATATCCCCGTCAGCTCCGTGTGCCTGTAGTTGAGACGATACTTCCCAGGTAGGTGAAGGAGGTTGTTTCTTTCAGGTTCTTCCCACTTATGCTGATTGTTGTCTGTTGTTGTTGTTGCTGTTGATGTTGGCTAGAAATCTTCATCACCTCTGTTTTATCTATGTTCACTTGAAGTCCTATCTTTGATGCTTCTTCTGCCAACTTGTTACTTTTCACTTGCATATCTTCCAGTTTATGGGAAATCAGACATATATCATCGGCGAAATCCAGATCCTCCAAGTTTTTTATGTCAGTCCATTTTATGCCTGTTCCCTGGTTGGTTGCCGTTGTCTGTCGCATTATCCAATCAATTGCAATCAGGAAGATCATTGGTGATAGTAGACAGCCTTGCCTCACTCCCGTCCTCACTTCGAAGGCTTCCGTAAGTTTCCCGTTGTGGATTACTTGGCATGCAGCATTGTCGCATAACTGTTGGATGAGATGTATAATTGTCGATGGGACCCCGTAGTAGCGAAGTAGTTTCCAAATGACCTCTCGATCGACGCTGTCGAAGGCCTTTTCAAAGTCGATGAAGTTGAGATAGAGAGATGACTGCCATTCCAAGCTTTGTTCAATGATGATCTGTAGAGTGGCGATTTGATCAATACATGATTTGTTTCTCCTGAATCCGGCCTGTTCCGGACGAAGTTTTTCATCTAGGGCTTGTTTGATTCTCTCCAGGATGATGCGACTTAGTATCTTGCTTGGAATGGACAGAAGCATAATTCCACGCCAGTTTTTACATTGACTTAAGTCTCCTTCCTTTGGTAGTTTGAATAAGTATCCGTTCTTCCAATCCTCGGGTACTTTGCCCTCTTTCCACACCTTCTCCAGCACTGTGTGGTTTATCAAAATAAAATCTTATCTATAATCGAGTTATACTCCACCACAGTGCCAAGGTTTTATACTTGTTTAAATAACTGGACAGGCTAAAACCCAATACAGAATCAAACCTAAAGATGACATAAGTAGAATAATTAAGTTTTCTTATTATTAATTAAATTTTATTTTCACTATTTTATTCTTTTGAGTTACCAGTGGAATATAGAGCTTCAAGTTAGAGCTTTTGAAGTTTTAGTAGCAGTGGTGTTTCTCTTTTACAGAATGGTGTTGCTGGCCTTATGTTCAATCTTCCCACCTCACACAACATTATTATTTATTGTTATTGTTCCCTTGGGTTCCTAATGGAACATAGGACTTCAACTGCACCTCACCACTTGCTTCTGTCTTCTCCTGTACTTTTAACCTGCATCCATGTTAGTCCATACTGTTTCAACTTCTCTTCACACGATCTCCTCCATGTCACCCTCACACCGACGTCCCACTCGCCGTTTCCCTTTCGGGTTCCACTCGAGGGCCTGACGCGCGCGCGATGTCACCAACCAGCCTCCTCAGCGAGTCTCCCATCCATCTCCACTTTCTCCTGCATATTTGTTGGGCGATTGGTTCTTGCATTGTTTGTGCCCATATTTTCTTGTTGGTGATTCTTTCCGGCCCGGCCATCTGATCTTCAGTATAGAGCCAGCGAAGACAGTTGTTGATAAAGGTCTGGTCTGCAACAGGCTGTTGGAAATATTCTTTGTGACTCACCCGCCAAGTTTCTGACCCGTATAGAAGAACTGAGTGACTTGACGTTTGTATTGAAAATCCGACTGAATTTTGTTGTTGATGCTGAGTGACGAAGATTTCCAGATTTGTTTCAGGTTGATGAATGTATTTCTCGCCTTCCCGATTCTCGCTCGATTTGACATCCACGTCCGTTCCGACTTCCTGTAGTTGAGACAATGCTCCCTCGCTAGATAAGTGAATGAAGTAACCTCTTTCAAATCCCTCCCGTTGATGGTAATTGGCGCTGGATGTTGCTGCTGCTGTTGTTGTTGGCTGGTTATTTTCATCACCTCCGTCTTGTCTATGTTCACGTGGAGTCCTGTCTTCGCCGGCTGCTTCTTCGACCAGTTTGTCGGTTTTCGCCTGTAATTCTTCGATTTTGTGTGACATCAAACATAAATCATCCACGCGCGAAATCCAGGTCTTCTAGGTTCTTCACGTCGGTCCAGGATATCCCTGTCTGCTCGTTTCCCACTGTCTGACGCATAATCCAGTCAGTCCACCACAATTATGAATATCATTGGTGATAATAAGCACCCTTGTCTGACTCCTGTGTTCACTCCAAATGTGTCGCTGAATTTACCGTTGTGGATCACTTGTTATGCACCGTTGTAGTACAGCTGTTGAATAAGGTTGATGAATATTTGCGGTACGCCGTAGTACTCGAGTAGTTTCCAAATTACTTCGCGGTCAACGCTGTCAAATGCTTTCTCAGAGTCTATAAAGTGCTACAGAAACTTCCACCTCGCACAACAATCTACCGGCTGAGCGAGGTAAGGGAGTGCATCGGCCGGGGATCGAACCACAGACCACTTAACGCGGTTGGCCAGTGTTCTAACCCTGATCCACTGACGAACAATTGTTTTCAATAATCACTGAGCACCGTTACATTTCTGAGCTATAAAAAAAGTACCAAAACTCATTATTCGCAGTCAGAAGATACACACATAATCATCATACCAGGGTACGATGTTGCCGATGATCATTTCTACATGATGTAAGAAACTACGTGAATGAAAGTACTCATTATGCGTGCAACACATAGGATGACTCCTTACAGAATATACTGTTCTATGATATATTGAGGGCAGTAGACGGGAGATAAATAACAGTGCTTACCTTGTGTCTCCAATGTGCACATAATCTGGTGCATAAAAAACAAATAAACTAGCTATCTGATAGTACATAACACGGAGTTCAGTACATGTTTGAACTGCAGGATCTTCCAGTAGAACTGAGACAAACAAGTGTACTAAGTCGGAATCTATAATAAAAAAGAAACAGTGAGATTTTTACAGCAAGTAAACGCTAGTGAGACACGTAAATGAGGAAGTCACTTCTTTGTTTAATCAACGTTAACCAAGGTGAGACGTGCTGAAAAACGAATGAGATTGCAACGAAACCCTTCTGATTTATTCAAGTCCTAATGGAGTCAGTAATATTTAAAAATCCTGCTATACTATTAAACCCAAAAAACATGCTAATAAATTTATGTACACGATACAAAGACTGACTATAAGACAAAAAATGCGAGACAAGTAGTAGTAATTTACACTGGCAACTCCAAGACAACCTACCATTTCTTTCAAAAGGATTGGCTGGTTCACCGAGAAATATTGCATTCTGCTTTTTCCCCAGAGCATGCGATAAACATGGCAGTACCAGATGACATAACAACTTGTATATTTCTTTTGTTGATGAAATTTTGTTCACTCCGAATGATGATGGACTACTATCAGGCCACAGGTTATTACCATGAAGAGGATTGAGTCGATTTTTAACAATTGATACAAAATGTAAAAATAACTGACGATGCCAGGTCACGTCAGATTTCGAGATTATTTCAACCAAGAAAGAATGTAAGGGATGAAAGTCTGCAACATAGCGTAATCGTGTTACACCAATTATAATCATGAACAGTAAGTCAAAATGATTTGGATTTGACCTTTTGTGTAGAAAGGCAGAAACCATGACAAATTAAGAAGTTTTAAAATCAATAAAAAAATACAAAGATAAAGAGTCACACATTTTACAATAAGAAAAATTCACTCTTCAAATAAAGTTGTTCATGCAAACACCAGCAGATGGGCGAACCCTAAAAGTAAATAAACATGCTATACATTGGAAATGGGAGAGATTTAACAGAGGTTAATTCCTTCAATCATCCGGCTAGGAAGCATCGTTTTAACTACAGGCGGAACTTACCTACTTTACTTCGGCTATCTCCTACGGGAGGATGAGCCGGCTTCACGAACATCTCGAATCATTGCTGCCCAGGCACGGTGATCTGATGCAAGGTTTTGCGACAGGGTTATCCAATTCTTGTTCCACAGACGGAGTCCGTAGACGGTTTGTAGCCCCAGGCACTCCATATCAGCCTTGACTGTACCAAGCCATGTTTTCAGCTGTCCACCCCTGCGACATCGCCAAGATGGAAATGGCGAGGGATTTAGAACTGATTTGACCAGATCGTCATCTGGTCGGCGCAGAACATGACCAAACCATCGAAGGCGACGTTGTTGGACCAGTACTGGAATTTCGTTGATGTTGTAGAGAGTTCATGAAGTTTCATAAGAATTAGATACGAGTGATGTCCCCAGCATTGCTCGGCCTTTTGTTTGAGAGTGCAGCTCTAGCCTTTACACAACCAAGTGTGACCTACAAGGCAGAAGGAGTGGAGTAGGGAGTCCACTATCCATTGGCAGCCGGTGACCGGAGTCCGGTTCATACGCCTTTTTGAATGGGGCTAGACATCCAGTAAGCCCTTTGTCCATACGTCTGCCGGTGAGCCTCATACGCCAGTCGTTGGAGGTTTGGAATCAGGGTTTAGCCATCTCCCCTAGACTGTCATCCAATGGACAGTCAACCCGGTGGAGAGCGCCGGGTATCCGCTTTTGCCCTCTCACTTCGGTGAAAAACACCTCCGCCACGTGAAGGCAGTGAGTAGGACTTCCTCAGGAGAGGCTATGTAAGACACACGGTCATATAGGAGCATTTCATGAGGTGTACAAAGGGGTGGCCAACCCGTAGCGCAAGGCACCCACCCCGACCATCCTGAGGCTTTAGAAGCGGAGCGGATGAAGTCAAAGTCAACCAAAAGATACCCCCATCATCAACCTGAAACAAGTTTCCAAATCTTCTGGACTCCATGCCTCAGCATAAACAACAACATTCACATCTTCAACACCAATGTCAAGTCGGTGTCGGTCAGTGCTTCTATACGGGTGGTCAGAAACTTTCACCTCGTGTCACGAAAACGATTTCCGACAAGTTACACACTTTTATCAACAACTGTCTTTCCTGGCTGGCTAGCTCTGTACTGAAGATCAAATGGCCGGCTGTCCAGAAACAATTAGTAAAAAGAAACTCTGCTTGAGAACAAACCAAAGAAGAGCCGATCGCTCAACAAATACGAAGGAGAAAATGGAGATGAATCATGCATACACCGAGGAAACCATTGAATGACATCACGCACCAGGCCATCTCTCGAACGGAATCCCAATGGGAAGCGACAAGTGGGTAGATGGTGACATGGAGGAACTCGTGTGAGATGAGAGATTATGGGCAATCGTGGACCCAGCTAAAGGGGATGGCAGAAAAGCGGAACTGAAGGTAACAATAATAATACATCGGAATTAAGTCTAAAGAATATTCGAGATGGAAAAAGCAGTCCTGTTGAAATGCAAGACAACGGATATTGTCAAAATGGATAAGATGAACTGATTATAGATTCAGTCAAGAAATAAAATTGATAGCTTAATTTTAAATGGAACAGTTTAATCAAAAGTATCCTGCATGTGATGTAACACAAATGTCAGCGGCAAAGAATGTATAGCAAAACAAAGGAATAAAACTTACTTGTAACAATCTAACAAACAGTCTAATATAAGTCTCGGTTCATCCCAGTGTGTATGATCTGTGGTCCCTGAGTAAAGTGAGCAACCACTTAATGAAATAGGATCACCCGGTGAAGTGTCCGTATCCATTGGCAGACATACGGTACCATCAGGTGGAATCGATGGGATAAATGCACTTGACTCCAGCAAATCTTTAACACACTCATCCAATACTGGATCTGTGTCAGAATCCTTAGGTAATTTAACCATTGTTAGATTCGATTGTCGTCTAATGAATAAATCTGATTGCCAGTAGGCTAGTAAAGATGTAACTAATGGATGAAGTCCAGTTTCAGAAAGATTTAACTGATTCGACTTGTACTTTGTGCTGATTCTATGTGTATCTTTTTCTGAGACTTTACTCGTTGTCAACCAGTTTGGTGATAACTGATGTATTGTATGAACTACACGAATAGCTAAATGTCTAGGACAAGCAGGAGTTAGATGAAATCCACCTTTCGGTAAACATAGGGGTTCACTCTGTTCGCTTGTACCTGAAATTGAAAATTGTGAGAATATTTAACACACAACGTACATATGTATGTTAAGAATTAATTGTCAAAAGCTTAGAAGAGAGCAGTGCTCACACAAATATAAATTATTAATAATCTGGTGTGAAGACATTTTACAACAATTGAATATACTGTATTTATGAAGGTTCTTAACACTGTGGAGCTACAATAATGTAACCCGGTTGGTTGATAGAAACCGAATTTTTTAAATTTCACATCACATCCATTTTAAATACATATTAGAAAACTCCAAACAATGCATTGTAAGTAATACATTCAAGTGAGTACAATTCATTGGTCTGTTTAACATTGAATAGTTTTAGTTGCTTTTTTCCACATTGCTTGCCTCCGAAAGCAGATAGCCACATAAGTGAAGAAACAAGACTCATCCAACATCAGCATCCATTAATTGTAAGGAAAACCTACAGATTTAAATCAGAGACTACTACAACCGCAACTTGGTACCTTAATGAGCCTTAATAGCGAAGATTTCTGGGAGAATATAGGATAAAGTGTAATACTTCCTCAACTTTCAAATCAAAATATAAACATTATACACGTAGAGATATAAGTTTAGGCATCAAAGAGTAAGTTTAAGTATTAGTATAGTGTGGAATTCAAATAGCATTTAAAGGGTTAACAACTTCCCTCAATCTTTTTGATGTATGTACCCTGAATAGTCGGGATGGTTTGTAAGCCACCACCCACAGGCGATTATGAAGTATTACTGTAACAACGTAAGGTGAGACACGGAAGCCAAGATATATTTTCATTGATCAAACTGCTATTTATATCTATAAAGTTTCTATTCGTCAACCAAATCACTAAGCTTGTGAATTCAGTTTACATCAAAAGGTATGAAAGAGAATGGTCAAATATACACAGTATTCTGTTGCTAATGCAGTATTGAACAGTACGGATACACGAGAATAATATTCCGTTGACGTACATTGTCTGTATCACACCACCATAATTTGAACTAACCAAAAAGCAGTCGGAAATAGTGTTCATTTATAACAGTTTACAGTTCAATTCAGCATTAGCAACAGAATACGATGTACCTATTCGAAAACATTCTATTTGAGCAGAATGCTTTCTCACATTTCAATACTGCAATGGAAACAGAATAATATATATGCATTTGAACATTCTATTTCATGTCGTTGGGTGTAAACCGAAATCACACGCTCAGTGATTGGTTGACGAATATTAACTGCAGTTTGAACAATGAAAACATATCTTGGCTTCCGTGTCTTGCCTTATGTTGTGTTGCAAAATTAACTGTTAGGTAATAATAATAATTCGCTTTATTCCAAAAACAGTACTCATGATACAGCAAGGAATTTTCAGCATTCAGTACAATATTGCATCTAATTTACTCAAAAACGACAAAAAAAAATTAAAAATACACAATACATAATAGTAATAAAACGATTGTTATAGCAGCTACGTAGCAAAATACTGTGTGTCATGCGGAGAAAAATATGTATAAAGTACAAGATTGTAGTAATAATAGTAATACCAACTAAAATAAAATAGCAGAGTAACGATTTAAACGATAGAAAGTGTGACACCATAAAATACAGAAAGATGAACGATAAAAGGGTCGATTCACTGTGCTAATTACATAGTAGCATGTTAATAAGTCATTTTTAGTAGGCAACTAAATCACACAGGTAAATAAAATAATAATGTGATCTGAATAATTGTTCCCTTCTGAAATTGCACTAAGAACAAGAGTTTGAAGTCATCATTCACTACAGCCCTACGGTTAAGTTTAGCTGAATATCAAAATATTGGATAGTGTGACTATTAAGAATGATGACAGTGCTCACTGATTAGTACGATTTAAGTAGGTCAATAACCTTAGTAGATAAAGTTACTCAGTAGAAAAACCATATGGAAAGATGAAGAAAACAAACTTAAACTTGCCTTTATTATCCTCAATCTCATTTGGTTGAATAAGATCAACAAGTATGTGGTAATTTACTTTTAAATAATCAACTATCGGTTGGCCTTGAGGGCAACTAATCGCGAACTACATAAACAAAGGGATAACAAACGTCAATAAAGCAAATGTTAGAAGACAAATTAGATAATCAAATGGAAACTACTTAGCAAAATAATAGTTTGCTTTTAATCTATGAAGTAGATGTCCCGATTCAAGTGCTCAATAAGCTGGAATTTATGATTCAAAAACATTTCAATGTAATGGTAGAAGTTGTAATTACGATATCACTGATACATAAAGACTTCCAAGTAACAAAATTGGAATGTTTTAACTATTGGGATACGTAGAGAAACGGATGAACCTTATATTGACTGCTACCAACACCGCGTCCATCGCGTCCAATGGACAAGGGAAGCTTTTTAACCCTTGCAACAAGAACAACTGTTACATGACTCAACAAAATTAGAAGTAAAGGGAGAGTAGAGGATATTAATTCAACAGACGGAGAGATGTAGTTTTTGAAAAAGCATGACTTTGGATGAGACTGATAGATCGATGAGCTGATAGGTGCCCCAGAAATAGGTTATGAACATCGTGATTACGACAGCTTGTGAGCTAGTAGAGGGATATAGGAAAAATCTTAAATTGGCTTTGGCGTCTAGTCAGCTGTAAACTCCTTAGTGCAGATAGTTAGGGCTAAATTGTTTTGGGTGCTTCCGACTATTTACATTGGAATGGGGGTACTAACTTTGACTGAGAGGATAAGTAGCCAATAATATAAGTCGCATTCTCTTACTACGCTTACTTGGATGGCATAAAATAGATAATCAGGGAATTCAGTAACTGGAAAAGTAGATATTAGACAAGATATGTGCTATACACAGCTTCCATGCACCTGAGCAGTCAAGTATACGCAGTTAAGCTTCTATAAACACTGAAACTTTTAAACGGTAACACAAAGAAACTTTAAACTGTACTCTAGAACATAGTTCACGTCCTATTCTTGTAACGATTGAAATATTATATATATATATATATATATATATATATATATATATATATATATATTCTACAGAATATTTGTTGATAACTTCAACAGGAACCAATCGCAACAACAAGTTGTGTTTTATTAGACACCACGAAGTGGTCTAAACACCATACGACAGTTTAAAGTTCATCAGTAACATTCAAGACTGATTTAGCTAATACAGCCGAATTACTGAAACTGTACGAACTGTAGTCAATTAAAACTTATTATAATCAAAATATTTTACACTTTTATAAAAACAATGGTGAAACCTCTCGATTCGGCTTGTTCTAAGGATACTTATCTGCCTCTAGGATACACGCAATGAAAATGAATTGTACCTTGACAACTTAAGTATAATAGTGCACATCTCTTTGAGGTAAATCAACAGTTAATTTCAAACTATGGAGATTTTTAAGTCTGCCAAGAATACCCGTTGATTTGTTCAGAGTTAGATAAATGATTGTAATATCTTTGAAGGAGAAATCACCCTACCTACTTGAAGAAAGTATAGGCAATTTGATAGCCTCCAACAGCAAAATCTTAGATTATGTTAATTCAAAGAGACTGTTCAATCACTTTCCTTTGTGTATAGTAGGATTTTATATGACTTATTGTTTGATCATTACATGACATATGAGTCAAAGCAATAGAACAAACTATGCCACTGTACCAGTGTACCAGGCAACAAAGACTATTCACTGATAAACCTTTGAGTTAGCTTAAAAGAGTAATAAAACACACAAAACATTACCAAGAGTAATCTATGTGCACGGGAGTCTTGAGGCCATCGTGAACCAGTTAGTAGTAAAGCACACGTTTCTGCAGGATAACGTGATAGAAAACGAGTTAGTGGTAGACGCAAAGGACTGGTGACATCGATATTCAATGCATATTCGGCATTCACTATGGATTCAATTAGTAGTGAAACGTAGTTAGAAGTTGCCAAGGGGATTGAATGAAATAAATCCAGCAGTAATGTGCAAAGCTCTAGATTCTAAAAGCAAAATATAACGTAAATTAGAGAGGTGAAAAGTTAAATAATGATAAAATTTCAAAAGTATCGAACTTTCATTCTTCTATTTCTGTGTTTTGTACTGTGTGTAGCAGTAAAACTTAAATTAGCTGAATTTTGTCCGATATTTTAGGTACTTTGTCTATCTAGCTAAATAAAAGCTATTTTACCCTTAAGCCCCGCTATATCAAAGGCATTTTGTGAATTTGAAGAAACTGTGGAACACGAATTCTAATTTTTGGAGTTCTAGGCTGTTTGATATGATGAAGTGATGTGACACTGACTTCTTCGGCACATGAGCCTTTCAAATGAAATTCGTCACTTAGTCGATTGACAAAAAACAAGTTTCTGTCATCATAGAACATAAATTCAAGTCTCCGACAGAAGGAAGAAGAACAACAAGTTAGGGAAAACGTCTTTAGTCCTTCATCAAATTAACAGATTTGTATTAAATAGGACAATTTTAAAAGTTAACTCTATATATGGGTTATACTATGAATAAAACAGCTATCGATAACAAACTTTGCGCATAAGAGATTCAAAATGGTTTAAAAATAATATGTGTAGAAAGTAGGCACAAGCATTCAACTTACAGGTGAAACAAATGAGGAAATCGATCCTGAATTCTGCTTCTCAATTGCTTCCTCCAGAGCAGTGTTCAACTGAGACTGCATTGCACGAAGAAAAACAGTAACATATAAATTATAACATCTCAAACGGATTCACATGAAATACAATACAGAACAAAAATAAATAGATGCATATTCGGTAACGAGTTACAGGTTGACATTCCAAACTTTTGGTTACACACCTCTGTCAAGTATTGTGTTTCTGTTACTAACCGGCTGTTTGTATCACAGTAGGTGAGTATGGATTTTTTTTTAATATGATATCAAGAAGACAATTGCAGGGGAGAAAATTTTCTTTTCGACGAAGTCATCATCTAGGCTGTACATTCGTGTATTTATATCAAATGGATGGGAAAGTTCCAGAATAATTTCCGGTCAAGGGTCAAATTAATAAAAATTACAATTAGGAATTAGAATGCCATAATAAACAGGGGGATGGATAAAACAAACAAAGTAGCATCATAATAACTAAGAAGATTGACATTGTGCAATTAGGGGTTAGAAATGTAGAAATAACAAAATAGACAGGATGTTTGGATAAAAACTAATGTGATGAATAATTGTTTATGCAATCAGGGATTAAATATGTAGAAATAGTAAAATGACAAAATAAACACGAAGTTCGGGTATGAAAATATGGTAGTGTAAACAGGGATTAAGAAAAACTTAAAATAACAAGAATAAACAGGAAGTTTAGGTAAGAAAGGCGATGGGATGGTCATTACTAAAAAATTACCTGTTTATGATGGCCATGGCAGGGACAGGGGTTGGACGTATTTCTTTTGGATACAAAGCGTGGGTTTGAGCTTTTGTATAGCTAGCGCTTCGGCTATGCCCAGATGTCTTGATTTCACTCCCTTTGATAGGTTTGATTGAATCTTGTATATTATTTTGAAGGATTTTTCGAAAGGTGCTGAATGTCCTGAATTGACCAGATGTTCTGTCACTGAACTGTATACACGCTTTTGGTCTCCTTTTACTAACCAGGCTGGGTAGTGTTCACGAGCGCGTTTTTCAAGTCGGCGCATGGTACGGCCAACGTACTCAGCTCCACAAGAGCAAGTAAACTGGTATATGCACGTTGAGGTGGCCCAATGCGACAGCTTGTCTTTCGCGTTCTGGCTGAACAGTTTCTTGCAGGAAAACGTCAGTCGTAGGCTCGCGGCGAAGTATGTTTTCCTTAGCGATTTGGAGAGGCGTTTGCGAAGGATTTCTGCTTCAATATCACCTTTGAATTCTAGATTAAGCAGAAGTATTTTCTTTGGAACGGATTGGACTTGTTCGGAAGTCTTCTTACATTTGAGATTCTTGTCTATGAATCTTGGCGGGAAACCGTTTTCCATCAGGGTTTTTCGAAGATTACGCAGTTCTTCTTCAACCACTTCCTCGCTGCATATCTTCCGAATCCTCGAGGAAAGAGCGTATATCAGGTTCCTCTTTCTACTCAGGGGCACGAAGCTTTGAAAGTTGATGAATTGTCCATTCCATGTAGGCTTTTTGTATATGGACCTTTTCAGAGAGTTGTCGGCGTTTCTTGTCAGATGGACGTCGAGGAAGTGGAACATTCCGTCGGATTCAGTCTCAAGTGTAAAGTCGATGTTTGGGTGGGCATTATTGAAGATTTGAAGTAGGTTTTTTAAATCACAGTTCTCATCACAAATAATGAAAGTATCATCGATGTATCTCTTGTAGAGATGGAGGTCGTTGATAGTCGGTGATAAGGCGTTGTTCTCTAAGCTAGCCATAAAGCAATCGGCTAGGAGGGGTCCTAAGGGAGAACCCATTGCTACTCCATCTACTTGCCTGTATATTTCCTTGTTGAAACTAAAGTATACGTTGAAGGTGCATCGAAGTAACAGTTCTTTCAGGTAATGGATCGGTATACCGACATCGATGCTATTGGATTGAATGTAATCACAAAGGAAACATACGGTTTCTGTCAGTGGAACGTTGGTGAAGAGAGACACGACATCCAGGGAGACCATTTTCTTTTCTGCTACATTGACATTCTTAATTGAATCAACAAAGTCGAATGTGTCACGGAGGTTGTGTCTTGACAGCTTTTCTTTCACCGGCCCGAGAATTTCCACCAGCCATTTTGCGATTGCATGATATGGGGAATCAATCATATCTAGTATTGGGCGGAGTGGGACGTTTTGTTTGTGTACTTTAGGTAAGCCATACATGTGCGGTGTTGTAGAACCAGATGGGCGCAGTTGTTCATATAGTTTTGGACTGATAATGGATTCGTCTTTCATTTTCTTCAATATCTTTGTTAGCTGGAGCTCCGTCTGTTCAGTGGGATCTTTCTGTGGAGACTGTTTCTGAAACTTTTTATCATCAGATAGTATGACCGAGAGTTTGCTTAGGTAGTCTGATTTGTTCATCAAGACGATTCCGGAACCTTTATCTGGTCGTGTGATGATCAAGTTTTCATTGTCCTTCAGTTCTTTCAGCTGCTTTCGATGTTCTTTGGAAAGTACGTTACGAAGGCTGGGTTTTTTGTTGATGTAATCGAGGCAGCAATTTAAAACGGTTGATTTGAAAAGTTCTGCATTCTCATATGAGGTTGGGGCCAGATCTTTCGTCTGGTCTATTAAATTCTCAAATTGCACTTTCGTGTTCAGTTCATTCACTTTTGACGTTGCATCACAAAATTTAGGTCCAAGTGCTAGAATTTGCATTTGAATTGGAGATAGTGGAACATCGGAATAATTGTAGACGTATTTTTCTGGACAAGTAGGAAAGACGGTTTCTTTTGTAACGGACTTTAGGCTTTGGTTTAGTTTCATTATAACATCATCTGCTCTTTTCTTTGTAACCGTATTGGAGTAGTTTTCGAATGATGTTCTCTCGTCTTCAGATAACTCATAGAGGACGTGGGAGCTTTTTGAGATATTCTGTTCTAGCTCAGGTAGTCTTGATCTCACTGCATCGATGTGATTCAGAGTGTGTCGTTTCAGTGTACGTGAGTTAGGGGATATGTGATTTCGTCTGAGATGCTTCCAAAACACTTTGGGATATTCATGTTTCTCGAGACAATTCTTGAAGAAGAAAATCTTTGCGTTCGCCTCAGCAAGCTTGACGGACAAACGTAGAAACTTGTTCAGTTCCTTTACCGTCGAACGGTCCTTGCTTGTTTTCAAATCACGGAATATACACATATATGATACCAAGATACAAAATGGATTGTTCTTAGAAAACTCGTGTAACAAAAATCAAACAGTTTTGTATCGTTATCCTAAAATTTTGAAAATATATTACTAGCAGTGGAGATAGATAAAATAATACCAACCTCTGATCAACATAGTTATGTTGTAATTTTGATGATAAAGGATTGAAAATATCTTAACAGTAATACATTCAAAAGTATTCTACAACCTTCGATTGTATCACTGTTTATTTCAATGTCATCCAGTTTTTGAGGCTTTGTAATTCAGCAATGGGATCCAATTTTATGCAATGGATCACGAATCGTAATAGGTTGTAGGATAACTTATGGTATTAGCTAGTCACACTCAGGTTGAAGCTCGGATGGATAGGAACTCAGACGTGGTGTTACAGGTTTTTAAAGGCCGAGCCCCCTAAGCAGTATTGCTAATTTCCACGTATATTATGCTTTTTTGTAGCTACTTCTGTGAAAGTGAATCATGATGCCTCTATTGACAACCATAATCAAGATACTACATATTTAATAAATACGCTATAGTAAGATCGAAAAACCAAATCAGCATAAAATACAAGGATTACCAACAATACAATTCAGCATTAAAATTAACAACCTACATGTATTGCATCGCATAAACGTTCATTAAGTGTACTCGGAAACAACTGAGCACAATAAGCCAATTGTTGAACGGCATGGGTACATCGAATCGAAGCTTGTCTAACATTTTGGATAATCTGTTTCATATTAGCATGTCTTAGTTCAATATCAACATTTGTTTTACTAGCAAATTCGCGAAGGCATAAGAAAGCCGCTTCATTAATATACTCATTTTTACAAGATAATCCTACAAAGATAAATTAAGCAACAAAGCATAACGCAATGTGAACTTTTCAAATTAAAAATTAAGTGTGACAGGACGAGTAAGAATTGGTGTGTATAGTATGGTGTTCGTATTTATTACTTTGGGAAACAGAAGTCGTAAAGCGGAAAGTAGGTCCTTTTAAAAATGTGAATTACTACAGGCTTTTATTACTTGTATAATTAATTGAGATAAGATTTTTCTAATATACCAAATAGAGAACCATAACAATGACGAAACGATCAATGGAACAAAAGCAATAATTACATAAAAGTCTTATCGACTAGTTCAAAGTTGCCTGAATATAAAACAATTTTATCCGTCTATAAGGATAATGTCACTGCAACTGTAGTAGGAAATTAATTTAGAGTCGAAAGGTTATAATCGTGTTAACAAGAGGCACTTCCAAAGCAACGGATTGTTAGTAACATAATCTGGCTCTTGTCCACGGATTATTGATTTGCCCTTAGTTTACGGAATTTACATTCTAACGGTAACTGCTTCTAGTCTTACTATCATCTATTTAAACTTAGTGGTATACTGACTTAATTGCTAATAGTGTCGTCATGTGATTACTTGGAAAATTTCGGGAGAAAATTGAGATGGTGAGGATTCATTTCATATGATTGTAAAACAATAATTGTAGAGTAACATCACTAATATTTAGCAATTCGATCATATTATACAGTGGAGGATGAATGGTCTTATGTTGCGAAGTAAGATGCAATTGAAGAGAATCGAGGGTAATCATATGTGAAATATTTACTTTTCAAAACATTACTGAGATTTAGTTGCTATAAACAATGGTTATTATCAGTACAAAAATAAGGGGGTTATATGAAGTGAAAAAGAAAGGAAGTCAAGAATTTTATGATCCCATGTGATTTCATGTTAAAAAATATTTCAAAACCAATAGACGCTCACAAACTTTCCAATTTAAAAATTTTTCACTGACCTTTGAATAACGCTGTTAAATTTCGTGACTTCTGTACATCTAAATACCACGTCACCGACAGGACTTGACAAGCAGCCACTCGAAGATTAATAAATCGCATGCAATTAGTTGAGAATAGTACTGGATTTTTAAAGGTGGACGGTGAATTCTTGGAAAACGGAGAAGTCCTAGTAAACTGAAATTTCTCACAATCTGGATTCACAGTGCAATTATTATTGACACCATTTGCAGCAGAACTACTGCTAATGTTATTGTTAGTATTAACTGCACCAGTCGGTTCACTGGTCACTTCAAATTGAGTTAGTAATGCGCGGACATCTGATAGAAAGACACAATCATCCCGTTTCGAGGGGTCATAGCGTAGCAAACCCACTCCATCATCATTATTATCTATATCGAAATCATAAGGCTTTGAATTATCTAATACCTTATTTGAAGGCTTTACTTTCGCTGACTGACTAAAAAAATAATTTGTTTCCTATAAATGTAAAAGTGAATATATGATAAAAATTCATCTTCGTAAATACATTTTTTTAAAGTGTAACTACAATCGAATTAACGTTATTCAAATGAAAGGATATTTAATTTGAGAACCGCAAGAATTCAAATACCAGTGAAGATGAAGTTCACAAGAACATCTAATATAATATGTCAAGTAAGATCAAAGAATCAATCACAATACGACCTACCCAGTTTGTTAAAACTTTTAGAATCACAAAAGAAAGATAAACATCTAAAGAAAATCAAAGAATCTTAAATATCCGTGTGAATGAACAGTACACAAAGACTGCTGAGTTACGTCAGTAGTTAGCTAGTAGTTAGTTAAAACGAATTCAATAAAGTTTGAAATACGGTTTGGGTGAAACAGTGATTCTAAGAGCTGGGTTGACATTTTTAGTGCATCACATTTGTTTTATGTAAAGTAAGTTTATAAGGGCCATTCAACTATGACCGCTCAAATATAGTTCACAAATGACTCTTGAAATTAGATGATAGTAACCGTCATATTGAAGTCCCTATAGTGAAACACGCATAAATTTTTGTAATAATTGACGATATTACTTCTACTGTATAGGTGACAAACACAAGCAGAGTAATTTTACTATTTTCGCCATATCGTTTAAGGTTAATACTAAGAGGACATTCAAAATATATTCCTATGTGAATCAAAATCTAATTTATACATACCAGTACAGCTAATTGCGTTGAAATGGGTAGATCCAATAGACGAACTGGTGCTCTCAATGGTAAGACATGTCCAATCTGTTTGTACCAATGAGATGCTAATAATTTACACAAAGGTTGTCCCACTGTATGACCAAGTAATCTTAAAAGACACCGTGCTTCTGCTCGGACTGAATCATTTTCGCTTAGAAGAAATTCCAACAGTTCTTTGATGACTGAGTCTAATAAAAGTGACTAAAATACAACAAAACAAAAATCAGAAAATTGAATATATTTACATGTGAAAAAAATACTGTTTGACTATAAAGTGATACACTGAGCAGTAGTATTTGCTTTTGCATGAAGCTAATTTATATCACTAAAATGAATAGAACAACATGTCCCTTATCTTTTGCTTATGTTATCGAGAAATTAAATTGGCGGTTGCAGGAGGGTTTTCATTTTAAAATACGGACTAAGCAACTGAAGTCTAAAAGATAATACTTCCCTGATGTGATGTATAAAGTTTATAAATATACAACTAAGGTGCAACTATATGCAAGCTTGTCAGTAATAATCAATAAATGACTAATGGGAACAAAATGTAAACCTGTGTTATAATATGAATTAGATTACTAAGGATTCTTTTAACTTTAACGGTCACTTCCCAGAAGACGTAGGTAAGTAAATGGTTCCACACTGTCAGAGTTACGCAACATGAATTTATGTGAGCACTACTCATTAATTTAACTCTTACCGAAGACGAAACACATCGAGGATAGGTAACTTTTTCAGTTTCTTTCGTAACATTTCCCACAGTCTCTCCAACAGTGTTACTTGTTGACTCATTCGTAGATAACTCTGGAGTGTCTGGAATAGTACTTGTACTTCCTGCACTACGACCACGTCTAACTTGAACAGGACGACGTTGAGTGGATGTAGAAGAGCGTTTACGGGTTAAAGGTAAAGTGGGTTTGTCTGATTTCATATCTTCATCCTCAAATGTAGACACATTTGTACATTGATTTGTATCATTTGTATCTTTTAAGCCTGCAAAAACAATCGCAATGATTATTCGTGCACAATCTTGAGCCATTACAACTGCCCCTTGATTCATTTGATTTGACAGACTATTAATACAACAGAGTAGGCCACGTAACAAGCTCATCAAGTGTGAACAGAACCAATAAGGATGAATAAAACGAGCAAGACAAAGTATGGCAGCACAAGCACCCCATTTCACGTACCTAAAATGATGAAAATGATTAAAAAAAGCTTTACTCGCTTATACATATATTCTACTAATACTAATGCCAACACTACTGATGCATTTGAAAATGTACAAATAAACGACTGAAAAAGCAATTCAGAAGATTAATAAGCAGTTGTAACTGGATCATTTATAAAATGTTTCTGACTGTGAATGAGTTTTCGAAGTAAACATTTTCACGAGTGCGGCAGTCCAAGTTGCCAGATTCCATATAGCATACAAATACAGAAAAAAAAATCAAAGGAGCTACAATGAACGGGAATATACATTAGAAATAATGAGAATTTGATAGATGTCGGAGTTCAAAAAGAATGAATGTATCTGCACAATCGATAATGATTTTTGGTTCTTAATGTCAGACAGTCTACTTGATGGAATATTTCTAATGAACATCATTCGCAGGTTTATATTCCAACAGAAAAGGGAGATAATAATCTCCAGTGTAATAACTATACAAAAAGTAATATTAAAGAAAACAACACTTACCAAGCTGAATGGTATAACATTTCAACAATAACATGTCCAATATGTTGGAAAATATCAAGATTAGCAACAGCCTTTTTAATCTGCTCTGTAGTATAACTTTCTCCAGCATTTTCTTGAGATGTCATAGCAGTACCCGATAGCATAGTGAATGCTGTACTGTGTATTACTTCAAGGAGTACACACATATTTCGAGTGAGCTGTTTCATTTCATGACCCATAACAAACATTATAGAATCAATAATTAAGTTTGGATTTAGCCATGAAGATGTTTTGTTTCCTTCATGATTCACTGCATGTGGAATCGGATTTGTAGTATGAAACACTGAGTCAATTTCTTGACTTATGTTGAATACATCCAACTGTATAGAAATGCAAATTTGATTAACAGTCAGATAACGAAAAGCAAAGCAATAATTCAATAAATAAATAAATAAATACCAGACCAACTAAGTAGACCAAAATTCCTTAGAATTACGTTAACAACAGATTGGGGCCAATTGCAAAATAACTAACCTTATGAAATTAAGTAATATTTTCAGATACTAGCCAAATCATTACAAGTAGTGCATGCAAGAAGAACTTCAATTTTTTACCCTATTTATAGTTTCTTTACCTATTTGAAAGCAGTAGGTTGAAAAATTATTATTTCTCATAAGACACTGCTTAAGTAAACAATTTTGACACGAAAAAATTGCACGATATTGTGCTATCGTTTAGATTACTAATATAACTTTAGAATAATACTTATGGAGTAGACATCTACAGTGGTTGTCCTTCAACAACAGATGCGTTCACTATGAATAAACACAATCTGTTGTCTGCAGACTGTATTATACAGTCAATACAGGATGAGCTTGGGATCAAACACAACTCGCTTATCATAAGTAACTGATTGAATTATCAAAGTACACATCCAGTTGCCACACTTGACATTCACACACACACACACACACAAAGGTGGTGATCAAAATAAAATGTAATGAAATTTGCAACGAACAAACATATTATAGGAGTAAGCAAAATTACATGAAAAATAATGAGAATTTAATGAGTGTGGGAGAAGAAGATGGATGAAGTCAAAGTCAGCCCAAATCGAAAAGGTAAGATACCACATCATCAACCTGAAACAAGTTTCCAAATCTTCTGGACTCCATGCCTCAGCATAAACAACAACATTCACATCTTCAACACCAATGTCAAGTCGGTGTCGGTCAGTGCTTCTATACGGGTGGTCAGAAACTTTCACCTCGTGTCACGAAAACGATTTCCGACAAGTTACACACTTTTATCAACAACTGTCTTTCCTGGCTGGCTAGCTCTGTACTGAAGATCAAATGGCCGGCTGTCCAGAAACAATTAGTAAAAAGAAACTCTGCTTGAGAACAAACCAAAGAAGAGTCGATCGCTCAACAAATACGAAGGAGAAAATGGAGATGAATCATGCATACACCGAGGAAACCACTGAATGACATCACGCACCAGGCCATCTCTCGAACGGAATCCTAATGGGAAGTGACGAGTGGGTCGTCTGGGCAAGGGTGACATGGAGGAGATCCTGTGAGGAATATATATATATATATAATTAGTATGGATGATCACAGACGGTGAAATAGAGTAGACAAATAATCGACCTGCTTAGTTTGTCTTTGGCAACTTCCCTGGCACAAGCCTTTGTTACCACTTCGTAAAAATAATAAGCATTACACAGTTAAAATTCAGATGATAAACTTGAATCCATTTTCTTGTATTCATTTCACTTTACTCATATGAACCAAAAGATTTGTCAACATAACTGTTGGGTAGCAGACTGTCTATGAATAGACTTCAATCACTAGGATATACTGAATCAAGGTTTCCTGAACCAGGTGTATATGTGGCTTTTCGAAGTTCAATACTTTCTCAAAGATTTCAATGCCATATTAAAGAATTTATTATTTGACTTCTTAGGATGCTTACCTTGTTAAAACAAAGAGAGTCAGTTGACTGACTGATTTACTGATTCCAACGTAGAACTTTGCACAGATGTGCAGCAGTTCGAGTTGCCACACTCCTTCCATGTAGCACACAAATCAAGAAAAGAGAGTCAAGAGGGACAGATAATAACCAGAAATATGAGACAAAAAGAATTGTAATACGGGAGAACGATGGAGTTTTACTGGATATGGATAAATCACAGAGAGTGAGTGCACCTGCGCCATCACTGAAAAATATTTTGAGCCACATCCCCAGTTGTCTCTAACTACTGGTTTACCATCCGTATGACCTCAACCAGGAAGTCTATGTGGCTAGCTTAAACTAACTGTTGTGGATTTCATTAACTGACGCCATGTTTTCAGAGAATGTCTTACAAAGGATTTACAATCATAATGACCATTTGCGCTACCATATGCTCTCATAGCCTCAGCCACAACAACGGAGTCTTCAACGGGTCAGTCAATACAACTTTCAAACACCACTCATCGTTCGAAGAAGGCTAATCAACCTATACGATGAACAAGCCTTACCACAAAACTATTCGATTGAAAGCTAAAATTTCAGTTTGTGAAATAAAAAGTTTTATCAGATACTTCTTGATACATACGATAGCATATATCGGTAGATAGTTTATACTGACAATGAGAAATAGTAAATGTACATGAGTACGTTAATGGACCAATCGTCTATACAATAAACTCCTTGGAGAAAACCAATCTTTACGGTGTCTATATAAATTTGAGGGAATACGACAAATTACATTTTAAAACGATTTTGGTATATGCATAAAAATGTCAGTTAGAGAAATGGCTAACTTACACATTTGGATTGTTCATCATAAGGCATTTTTAAGCGAGTACTGTTATCATTTGAAACATCTGAATCATGGGCATCATCAACTCTAGATGATTTCTTAGAATCAACTGATGTGTTTAACTGTGAGGAGGAATCACAGGTGTTGATCAAATGCTGTGGATTAAACTGTTGGATAATCGAGAGAACAGTAGTATGTCTAACAAGGAATGTAAGGAAATCTCCATGAGTATCACGTAGATGTTTGTTTAAACCGGCCAAAAATAACCCAGCCATATTCATTATCATAACATGATGGTATAAATCTAATAAATCATAAGGAGAAGTAAAAAAAGTATAATAAGACGCTGAGAAGTTATAAAGATAATTTTAACTTAATAAGGGAATAAAATATTTTTATGTACAATGCTTTACAGAGTTTTAGTCTACTCACTTCCTTCAGTGCGTCAGTGGCACAGCGGTTAGGACGCTCGCCGACCATGCACATGGTCCGGGGTTCGATCCCCGGTCGGCGCACTCCTTTACCTCACTCAGCCAGAAGTAAAGCTGGTAAAGAGGAAAGGTTGGGCGTGAGGTTAGCAACCCCACCTGTTAAAATAAACACTGCTACAGAAACTGAGAACGTGAAGGAAAAATTGCTTTTTTTCACTTCCTTTCGATATTCAGCTTTAAAATCGTTCACCACCCGGAAGTTAGTACTACTCATGAGACTGATGTTTCAAAATCACTCAAGATAATTAGTCAATGTGCAGGTGACCTTCACTAGGCAGACTTACTAAGCTATATTTGCAGATAAATCTCTAGTTTAGTAGCCTAACAATAGATTTCACTACAAATTTTCATTGTAATTTAGATCATTCTTCTATCTTGAAGATTTATATCTCATAGTATAACTCAACTTCATGAATAAAGTTCTTTCAGTAGTCACATTTGCTGCACTGGTTAACAGGAAAGAATGAAACAGTGAGGTGAAGAACTAATACAGAGATATAAGAATAAAACTTGTGCACTGTGGTAGAGTGTAATTCCATTATGGGTAGATTTTGTTTTGATAAAGTCTCACAGCGTTATACAGTAATGTTTACTGATGACGTTTCGAGCACAATTTATTGCTCATAATCATATCAAGGTAATCACACGACTTCCTAAATTCATTTATATAGTTCCATTGTTTTTCTCTTGATTTTCACTTGATTTGATTGGTAATAGTATTTTCCATATTTCAGGTATGAGTGACGAGTCATTCCTATTGCATGTGTTGGGTGTAGACTGAATCCTTGTTCATCGAGTCTACACCCAACACATGCAATAGGAATGACTCGTCACTCATACCTGAAATATGGAAAATACTATTACCAATCAAATCAAGTGAAAATCAAGAGAAAAACAATGGAACTATATAAATGAATTTAGGAAGTCGTGTGATTACCTTGATATGATTATGAGCAATAAATTGTGCTCGAAACGTCATCAGTAAACATTACTGTATAACGCTGTGAGACTTTATCAAAACAAAATCTACCCATAATGGAACTAATACAGAGAGTTTAAATACCGACAAAAATTATTTACACTACATAGCTTCAAACGTTGGAAATTATAAAAACTCCCTTATCTATTGGTGCATAATTTTAATAAAATACCATACAACGTACACATTACACAAAATTTCTCTTCTTAGGGATTAAATATTACCACTTACCACCGCTCATACAACAATTTGGAGTAGCTACGTGAGGGCCAAGATTTTCAGGACAAGAAACACGATATATACTATCATAAATAAACTGTACTATCTGACTAGTTAAAGTTTTGTTAGTAAAGAAATTATAGTATGAGTCCTTCCCATACAATGACGATAGTTGGGAATGGTCCAAGTTGAAGGCCGCTACGCATACTGACTGAAGGAATTCCCATGAACGAATTTTGCTGGCTTCATCTGAAGTTAAATCCTGAGTAAAGAGTAAGAAATAAAACAAGAAGGGTAGGTATATAAAATTGGCAATTCCCATAGTTTCTTAAGACAACATAAATACATTGATTTGAACAGTTTGTTCTGTTGTTGAACCATAGACTTTAAAACAATCCTGAACGGGTGCGATGACCGAAATGAAAACATGAATACTATCAAAGTGTAAGGAGATTTTAAGGTTTACAAATTTAGATTTTAACTAGCTGTGATTATTTAATGCAGGAATAAGAAACGTTTTTGTTAAAAGTTATTGTAAAAATAACACCACAAACAGTAATATACATTTTACACTTTGAAACATTAAGAAAACACGAGAACTAATGATAAAATCTAACCTGTAATAACTCTAAAGCAGCATCAACAAAAGATTGGACCGGTATATCAATCGGCTGATTACGGAACTCATTCAGATAAAAACGTAGTTGTGGGCCTGCCTCACCCTCTGTTGAGTTCAAACGGAGACGTTGTGTTTCGAGAAGATTGGTACGATTAAAACGGCCTAACTTTCCAAGAACCTAGTTCAGAGCAACGAAAAAGGAAATGTTCTTTTTAAATATATAATTAAGCTAAATAGTTAAATGCAGGCCATCAAGATGATGATACTGGTAGAATATACTGTGTAGCCAGAGCAGTGGAGTACCGACTCAGAGCAAATAATGAAATGCTAAAATGCAGACAACCAGTTAAAATGGTATGATAAAGGACTTTTGTTTCCCTAAGGCTCCTCTACTTAAGCATTTATCCCAAATCAAGTCTCTCATCGATATAAATCTATCAGTTACAGATTGAATAAATCTAAAAGGACTCATAATTTACAGATCAAATTGAAAACTTAGAAGTTGGATCAAAGAAAAAACACAATGTATCACAGAAACAAATTCAATACTTAAGCTTTTACTTATGACAACAAGGGGCGTTCAGATCCGTCAATACGACAGAACATTTTGCTATCAAGTATTTTTCGTTTGTATGGTATGACATTTGGAAACAATGATAAAATAGGTGGGTTTATCAGTTTGAGCAACTTAGTAGTTCGTATACTGCTTGTGCTAGGAAGATCCTCTTCCACTCTTCAATGTTTTTTTCACCAAGTATTATTGTTTATTTGCAATTAGTTCGCGCCCATAGCAGGTCTGTTACCTTCCAGCCTACAAATTACGCTTATTGTGTAAAGAATTATGATACTACCCAGATGCCCAAGGTGAAGTAGATGAAGCGAGATTCAACGCCCACTCACTTAAATTCAAGTGTCTAGGTCGACGAACCACTTTTCGGCATCCAGAAATATTATGCTTAATGGATTTATTTTTTGTTTTTACAGAGTGCTACAGATTTAAACAAAATACAAATTGGACAGAATAAAACATTATTATTGCAAGATTAAATAAGCTAACCTTGAAAGACATTTTTTGAACATATTCACTTGGTGAATGTAGAGAATTGTACAGTGCCAACAGCATATCACCACGAACTTGATATAAATGATTATGAAGAAAATCCGGCTGCATATTATCAACGCAAAGCTCAAGAGTACGTAGACCCTATATGTGACAAACAAATTAGTTTAATCTATTATAATCAACCGTACAAAGTATGACAGTAACTCACCAATATATTGTATAAACTACTGATTTTTATTTATGAATACAATCTTTCGTGAAATATACGAAACCATGTAGTCAAAATAGGATAGTAAATTGAAATTACAGAGGTGTATCTTACACAAATCATACAGTTAGGATAGTTTACACGAGATCAGAGTATGATTTAATATGCGTTAAACAACATATTATTTAAATACTTTCAATTCTTTGCTCTGAATTCTTCGAAAGAAGCGAAGAGAAAACATTTTAGATATTGTAATGTACTTGGGTTTGAATTACAATAAGTAGAATGATGTTTCTCTGGGCTTTACTTGAATACTGCGAAAATCCTGTACTCTATACAAAAACACTGTCCGGAATACAGCTATTATAATTATTAAATAATAACCATAAGGTTAAACAGGTTCAGTGGATATATTTTTACAAATGTATCAACTCATTTACACTTGTGTGTAAGAGGAAATAAGTTTTATCCCAGCACTACTCACTAAACAATTTGATCGGAAGACAAGCAATTTCTTAAGAGTGAATAAGGTCACACATTGGCATTCTTTTAAAGTTAGATTGTTTATAACAGCAGAATATGGATTACCATTGTGTTTAAGTTAATATCGAGTCACAATGAAGGATAAAAGTTGCTTTAGGCCAATTAATTTTCGGTGCATGTAAAAATATTCCGCCCACCCTTGGGGTATTTAAATAAATAAGAGTTTAAAAAGGGTATTTTTAACAACTGGTTTTTATCTTCTAAAAATCCAAATGAATACAACTAACAAGTTCGGAAGTATCAGTTGAAGTAAAACCCCGGGGATAAATTTTCACATTTTTGGCTAGAAGTGCGTAGAGGTATGTACAATCTCTTAGTGCTCTCACAGTTAATCATATGACCAAATGAATCTAAAGGGTTGGGGTAAACGCGGAGCTCTGAAGTGGATAACGTAATATTCAGAAACTATTAATTTAGAAAGAAAAGTGTTAATAAACAGTCATCATCCCCTTCAAAATATCTTCAGATGATTAAATTCAGCCAATGAGGCTCCCCAGTTTTTTAAACCAAAGTAGGTGGTTAAGAACTGAGCATAAACTGCATGAGTCAATGACTAATACTTTGTATTCATACGTAAATTGCAAGACAAAGTACAGCAATAAATATAATAACCAGTGAAAATGCAGTTTACCTGGTTAACAGTGTTACAATTTAAAACGTAGACTAACGGTTCCATTAATAAAGATAAATATGGTAGCAGAGTTGACAGACGAACAGGAACGATAACACACAATTCACCTAATAAATCACGAGCATTTGAACGATGCGGTGAACGTAGCAAGCGATTTAAAGTAGTCAACATCTCAGGTAATAAAGGAAAAAACTCTCGGTAGAGCTTGTCATGTGCTCCTCCTCCTATTGAACGAAACAGTGTACGTAGTAAACTTAGATAGGCTGTAGGTTCTTTAGCTGTAAGACAATAATACATACTGCCTTGAACAATGCGCCGTAAATGAAGCTAAAAGAAATCGAGAAATAAATACATGCAATGAAATCTAATTTCAAATATTAATGCAAACTGGGTAAGATATCATCTTAATTTAAGGTACGTTAGAAGATATCGGAATCTATAACTCAGCGGTTGACATCATAATGTTACACCAACAAACTATAGCCTATGTCATAACTATAAGTAATCTCTTAATAGTATTAAAACAAAAAACTTTTGAACAGGGGTTGATAGTAGGCTTGAAAGAATAATCACAAAATACGAAACAGATTCAAAGTCTTCAGAAATACTAGGAAGTAAATATTTTCTAAGAATCCCAAATCAACCATCGTTGAAAACACTCTGCTGAATTCCACAAGCATAATATGAATTGTGGAAAACTGTTTGACAAACGAACCACTCGTGAAATCCTACATACAACATTTCAGAAAAAGAACCACAGAGAAAACAAAATAATTTCATAAAAATTAATTATTGTTACATACCTTCATTACTAATTCATTTTCTGTACCAGTCATATTTACTGAACTGAAGCACAGTTTTAATAATCGCATATAAAGCGCAGACTCACTGGTACCATCTGAAATTAAAGAGCGTGAGAAGATCTAAAAACACTAGGTAAATCTCAGGATCTGCTAAAATAGAGTTATCCTGAAAACAACGAAAAATAAGACAGCAGGCATTTAATTTTACAAACTGTACAATTCGTCTTGAAACTTTTCAGACATGAGCAGCATTTCAAATGTAATATTAGCAGTGCCTATCTGTTAAGAACAATCTAGGCAAAATTACAGATGATAATAGTCAAATACAAAAGAAAATTGTTTGTGTTTTCTCTTCTTGATAGACTGGTACAAAAAATCAGTTACCGAACGAGTTATAAAAGATGGGGCTTATAATCTCAAGACTATTTATAAACAGTTTCGACAAAAAGTACGATTCACACGTGCATACTTGGGAAAAAATAGCTTAAGAAATTGGTATACATAATCCACTAGATTTTGGAATAAAGATTAATGGCCGAGTCAATCGCAAATTTAAACACAGTATTTCAAACCATTAAAAATTATTGAAAATAATCCCAGTGAAAATCAAAACAACATTTTTTTAAATGTTCCGCTGTGCAAACCACAACTTCTTCAGTAAAATTATTCGGATCTTATAAAATCCGAATAATTCAATCTGATTCGGCGCTCAAATTATTCTAGGAAATTCGTAACATCTACGCCCCGGAAACTTGTAACAGTATTGCAAACATTAAAATCATGCAACTGGAGTTCACCGGGGTAGTTCACCGATTTTTCATTATGCCAAGTTGGCTACATTAGCCACATGAGGACTCCGTAGGTAAATAATATCCACCTGTGATCCTTCCTAACTGTAATCAAAAACATTTTCAACAAACAATTACTACTTTCCTTATTTTTAGCAAATAATGCCATGAGTAAAGGACAAAGTAATCCAGTCTAAATGTGAAATATGTCATCACTTTTCCAGATGAAAATAAAGTGAAAATCTGAATGATACAATTCAAGTATTTTGCCAAATAATAGATTGCTCACCAAGAAGAAAATCGCAGTATGGTTGATGGTGGGTAGTGGTTATGCTTTCACTTAAAAATGTTCTTATAACTTCTGTCAGAAACATCTATGTTCACTGCCCACGTTTATAACTAGAAATCTGCCTTGTCTTGCAATTTTTCGTAAAGCTCTAACACCACAGATAATATCAAAAAACTCGTCAGTTGAATACTCCACAAATATTGTTATTTATACATTTTTTTAAAGGTTAAGTGTATATCAACACATGGACATTAGGATAGCAACGAATAAGTAGCGATTTCAACAAGTACACGATCTAAAAGTTTTGTGAGTGATAATCTGTTAACGTTATTATTAGGTTAACAGTATTCATAGAAGTACGTATTAACTTATTCAATGCAGTTATCGTGGTAGATTGTTTAAATTGATACTTATTTGTTGCTATCCCAATGTCCATGTATTGGTATACACTTAACCTTTAGAAAAAATGTATAAATAACAGTGTTTGTACAGTATTCAGTTTGTGAGTCCTACTGATATTTATGAATTGATTGAAGACTGCTTGCGTTAAATTCACTACAGGAAAGAAATATCTTCAACGTGCGTCGGTGGCACAGTGGTTAGGACTTTCACCGACCACGCACATGGTCCGACGTTCGATCCCCTGCCGACGCACACCTGATATCTATGGTCGGCCTGGAAAATTTGGGCTACCGATATCCATGCTGAAAATTCTATACCTGTACCAAAAATACAGTGTGGAATCAAGCTGTAATCAAAAATAAAATAATGTCAATATTGGCAAAGTTATTAAATCAACTGTATATTGAAAAAACAAACAAAGACTGAACATAACCGAGAGATGACTTACCTCCCAATTGCTCTAATCTATCAACTAGGTAAGACAGTAAGATAAATCCAAAATGTGATGTTTTATTTGGTTGTGAGAGTAAGTGTAATGCAACATTAGTATATGATGGACTGCGACTGCACCAAACAACATACTCCTAGAAAGAGATCAATATAAGAATAAAAAGATTGTTTGATTAAATCTTCAGTAACACTGGACTGACACTGTGATATTGAAATTACACGATACTGCTTAGTGACAACTTTTAATAAAACTATATAATAATAAAGGTAAAAGAATTTGGCTAGTGATTTTTGGATGCGAGGTGACTCAAAATCATTTAGTATTATGCAGATGTATTGAGTCTTCATCGTTTTAACAAGTTTGAACATTTCAACTAGTTGTCGTACAATTATCTTCTTTCATGCATTTACATTCACTGATTTTCGTATCACTCAATTCTAATTCTCTTCCTCTTTTTTGTATGACTGGTTAATTTACTGAGGGATCAGCAAGATAAGTGTTTCATCTAAGAGACACAGGAGCAAGAACAACGAAGACAATGTTCGTGCACAAACTTTCAAAAAAAAAAAAAAAGAACTTGAAAGAGGAGTTAAAAACGATTTTTAACAAAGAAAAATAACTACCTCTGGGAGTATTTAGATAAGAATTCTAGCTATTTGCAGCATTTTACTGTTTTCCGACGTGAAGACAAGAAAAACTCACGACGTTCGGATCAAAATTTAGTCAGAAACTATAAAATTTTGTGAATCAAGAAGAGCAAAATGTTAAAAACGACAAGTTTTAGAAACCGAAAAAATGTGTGTGCGTGTTAGCATTAGGATTTCGGCAGTATGTTTGACGTTTGAGTCCTCTCAACCTACTTTAACCTGGACGATTGAATGAGATAATTGTGATCCGTAAGTTGTTATACGCAAAATTAGATCAGGATAACCGGGTTGTAATTAACTATGAAATACTGAAAAATGTTTCGTAAAATGTGTGTAGGTCTGCAGTTTTGTCCTGACTTTACTTATGATCAGTCTACGAGCTATTTAGAACCGTCTGTCGTCCCTCAGTAGGGTTATTCCCCTTGCACTATTTTGTTTTCATTTTCTTTTGAATGAGTTGTAGGAGAAATTTTGAAGACTAATCAAAAACGGACATTTAGACGGTATCGTTCAGATATCGACTACTCAAAGCACTATAAAAAGGTCTTCTTACTGTTGAACTTTGGATTAGGAAGACATTAGTCAGTAAAAAATGTTGTTTTCTCTGAATCGTCTTCCTCTGGCATTAATTTATTCAAAGAAACCTAAAGGAAAGATTGTCGCTTTTGACTAGAAGCTCTCTCTGTCAGATTAATATACGTATAAAATTTGGACACTGTGATAGTATTTAATTGCATACTGATTTGTCTACTAGATACGTCACACAGTGAAACTGTATTATTTACCGGACGATATTTCGAACACAATTTATTGTTCATAATCATATTAATTATAACTACACAACTTAGAAACTTTAGTTTTATAGTTTTCTTTCTTCCTTCCTATTCATAGTACTATGAGAATTTTTCAACACCTACAGGTGTTGAATCATTAGTACTCCTTGTGTGTGGTTATCTCTTTTATGTAGCTGATTATATTGATTGAAATAGATGCACCATTTATGGACGTACTACTGGATAACATTCTGCTCAGCTATTTACAGTGGACCAACACAGGTTAATCCTTGAACACCGTCAGCATTAAGTAGTAGTAGTAGTATATATATAAATTAAATACTGGTAATCACTATTATACTGAACTGCACTCATCTTTTATTTCAGTTAACATTGTCTGTCTGGATTCAACATAGAACTTGGCACCGAAGTGCAGCAGTTCGAGTTGCCACGTTCCAAATAGCACACAGAGGTAGACAAGAAGATGAGTGAAGAGAATCAATACAGTCTGACAAGTATAAGAGTGAAACAGAATGGGTAATGGTAGTTAACAGTTAAAATTAGTTAACATCAGTTAACATTAGAATTAAAAAGGAGAATAAAGACTTACATGAATTTTGCATGAAAAAATCTCTTGAAATGAAATTGGGTTCAGTTGAGCAAATGTTAAAGCAAATGTCTCAATAAGAAGACGTTCATCAGGCGATTTTGAACTTGGTTGGCTATGATGAAGTGGAAATAGATGAGTGAATAAACAATAATTGAGTGAACTATTTAGTATTGACTTAAACTAAATGTTAGTTATTCAATTAATTTTTTTTCTCACCTTCTTAAATGTAACCGACCATCTCGGTTAACAAACTGTACAATATCTATTATACGCATACCATAGGTGAAATATTCTGTTAATACAACCAACTCATCTGGACTGAGCATTCGGGAAGCAAGAGACGGTTTCGATGCTGTTGAAGAACTTGCAGTAACACTGTTTGGTTGAGAAGTATCATGTGGGCACTGAATCATGCTTGTTACCATAGTACGAATGCCACTAATAAGCGCTTTGACTAGCGTACGAATATCTGTATAACTAAGTTGTGTTCTGGCTAGAGGTTCAACGACGCGAGGCTTCACATCAAAATTACAAAAGTGCAATAGAATAAAGATATTTGAAAAATTAATCACAAGACATAAATTAGTATAAGTGAGCAAGATTTAATAAATGTATGTATAAACTTAAGGGTCACATGAACTACAGATTTGTGCATAGGGCAACAATGATTCAGGAAGTTTCATCAAATTACAATTAAGCAGTTCGCAAAACTACAACTTTCATAAGAATATTGATTCATAATATTCACATTCTCAATACTCTCATTGTATTCGATACTAGCACTGGTCAGTAAGTAAATAACCACATCTAGGAATAACAGTATTATTATTGCTCCCTTGGGTTCCTAGTGGAACATAGGGCTTCAACTGCACGTCTCCATTTGCTTCTGTCTTCTGCTGTACTTTTCGCCTGCATCCATGTTAGTCCATATTCTTTCAACTCCTCTTCACACGATCTCCTCCATGTCACCCTTCACTGACGTCCCACACGCCGCTTCCCTTTCGGGTTCCACTCGAGGGCTTGACGCGCGATGTCACCCAGCGGTCTCCTCAGCGAGTGTCCGATCCATCTCCACTTTCTCCTGCATATTTGTTGGGCGATTGGTTCTTGCTTTGTTTGTTCCCATAATTCCTTGTTGGTGATTCTTTCCGGCCCGGCCATCTGATCTTCAGTATAGAGCGAAGACAGTTGTTAATAAAGGTCTGCAGCCTTTTGGAAATATTCTTTGTGACCCGCCCACCAAGTTTCTGATCCGTATAGAAGAACTGACTTTACGTTTGTATTGAAAATCCGACGAATTTTGTTGTTGATGCTGAGTGACGAAGATTTCCAGATTGATTTCAGGTTGATGAATGTGTTTCTCGCCTTCCCGATTCTCGCTCGATTTGACATCCTCGTCCGCTCCTCCTGTAGTTGAGACAATGCTCCCTAGATAAGTGAATGAAGTAACCTCTTTCAAATCCCTCCCGTTGATGGTGATTGACGTTGGATGTTGTTGCTGTTGTTGGTTGGTTATTTTCATAACCTCCGTCTTGTCTATGTTTACCTGGAGTCCTGTCTTTGCTGCTTCTTCGACCAGTTTGTCGGTTTTCGCTTGTAAGTCTTCGATTGTGTGTGACATCAAACATAAATCATCCACGCGCGAAATCCAGGTCTTCTAGGTTCTTCACGTCGGTCCAGGATATTCCTGTCTTCTCGTTTCCCACTGTCTGACGCATAATCCAGTCAGTCCACCACAATTAGGAATATCATTGGTGATAGTAAGCACCCTTGTCTGACTCCTGTGTTTACTCCAAACGCCTCGCTGAGTTTTCCGTTGTGGATCACTTGACATGTGCCGTTGTCGTACAGCTGTTGAATAAGGTTGATGAATATTTGGGGTACGCCGTAGTACTCGAGTAATTTCCAAATTACTTCACGATCAACGCTGTCGAAGGCCTTCTCAAAGTCTATAAAGTTGAGGTAGAGGTTTGATTGCCATTCCATGCTTTGTTCGTGATGATGATGCGTAGAGTTGCAATTTGGTCAGTACATGATTTGCCTTTCCTGAATCCAGCTTGTTCTGGTCGGAGTTCTGTCTCCAGTGCGTCCTTTAATCTCTCCAGGATGATGCGACTCAGGATTTTACTTGGCGTCGATAGGAGCATGATTCCTCGCCAGTTCTTGCAGAGTCCTAAGTCGCCCTTCTTTGGTAGTTTCACGAGGTAACCTTTCCTCCAGTCAGTAGGCACCTTTCCCTCCTTCCAGACCTTTTGCAATAATGGAGTCAGCATGTCTGCTGTAGTCTCTGGGTCCGCTTTCAGTGCTTCAGGGGGTATTCCATCTGGTCCGGCTGCTTTTCCAGCTTTCAGAAGCTTGATTGCGTTCAAGACTTCAGCTCTCGTTGGAGGATTGGTGTCAACTTGCAGTTGTGTGCGCGCTGTTGTTGGTATTTCTGGACGGGTTGCAGGTGATGGTCGGTTCAAGAGTCCTTTGAAGTGATCCGCCCATTGTTTAATCTGTTTTTCTTCCTTGGTAATTGGGTTCCCTTGGCTGTCTTTTATAGGTTTCGCTTGTGTTGGTCTCTTCCCGGATAGAGATTTGGTTATCTGATATAGTGTCCTCAGGTCCCTTTTGCCTGCTGCCTTCTCAGCTTCAGTGGCCAGGTTGTCGTAGAATCGTCTTTTGTCCTTCCTAGCACTCTTCTTCACTTCTTTGTCCAGTGCTTTGTAAGTTGAGCTCATCGTCTCCTTCTCCTGTCCGTCCTTGCATTGAATCATTTTCTCTTTCACCATTCTCCTCTCTTCTATTAATTTCCAAGTGTCCGTTGAGAGCCATTCCTTGTCTTGTCTCTTCTTTCTTCCTAGAACCGTTGAACACGTTTCGTTGAGAATCGCCTTCAGAGACTTCCAATGTTCTTCCACGCATGATTCTTCAGTGATGTCGCGTAGTGTTTCCTGCTTTGCTCTGACAGTTGCAGTGAAAGTGTCTTTTGTGGTTGTGTCCTTCAGTAATTGAGTGTTGAACTTGCATTGTGGCCTATCCCCAGCTATCCTCGAGGCTTTTAGTTTCACCTTGAAAGTCCCTTCTACTAGATAGTGGTCTGAACCCACATCTGCTCCTCTCCTTGACCTTGTGTCCAGTAGGCTCCGTCTCCACTTTCTTGAAATTGAGATGAAGTCTATTTGGTTCTTGGTGTTTCCATCTGGTGAAATCCATGTCGTCTTGTGTATATCCTTGTGTTTGAACACACTACCACCAATCACCAAATCATTGAAGGCGCAGAAGTCTGAGAAGAGTTCACCATTGTCGTTCATTTCGCCGAGGGCCTCACGACCCATGGTGAGTTCTCTTCCTGTGTTGTCTCCTCCCAGCTTCGCATTCATGTCGCCCATCAGGATTTTGATATCGCCATTTGGGACGTTGTCCATTATTGCTTGTAGTTGTCTGTAGAACGCCTCCTTCTTCTCTTGTTCTGAGACGTTTGTAGGCGCATAACATTGAATGACTGTAACTTTCCTTCCTTTTGAGTTGAACCTGGCTGTCATTATCCTGGAGGAGATTGGTTCCCACTGCATGAGAGCTTTGGTTGCTGTTGGTGACATCATGATGGCCACTCCCTCGGTGTGCTCATGGTTGTCCTCTGGGTGGCCGGAATAGATTACTGTCTCTCCAGTAGGTAGTTGGCACCTTCCAGTTCCGTTCCATCTGCTCTCGCAGATTCCCAACACTTCTATTCTGTACCTTCTCATTTCAGCGGCTATCTGGGCAGCCTTTCCAGTTTCGTACATTGTACGAACATTCCAGGTACCCATCCTTACTTTTGCTTTCATCGAAAGAAGGCACATCGGCTGACTGGCTTCCCGAAGGCTTTCACCAGCCTGCGTCATTTCACTTCCCCGATTCCAGCGAAAAGTAAGGCTATTGCTTATGTTTTTAGAATTTTTAATATATTTATTCGTTGAAGTTTCTGTAGCGATTTGGTTGTTTTACAGGGGTGGAGTTGCTAGCACCACGCCCCAACCCTCCCTCTTTACCCGGGCTTGGGACCGGCGAGAAAACTAGTAAGCTAGTAGCCTAGCAAGCTAGTATCTGGCGAGGAATAACAGTACACAAAGGAATATGTGCTTATTCACAGGTTCGGAATTAGTACTGTAGAAGTTGAGGAACAACCCAGATTTCTTCAATAGGCAGTGCCACATACATTGTTGCTATCAACTTGATTTACAGCTACGATCGCCAACTTGAACCATTTTACAGTAATATTTGGTTCTATGTTGATCGTGTACCTCTACTACTCGTAATCGTCACGGATTCTTTTCTTTAATTTCGTATCACACTGATGAAGGTCTGTATCTGAGTATTATATGCAATTCCGTCAGACAACACCTCTTGAATTACTACCCTATAACCAACTGCATTACTGTACAGAATTACACAGTTATCGAATGTAGTCGAAGCATTAATCATCAGGAGAATTCAGTGAAAATTAGTTCCTAACATAAAATTTGGTCAAAAACCTGATGATGTAAAGCCCAAAAGAATAAAAAGATGAAAGATTTCCACTGAAATTGTTCGACAAATGACTTAACAACAGGCGAACGTTCAATACTTACACAAATTAACAGAATTTATAATGCAGTAAGTTATACATCAAAATCAGACCAACTCTGAAATCTTTCCCAGAAAAAGTTTAATAACTTAGAACCAGAAGAACATAATGTGGTTTGAATAGTGGAAAAGTGCATACAGAGAGAGAGTAGAACTCTTGTTACTTTTCCAAAAAAGTATGAAGTTTACGACTGACTGATTTTTTAATGACTGACTGAATTTCAACATACAACTTCGGATGAAAGTAAAAGAGTTCAAGTTGCCACATTCCATGTAGTACACAAAGTTAGACAACAGAAAAAAAACAGAAAGATATTCAAAGCAACTAGAATGAACAGATATGCCAAGTAGGAAGAACGGAACGATCTAGTAGAAATCGGAGATCACAAACAGTCAATACATATACACCATGGAGGCAGGTTTTCAGGGATATTACCAACAGTCTCAAAACACTGCTTCTTAGCAGGCTAACGATCACAAACAGCGAGACAGACAGTCTACACCTATCTCTACATGGCTCAAACAAACTCTCAAAGACTTCATGGATTGGTGGTGACAGGTCAAAATTTCACCAGTCTTAACTCTTTCCCAACCCAATCCTTTGCCAGCTTACATTGCCCGACGAGGAATATGATACCTCCTCAGTATGACCAATACGTGTCTTAGCTATCTCAACTCGTGTAACTTCACAACCTCATCAGTCAACTTTCGTTCCTCACCTAGCTAACACTCTACGTCCCAATATTGCTCATCATATAACACCATTTGTTGAAATCATAAGTATCAACACTTCATGAGATATAAAAGAATACATGGTTTACAAAAAACAAATACTATGTCCTAGTTCCTAAAAGTGAACTGGACATACCAGTGACAAACACGAACACCTGTTCAGGTACAAATTCAATTGTAAAGAAACCAAGACATACCTCATTTGTGTATGTATAACACCATTCAAAGTGACCACAGTGGTTTTTTATCAAGGATAAGATAGTAGTAGTTTTCCTGATATATCAGATGTGTAAGAATCTCCTAATAATGAATTCAGATGATGTCCGTATCTCAAATGGTGGTTCGTCGTTCTGACTTAAAGATGACATCAAAACGTCTCTCCAACTATTGACTTCGAGGTGTTATGAAGTATCAGTACGTAGGTGACTTTTGTTGAACCACCTCAGAATCCTTCACAAGATGCAGTACAAAATATATTTTTATGTATTCGTCATGATGACTCTGAACACCACGAATTTTCAATCAGTTGCTTTCTTTTCCTTCACTATATCTCTCTATTTCTGTAGTAATATATCTGTTGCCTTATTTCTCGTAATGATTAGAAATGTGTCGACTAGAGCTAATGCACTTTTCTGCACTGGTGTTAAACTAACTACATCTGTGTCTTGATAAAAAACCAACCTCACCTAGCACTCTACGCCTAAGTTCAATATTTTAAACCTTAGTATGCCATTTAACATGGGGGAAAGAAGGCAAACATATGTGGTTAGAGAAAGCTGTCCTTTCCGTATCTTCCATTTTCAATGGCCATGTGTCACGGACATATAGATGGACAGAGTGAAGTGCTGCATAGTACATACATCATTTCATCGATTGGTGGATATCACTTCTGGCCAGAGATGACTTTAATTGTCAAATATTATACTAAACAAGTCATTTACTGATATCTGGAATATTTGCAGCACTATTGATTGAAATCCATTGAGATATAGTATCTCATTAATAGAGATACAGTTTGTCATGATTTATTGGAATTTCCATTATAAGGACTCATAGATCCAACTATTTACGCCACGATAACAAACATAGGAACTGTTGCTCAGGCTGGATTAGGCGATAGACTTCCAACCACTGGACCGCGGGTTCGAATCTTACCAAAACTACTGAGGTTTGGATAGCCACGTAATATAATAAACCCTTTCTTAGTAGGTGTTGTCTTTTGCAGAGTGCGAAGAAATGCGAGTGTTTGTAGGATATTACTAACAAACGACTAGTAGTTTTTACCATTCACCTCTTTTTTTTCGTTGAATATTTTACTGAAGATCTGCACTACCAGATACATACGTCAATTTTTTTCATAATACAATGAGTAAAAACGAATGAATCTATATTCTCAGTGCAACCACAATATTCAACTTACAAAGAATAAAAGTGGTACAGCATCAGTTATGAAAAAAATTTAACTAACTTCTTGAGCTTTTGATACATCGGTGCTCGAAATGGGAACATTTGTAAAATCTGAAGCAGAAGGATTTTTGTCATTAAATGCCCCAACATCGTTAACTTCACTGGAGAAGGAAGGTAGATTGGCAAATAGATATGCGTGTATGGACCTTGGTCGGTGTTTTGCAGGATTGGATGTAGCATCTTCACTAGTTTCTGGCACACTATTACAAACAAATATATAGTTTTTATTCTTTATGTATAGTCTTAAATGCGATTACGAAATTATGGAAACGGATGTTCTATTCATCAAGTTACTGGAATACATATATATATATATATATATATATATATATATATATATATATATATATATATCCACGTCACTTTTAATGCAAATAACGTTAGTTTGCTTGCTGAACGTGAAACTCTACCGGACATACGCAACAGGACTATTAAATAATTTGTTTGACGTTGAAACACCACCCAAACTACGTAGGTTCAGATAGCTGGGTAGTATATACGAAAACCCCAATCACGACTTAGACTACACAGCTCACATTGTTTAAAACTAACCTAATCTGGTTTGTTAAAAACTACAAGAACAACAAAATTTAGATGCCTTTAAAATTAAGCAGTGAATTAAGTTTCACTATTGGAAAACTACTTCATTAAATCCTATTCACGATATGATTTCGGCGAGAAAGTAAGCAAAAACCAACTTCAATGACACCCAGTTTTTACTCAATAAGTTGGTGGAACAATGGACTCATGAAGTTGGACAATTGATGGCTGGAGAAAGAATGTCAATCAAATCAACTATTTCCAGTGAAAGAATTCCACTGAGGACAACTTCGTACAAATTAGATTAGCTAATCAAAACACCACTAACTTGGTTTATTATTAATCTTTAAAGTGGAAGGTGAAACTTACCATGTAGATTCCAGAGCAGGTATGCAGTGATCTGCTACAACTTTAGCCTTGAGTACACACAAGCGTAATGCTTGCAAAAGCAATCGTCTTTCTGACCCAATAAAATGTGCATCTTCCGCATTATTGTTGTTTGCTGCCGATGCTCCCTGATTAGAAGACGTTGAAGAAACTGCTCGGTGTTTAATGCACTCAACCAAATTCAGTATCAAACGTAAACTCATTTGCTGAATAGAAAATGGGAGCGTATTATCATGCATATTTCGACCATAGACATCAATCGCACGAGCAATTTTCGAAAGACTAAGGTGACTCCTTATATGATGAGTAAGATCCGCCAATGTACTATAGGCTAATGGCCTAAAAGATAAATCAAATTAACGTAGGTTTATAAACTCAATGACTTCAGTAAGACTGAAAAAAAATATGTAAGTGAAAGTCGTCACTTTTCTATGGGCAAATGGTTTAACATCTAAAACAATGTGTTTCTAAGATAATACTGCTGGTCGTGTGGATCATATTCAACTTGAAAACACCAAATTTGCAAATCAAACTTTATTAATTGGATAAGAATGCATAAGCAGTGTTGGTTGTGGAAATTTTACCAGCTAAATTTACTAATTATTTTGAAACCAAAATGGATGCCATATTCACTGTTGGAAGGATTATTTAGATCACATAAATCTAAGAATAAAAAGACAATAACACGGTATAGTGGTACACAGTACACTTATTATGTGTGTAAACCTAGTCATTACATACTACAGTCGGTATCACTGTTGCATCAGTGACACTATTTCTCAACTCACAATATGACTGACTGACTGACTAACTGAATTCCAACATCACAAAAAGGAAACATAATATAACTTGATACAGGTTTCGCACTATTACAAGAAAGGTTATATCACAGTTGTAGGATTTGACAACGAAACTGTCAAACAACTTCGCTAAGAAAGACTCAGTTACCTATTAATCTTTACATCATCATCTTCCATGAAAATTTTATTATCACCATATCATATGCTTTTGGAAAAAATACGAGTCCTTTTTTAATCAAGCTGGCCATTAGTATACAAATTAGTACACAAATATTATGAATAAAAAGAACTGTAAAAGTTATCACCTTAAAGAATCACGAATTGTATACCCTTGTCCAATTAGAATCTCTTCATCCATTAAATCATCCAGAACTTGCAGGAATTCTAAATATAGAAACAGGGAATGCAGAACTGGTTAGCAGCGAAAATGTTTCATACGATACTTAGACTATTAAGTAAATGAATAGAAACTTCGAACAACTGAGTCACTAGCTAATAGTGTTAAGCGATAGAAACAACTTCAGAAGACATTAGATTTTAGATTTTATTCATAACCGTTCGCACCATGAGTTATTTAGCTACTGAAAAAGAAAAATTAATGATACATAGATTCATGAATTGTGTTTCAAAGTGAGCTTTTAGGATTTCGTTTGGTGAGGCGGTGTTACTCAGGCCAGAACAACTGATTGTGCATTTGAAGAAAAAAGTCTAATAACAGGTTCGCTGGACGAAATGTTCCCTGCCCTTATTTACTCGTGAGAAGAGGACGGCTGAAGAGATATATGAATTTTCTAGGCATAAAGATACTTTTCTAAGATAAAACCTGTTCGAATAATTCCAAGTAAACCATCTCCTTTTAAATATGCACTAACATGTAGTAGGCAAGTGGCATTTTTCTTGCAAATACCTATTAAGAACGTTACGTACTGCTCAATTTTAAGATCATAGAGATTTATAATAAATAACAATAGCAATCAAATCAGAAATGTGAGAAATAGTAAACAAATAGTAGCTATGCACATATCTTCATCAAACCGTTCTACAAATCAGAACTCTGCGGGGTGAAGTCCTCACACCAACATTTATAATAATAAAATGACTTACTTGGACGTATTTCTTGTGCACTTAGAATGTGACGTGCAGCAATGAAAAATTCCTTACGCATATTAGTTACTGAAGGTGGACAATTGGCTAACAAGTTCATCATGCCTTGCACAAGAGTAGCAGAATGACGTTCGACTGAATCCTAAAACACAGAGAAATTAAAGCAATTATCCCAGATACCAAAACCCTATATAGTCACTCAATATTTTCTATATGCATCATAATAAAAAGAAAAATTAGCAAGGAAACAACAATACAAAGATAATGAATAAAAGAGGTTGTCGACGTTACACAATTCCATTTTTTAACAAAAAAAGGTCACATACAACTTACACACAAAACCAGTTAAATTAATGTATAATAGTTGACATACTTGGTATATTTTAATGACATAGGCAAGGAATGACAAGGTTTTCACTTGAGCAGCCATGAAATCAATAAACACCTCTTGAGAAAAATTAACACTTCCCCTAAAAAATTAAAAAGAACTTTTATCTTCGGAAATATGAACAGTTTGATTACTTATAAAGTGGCTTTAAAGAATGATGAACAGAAGGCTCTGTGAGGCTGAAAATATTTACTAAATATGTTAATATGAAGTGAACAAGACTACTGAGGCCAGAAATAAAGTATATAGTGAAAAAACACAATGTACATTAAAAAATTCAAAAGCCTTACACTGATGGTACAATTTATAAATGATAATATCTTTTTGTCTGAGTGTTGTCACCACCTCTTTCTTTATTGATAAACAAAACACTATCTGAAAAAATCAATGTAATAGATGTCTATTTGTAAGTAGGCCGCATCATAAGTCTACTGTAAGACCACTGGGTGTATTCGTAGCACTATCCACATATGATGACAACTATGCCAATTATAATTACTAATGATAGACAAGTCAGACAAATAGGTTTTAGACTAGCAATGACCTACGTGTTTATGCAGGTTTCATGCATACCTATTCGAGATAAGATTTAAAGTGCAGTAGGACTTAAAAGCTAAAACTTACAGATGGGAAGTGAGAAAAATGAAAAATGTTCACCAGGACATTAAACAGAAAAAACATCTTTTCAGTAAATTCATTTTGATATATATATATATATATATATATATATATATATATATATATATATATATATATATATATATATGTAGAGAGAGAGAGAGCTCAATTTAACACAGTAACGTAGGAAGATGAAAAGAAATAATTCTCAATATGATATGAAACTTTGGATATGTAACGGAATATGAATATAAGTCACAAGAGGCACAGAAACCAAAATAATAACAAAATAACTGTGTAATATATTAACTATTTTTCATGGAGTCAGAGGCAAAAAGGATGACCATAGAAAAAGTGAATATGGAAAGTATAAAGTGAACGAGTAACCAAAAAAAAGAGAAGCAACAGGTAAGAAACCTAATACTCATAGCAACTTTATACCTTAAAACAGCTTTATCTGAACATTGACTTCTCAAAGCACCTTGCGAGATCTCATATAGTTCATAGGTCGAGTGAATTCCGTTTCAGTTTTTGAGTGAGTAAGTGGTAAGTCAGTTCAGATACGGCGACAAGGGATGAGATAATTAATTAGCGCGTCTGACTGAAGCAGTTACCTTTCTGCAGCCAAGCTGGGTAGTGTTCTCAAACACGTTTTGAAGGAATGCGCATAGAATGACTTAGAGACGTAGCTCCACTATTGTGTACGCGCTTATACATATGCACACTGAAGTAGTCACACTTTGGAGTTTTTTCCTCAAGCTGATGAAGAGCATTGGGTGACCAGAGAATATCACTCAGCATCGCTAAAAAGTCTAGGTTCATGTATCACTTTTTATGGCAAGGAACTGACTTGTTTTTGGCTATGGGGTTAATAGTCATTCGAAACAAGCCAGAGATGAAAAATAAATACAGACCTCAGTTACAGGTGGCGGCTTATTAATTATATCAATACTGTGAGATAGGTTTTGCTTCACACCTATGTTGCGAATGTTCAAGAGGTTAATGTAAGCAGCTAGAAGCACCGCTACTTCTTTAGTCATCTGGTAACTAAAAATAGTGATAAGGACTGCACAAAAAACCTACGATTGAGTCATTCGTATATATATATATATATATATATATATATATATATATATATCATTAGCAAATCATACACAATCTATGGGGTTACTAAGTACACTTATAGATTCATGATATAAAAACATTACAAAAAGTGACTTACTTTTGTTCCTCTGTCGGTTTGATGTTGATGAAATCCATTATCAGTGGTATAAAATCTGAAACATTCTGATGAATATGTTGCTTGAACAACTGGTACATTAGGACAACAAGAATAGGAATTTCTTGCATAACTTTAAGGGAAAATCGTGATTTTGGCAGAATATGATACTAAAAATGTTACTTAATTAACTTTGCCACTTACAATCATTAAAGAACCGTCAGGTTTAAGTTCCTGAGTGTATACGTTAGTAACAGTAAACGCATTTAGAACCTCTGCTTCAATATCCACATCAGTGATGGAAGGAACTTCTATTTTCATTTTAGGCTCGAAAATATCAAGCGCTCGGAGCTTTAGATCACGATAAACTTCTTTAACAAACTCCAAAAATCGAGAAACCTAAAAATATCAAGAACTATATTGATTACTAACATCATTTGAGAACGACGGTCGGTAGAATTTATGGATATCAATTATTGATTTGATACACATTAACACATTATCCTCATTTTCAACCTGTAGGTGCTGGATTAAATAAAAGATCTATACCTCAACCAGTTTGAACATCGTTTCAAGAATAGATCGAGCTAATGGTCTTAAATGGTCACTATTAGGAATCTTCTGAATAATTTCTAGGCATATACGACGTAAGTGCTGAGCGTCAGACTCTTGAAGATTCACCGGCCTCGTTGACAATAAAAAGTTCTGAATCTTGTCATGAATGATAAAGCTGAGGTCATGGACCTCTCTCTCAGATGAGACATTCTAAAACTTTACTAACGTGAATGAAAACTTACAACTAAGCATTCACATATTTCCTGGCCAATTTGTAACTTTTCTTCCAGTGCTACAGAAAAATATACCGTTACGTAGTTCAACAAACCAATGTTTTCATTGAACAGACTTTCAAGCCACTCTTTTAGTACTGTGCATACATTGCCAGGGCTCATCGGTGTGACAACACCGAAGAACAGTACCTCACGTGCTGAATTTCCCGCGCGTGAACTAAAAAGTGAATATACTCTTTGCTTTATCACGTGACTGTGGTCTCTCCTTCGATTTCATCTGATATTCCGTAGGTGCAATGTAACTTGAAAAATTTGATAAGGGCCTATTATTTCAGCACGCTACATCAGCTGAATTACATAAAACTCTCATTTATCTGATTTTTCTAACCAGGAAGTTGTGAAACTTACGGTAATTCGTTTACCTACGAACACTGAAACTGTGGATATAATCTTGTTGGCCATCAATGCTCACAACTAAAGGTTTGGCACTTTGTGATTGTTTAACGCTGACTAATATCTATAAATGTATGTGTTATTGGGTTTACATGCCCAGTTTACCCAAGTCAGTGTGTCCATGGATTTGACACTATTTTTGTTAACTGTATTTGACAGCGATATTACCACAATGGCTTTTGTTGTTGCTGTTGTCACTGCCTTTCCTGTTCCGTTTACTGTTGATGTTTTTATTGCTGTATTACTTGTCTTATGGATTCTAAAGGGAGAAAACCACAAAATCGATTCTCTGTAATCTACGTATTTATGTAACGACTCCCTTCTAAGGAAGGAGGCTAGAAACCCCAGCCTGTATACAAAACTCAAACAGAAACTTCAGTACACTGTGTATAAAGAGAAGTCTTCCACTTCATTGCCTACTGAAGCTGGTGTCCCTCAAGGAGCTGTCCTTTCCCCTTTTCCTTTTTCTTTCTTCTTACATGACTTGCCTCACTGTGATGAAATAAACTTTCTGAAGTACGCTGATTTAACAGTTTCAATGGATGTTAACTCCCAGCTAGATTGTGCCAAAATAAATAGCTTACTGTCGGCAGTCAGTAAACGGGCTGACTGTAACGGTCTTAAACTGAATCCTTCTAAATGTCAAACTGTTAATTTCAGCTTAAGATGTGAAAGACAGTTAAAAGGAGTCATCGATTCTCATGACAATTGTAAGATTTACGACAATGATATAGGAATCAAATCAGAAATTAAGTATCTTGGACTCATTTTCTCTTCTGATCTCTCCTGGTCTTCCATGTCTCAGCGATCTCCTGTAAAATATTCCACCTGACATTTTATATTAAGAAGTCAAGGCACTCGGGTATAACTCAACCCCTCCTCTTACAGTTCATAAACTCTTATATCCTACCTATTCTTCTTTATTGTTCACCCTTATTCTATCCTGGTTTGCTTAAAAGGGCTATGTCACAATTCTTAGAATGCTGAAGACGGTCAGTAGGGTGAGTGGTGTCCCAGTGGACCACACGGTTAGTGTTGTTATCGATAGGCACTTGACTTCGTGCAATAAATTCGCTAGAGGGATTTTGTCTGACTTGGAGCATCCGCTTTACCCTCAGCTTTCACCTTGCATCTCCCCAGGCAGAACAAGAGGTAACTTCAGAAAACTGTATGCTCGCATCCATCCATCCTTCTGTACCTTCAAGTTTTACTTTTACTATTTCTATTATACTTATGGTCCTGTTGCTTCTTTGTTTTACTCTCATAATTGCAAACACCGACTTATCTCTATGACTGCTGTAATTTTTGTTTTTCCCCTCACCATATCATGTAAAGCTAACGTTATATCAAATATTTTGAGACATGCTAGGATTTCTATACCTCGTTGACAATACTGTGTGAAACAAGCCGACGGAAGTTTTCACTCGTATTATTATTATTACCCCAGCTGTTATCATTATTATTATTTCCATTTTATATGCTGCATGTTTTTGACATCTCAAATGTAAATATGGAAAATTTTCTGTGTGATTAATTTTATTTATGATTTGAGGAAATTAGATGCAATATTGTGATTAATGCTGAAAATTCCATTCTGTATCACAAATACTGTTTTTGGAATAAAGTAAACCATTATTATTATGTTTAACTTAGCAATTTACAACCAGAAGTTTATATCGTGTAAAAATGCGTCTAATATGTGGAAACTTTTTAAAGAAATTACTGGTGGTAAGCAGATGAATAGTATTCCTTATTCCTTTGATGTTTGCACACTAAACAAGTCTTTCATATCTTCTCCCACAAATGCCAAACTTTCTAGTGTTACAAGTGCTAATGAAACCTGCTTCCCTCGTTTCAATACAAATGATGTTCAAAAATATCTCCAGTCTCTGAACCCTTCTTGTAGCCTGGACCCAGATGGTTTGCCTAGTGTTATTCTTAAAAAATGTGCAGACATCCTGTGATATCCTCTTATGGACATATTTAACGAATCTTTCTCCAGAAATCTCGTGCCAACCGTTTGGAAGGACATCAAAATTGTACCTATCCCTAAGTTGCCTACTGGAGCATGTTTCAAATTTAGACCTATTGCTATTACGTCTCCTTTTCTAAAAGCTATGGAAAAGTTACTCTTACTTAATCTTCAACCTTCACTTAAAGCCTTTAACGATCCTAAACAATTCGCTTATAAACACAGCAGAAGTACTTTAGATGCTGTTGCAGTCTTGTACAACAACATTGTCTCCAGCTTAGTCAAGGGGGCTAAATTTGTTCGCTGCACCTTCCTAGATTACACATCTGCTTTCGACTCAGTACCTAGGGACATTTTGTCAAACAAGCTGGCCGAAACTCAAACTGACTGTTGGGATGTCAAATGGCTGAATTCTTATTTCTCAGGAAGAAAGCAGTACACCGTATGTCAGGGAAAGTCGTCCACTTCATTGCCTACTGAGGCTGGTGTCCCTCAAGGTGATGTCCTTTCTCCTTTCCTGTTTTCTTTCTTTTTGCATGATTTGCCTCACTCTGATGAAATGAACTTTGTTAAGTGTGCCGATGATCTAGCTATTTCAACGTCTGTTAACTCCCAGCTTGACTGTGCCAAGATGAACAGCTTTCTATCAGGAATTAGCAAATGGTCCTCGTGTAACGGCCCAAAACTAAATCCTTCCAAATGCCAGACTATTAATTTCAGTTTCCGATGTAAACGAAAGTTAAATGAAGTTGTTGGTTCTTATGACCCCTGCGAAATTGATGACACTGATTGTCAATCACGTCTCACAAACCGTTAATGCCCAGCTCTCGCTACGCTCGAGCCCACGCTGTTCTTCGAAGATTTCGGAAACGCTTAGTTATAACGGACGAGAAAACCAAAACACCGATCTGCCGCTTGAGATTTGTTTATTGTTACACCAACATATAAAAGGAATAAGCGAACTAAGGTTTCTGACGATGTTTCACTCTTCTTTCTGAACAGCGACCGATGAGACGATGACTGTCGTATTGATGCCTCCGCGAAAATCGGAGAAGTTGATTTTGAGCAAACAACCAAGAATTGATCGTTCAATCTTCAACTCCATTGACACTGATATAGAAATGAAGTCTGAAGTTAAGCATCTTGGATTAGTTCTTTCTTCTAACCTATCCTGGTCCTCCCATGTTTTAGCGATTTCTAAAGGATTATTTCGTCTGACTTTTTACATTAAGAAGTTAAGGCATTCAGGCATAACCCAACCCCTCCTCTTACAGTTTGTCAACTCGCGTATTTTACCTATTCTTCTTTACTGTTCACCCTTATTCCTTCCTGGATTGCTTAAAAAGATTATGTCGTACTTCGTAGAACTCTGAAGACTGTCAGTAGGACGAGTGGTATCCTATTGGGCCATATCGTTGACATTGTCACTGAAAGGCACTTGATGTCATGCAACAAATTTGCCAAAGGAATTTTGTCAGACTCTGAGCACCCACTCTACCCGCAGCTCCAACCTTGTGTCTCCTCAGGTAAAACAAGGAGTCTTTTCAGAAGAATTTACGCACGTACGTCTAAGTACAAAAATTCCAGTATACCATATTTGGCACGTACTTTATGTGATGAAAACAGTGTCAGGCATGAACTAACTAACCTTCTTCACACTACTAAATAAACCATTTCTTCCACCCTTACAGTACCAAACTTGATTGTTATTGTATTTCTGATATTTGCAATCCTATCAATTTTTTGATTTTATTTATTTATTTTTCATAATTGTGAACATTAACAGAATATTAGATTCAATATTTTATAGTAACATGCTAAAATTTTCAAACTAAATAGAAACAAACTAACTCTTGTTATTATTATTACGGTGGTACGTTCTAAATTGGTGACATTTTTGCACGTGTTTGCTCTGAAATTTATTTACTGCTTATTGTCATATAATTCTTGAAATTATGGTCCAAATCTCTAAAAAACGTGTTCGTAGAAACACAATTGTTTTAGATAGTGGCTCAAATTCGGTTATAACTGCATTACCGCCTGGTAATACAGTATCAACTACTAGCTCTCAAAATGGTTTGAGTGCAGATCTCACTCCTGTGATACAGGTGAAAGATGTTCTGTTAGAGAACTCTGAGTTCTGTAAACTAAACCTCCTTTTGAAAGATATGCAGAGGCAAGTAAGTGAAATTCAGAAAAAATTAGATCAGTTTGATAGTATGTCACTGCCAATCTCAAATACCACGGAGAGCCGTTCTGATATTGGCCAGGTTAAGTCTTTACTGGATGTAACTCAAAATAAGCTTTTGAATTTAGACCCAATAGCCTGTCTTTTAGAAAAGCATCCTAAAATATCTCCAGACAACCTAAATAAAGCTGAAAATCTGATTGACTGCTTGGCTACGGAGGTGATGAAGCGTATAACCTCTTCTCACCAAGCTATAGTTTACAACGTCCCAGATTCTCTGCCCCTGAAAACTGTAAGACACAAAATCCTGATTTGTTGCGGCATGGCTAGTGTTCCATGTGAATGCAAACGACTTCGTAAAAAGTCTAACCAGGCTAATTGCCCAATCATTTTTAAATTCAGTAATTCCCTTGATGCTAGTAAGTTTACTAAATGTCAGGATCACTTAAGACTGAATAGCAGTTATAAGTCTATAACCGTAGCTCAGGATAAAACACCGTGTCAGCGCAGAATAATGCGTAGTAATAACCTGGTCACCTCCTCTAGCTTTGATTTACCAAAAAGGATCGTGCACAGCAACAGACACCTAGTGCTGAAACTAGCATTCAGCAAACTACACAACAACCACACCTGCCAATGGAACTAGGAACTGATTTAGATACCAGTACCCCTGTAAATAAAGCCTCATCGAAAGATGTTAAAATGACTAGAACTTCTGCAAGTTGTTCTAAGAAATTTCCCCCCAAACGTAGTAACCTCACCACGATGAACAAATTTCGCAGGGTTGAGACTAATGATGGGGAAGAATACTTTGTATTCAATAAGCCTGCTGAGAGTAAGAATGCCAACAAACCATCACTTGTTACGAAAAACTCCTCTCGAAACATAAGTATATCTGGAGGTGTTCCGCATGCTCCACCTTATAGAAAGTCAGGCTCCAAGACTCCTAAAGTCTTGCAGCCAAAGCACCTTCCTTCACAATTCCCTTTAAGTTATAAAAACAACCCGAAGGTGTATACCGGTATGACGAATAGCAGTTGGATGGGTAGACCTTTTGATGCTATGCCTTTTAACCGTCAACCTAGGCCCAACCTGTACTACCCTTATATCCAGGAACACATGGTAAATTTTCCAGGTGTCCCGAATCACTGGTACGACCCATGGCACCTAGGACCACCTCATTGCACACCAACCCCGATGTACAGACACCCAGTCCGACCTCCTTTTCATTCATAAATTCTTGCGGTGCTGACGCACAAATAGATTTAGGTTATGGTGACATTTTAAGCCAGTTTGTAGTATCCCGTGACTTATTCACGATATTGCTAATTAATGCACGTTCCTTAATCAATAAGATATCTGAACTAAGGACATTATTATTAGTCGCCAAGCCTACTGTAGCTCTGATTACTGAGTCATGGTGCTCATCCTCTGTACTTGATGTGCATATAGGTATCGATGATTACACTGTACACCGTGCAAACAGAGATTGCAAGCGTGGTGGAGGATGTCTCATATATATACATAGCTCATTTGTAGTCAGTAAGGTGGAAGATGAAACAATGAATAATGTACCTGACTCACTCTGGGTTGTCTTACATGGAGATAAGTACAAACTTCTCATAGGCTGTGTTTATCGAGCACCAAGCGCAACAAAAGAAACTGATGCGTTATTAGCTAAATCGTTTGCACATGCATCCTCGTTTAGTGCTAATTACAAAATAATTGCAGGGGACTTCAATCTTCCAGAAGTCAATTGGCTAACTAGTTCCGGCCCCCAACGCTTCGACGAATTACTTGCCACTATAGACTGTTATGGATGGCAACAACACGTCCAGACACCTACTCGTGGTGACAACATGTTGGACCTTGTTTTTTGTCATGACACAATCCCAGTATCCACTATGTTGGTAATAGATTTTCCAGTAGTGACCATAGAATGGTACTCTGCTCTCTGCCTTTCTCACCACTAAATACAGGAAACAAACAAGACTCAGGAAGCACAATATGTCGTAGTTACAAATATACAGACTGGGGATTAGTCCAAGAACTTATTCGACTCTGTCAATGGGATGACTATTTTACCACTGACTCCCTGGAGGCCTTAGTAACCCTGTTTTACAGGAATGTTACCCTTTGTCTAGATACAGTTGCTCCAAAGAAAATAGTGAAATTAAGTAGACACCGAACTGAATATATTCCAAGGGCACACCGTAATAAGTTAAGGAAGCTGAAGAAACAGTACTATTCCACTAAGGACATATCACTATTGCTCTCAATCCACGAGTCTCTTGAATCTATCAAGCGCCTACGCTCTCAAAAGGACCTCGACGAAGAGTTAACGGCACTTGAAAGTACCTCCAAAGTTTATAACTTAACGGCACTTCTTAAAAAACGAATGCAGTCGGCGAGGGAAATCCCATACTTACTTCACGACAAAGTAATCTACAATGAACCTGCCACTATCTGTGAACTTTCAGTGATTGGTTTGCAAACTTTAGTTTAGAAACACATATGCCTGGTGAAACCGCTCCCCTTACTATCTCTTCCCTTGAAAGCATTGTGTTCACTAATCAGTTAATAGTACAAGCAATTAAAAGCCTTAAACCTTCCACTAGTACGGGACCGGATGGCCTCGCTTCGATAATTTTCAAAAACAGTGGGTGTGATATACCCTGTTACTTCTTAAATTCTTCTCAATATCTATGGACACTGGCACTTACCCTAGTGAGTGGAAAACTAGCTTCATAATTCCACATTACAAATCTGGTGATAGGGCAAACGTCCGCAATTACAGACCCATAAATATAACCCCAGTTATCTCACGAATCATGGAGAAAGTTGTAAAAGATCAATTGTCAGACTACCTAATTAGGGAAGATCTTGTTACAAGGTCTCAACACGGATTTCTCAAAAATAGATCCTGCGTTACTTGCCACTTCGACTTTTTCAACTGCATCACTAGTAGTCGCGAAGCACGTAAGCTAGTCGTTGTTCTCTACTTCGATATATCTAGGGCATTTGACATGGTATCTCACAGTATTCTCTTTGAGAAGCTGTACTCTTGTGGAATTCGCAACCCATTACTGAACTGGTTAAAATCATTTCTAAGCAACAGGGTACAAATAACCAAAGTTGGATCTGTATTGTCTCATCCTAGGCAGATCTCAAGTGGGGTCGTGCAAGGTAGTGTCCTAGGTCCACTTTTATTCACAGTCTACATTAACAGCATTTGCAAGTGCTTCACCTCAGGTAAACCATTCCTATATGCTGACGACCTCAAAGTCGTCTACTCCTGCTACACTCATGAATTAAGCGATATGGTTACTAAAATACATCTTGAACTAAGTAGTCTCGCAACATGGTGTGCTGAATCCTGTCTAAATTTTAACATTGACAAATGCGGCTGGATTTGTATCGGCAACAGTAACCTTGATCTAACTCTTGAAATAAATGGGCGAAAACTAGCTAAGCTCAACTCAGTCGTAGATCTCGGTATTAGATACTCTAGTAACCTAACGTTCGCTGAACAGACTGATTATGCCAGACGTAAAACGCGAAGGCTGATAGGATGCATAACACGCTGTCAATGGAGTTGAAGATTGAACGATCAATTCTTGGTTGTTTGCTTAAAATCAACTTCCTCAATTTTCGCGGAGGCATCAATACGACAGTCATCGTCTCATCGGTCGCTGTTCAGAAAGAAGAGTGAAACATCGTCAGAAGTAATACAATGATTTATTATTGTAATATTTGTTTTCAGACCTTAGTTCGCTTATTCCTTTTATATGTTGGTGTAACAATAAAGAAATATCAAACGGCAGATCGGTGTTTTGGTTTTCTCGTCCGTTATAACTAAGCGTTTCTGAAATCTTCGAAGAAGAGCGTGGGCCCGAGCGTAGCGAGAGCTGGGCATTAACGGTTTATGAGACGTGATTGACAGTTTCTGACGATAGAAACAGATCTGGCGGATTCAAGCAGTTGGTGAAATTTCGGATAGTCACCGTTCTTCTTTCCTGGTGCCGGTCAGGTCCTCTTTGAACAATCAATATCTGGAACGTTTTTGGAATTGGGTCAAGTTCAACAATGCGTGGGTCAAAGAAGAGACAGAGTGTCTTGGATACAAACAGGAAAGTAAGTCATGGTGACTTGTCTGTTACTTGTAACGATGTGTCTGATGTTAAACATGACATGGTTGATGTTACTGTTTCGCCGTTCAGGGATAATAGGAACATCAAACTCCCTAAGTTTGAACCACGGTGTTTTGATGGAAACCCAGCTGATTATTTACAATTTGTAAAGGAGTTTGAGATCATGCTGAGTAGTTTTCTATTAAGCGACGAATTGAAATTGATGTATTTGATGAGATATTGCACTGGAGATGCTTCAAGAGCTATACAGTGCTGTAAGTTTATGAAGCCAAAAGAGGGCTACGATGAGGCTATGAGCATATTACGTCAAAGGTTTGGAAGACCTTTGATGATTGTAGGGAAATTATTCGACGCTGTTAAGGGTAATGGTGGTCAATTACAGGATGACTCCCAGGCACTCACTGAGTTTTTAGATAATTTGCTAATTTACAAGAATGGAATGATTTCGATGAATCGCATGAGTGACCTCAACTCGAGTTTTATACTAGAAGTAATAGCAAGACGTCTACCTACTCGACTGCAAAGGAAATGGGTGAAGATAAGCTCCCGTATGGAGGATGAGGGTATCGAGCCAAAGTTTGATGATATCCTGAAACTGGTAAATACTAGTGTCAATCAATCGATGAGCAAGTTCGCCAGTCTATTACATCTCACCCCTAGAATAGAGCAGTCTGAGATCAAAATGCAATCATTGATGACGAGTAGGCCTCAGAGAGGTGGATATCGAGAAGACTCCATGATGTCTAGTAATGCATATAGACCTAGTGAGTGTAACAGGTTTTGTAGTACATCCTCAACAGATAAGTTACAAGATGCAAGACAAACACGGCTTTGTTTTACACGTGTGCAAGAGGTGCATACAGAAGTGAACTGTGAACCGGTGAGCAAGTTCAGTGATAAGCTAAATGTAAACTCCAGGTCTGACTCCGAATTGTGTGACGATAACGGTGCTGTGAAGAAGTCTGTAGTTGCAACTGGTAAGCCATTGTTGAATAGAGTGTCACAGAATAGAGTTACTGCTTCAGCGTGGAGTTCTGACTCAACAAGTTTCCAAAGTATAACTAGTCAGAGTGAAGATATAAAACCTTTAATGATTTGTGAGGAGGAACCAAAATTGTCTACTTCTGTTAGTAAAGAGTTTGAAAATGATGAAGTTGACGGTAAATTGAATATTTGTGGTAATGATCATGATACTGCAGATAAGTCTTTGGTTGATCATGATGAAAACGAGGGAATGCCTACTACCGCTACGTTAAATAAAGTTTCTGTAGAACTTGAACGTGAAGTAGAAATAAATGCAGGTGCAGTTGCAGAAGGAATGTATACTTGTGAGACCGTCAGTGTGAGTGATCAGCATGTAGCCAACCTATCATCAGATGCTAGTGCTAAACCTGAGCTGAATTAAATGCACTTGGAGGTTTTTTTTATCTGCGGTCCGACACGCCGGGGAGAAAGAGTGTAAACGACTGAGGCTCGCATGCATCACCGTTACTAGAACTGAGGCAGAATGAGTGACAAGCGATTTCAGTGGTAATTGGTAGTGAGTAGATAAGACGATGTGCGTAGAGTATCATGAGTTGGTGCTATGGTCACGTTGCATTCTGCAAGAGTCATTCTAGCAAGTGGCGATTGTGTTGCAAGATGTCAAGAGGAGGTCTCTGTCTGGAGGCGCAGGTCGTCAGCGATGTGTGAGATTGTGCTGTGGGTATGCTTGTGGTGTGTTGGCTTTTCTGTTTGTTTTCCATTTCAGCTCTGTCCGTGTGACCCAGGTTCTCGCAATGGCATCCAAGTCAACGTGCATTGGTCGTTAAGGAAAAAAGGGTTGGATCCCTTTTTTGCCGGGGAGTGTCAATGGAGTTGAAGATTGAACGATCAATTCATGGTTGTTTGCTTAAAATCAACTTCCTCAATTTTCGCGGAGGCATCAATACGACAGTCATCGTCTCATCGGTCGCTGTTCAGAAAGAAGAGTGAAACATCGTCAGAAGTAATACAATGATTTATTATTGTAATATTTGTTTTCAGACCTTAGTTCGCTTATTCCTTTTATATGTTGGTGTAACAATAAAGAAATATCAAACGGCAGATCGGTGTTTTGGTTTTCTCGTCCGTTATAACTAAGCGTTTCTGAAATCTTCGAAGAAGAGCGTGGGCCCGAGCGTAGCGAGAGCTGGGCATTAACGGTTTATGAGACGTGATTGACAAATTGAATGCTATTATCTTTGGGGTAAATTACTCTGTGTCTACGCTTGGTTGACCAGATACGTCGTGTGTTTGTTCGTCATCTATGTTCTACGATAAAATGACATGAGCGTGTTACCGTTCAGATTTGAGGATATGGCTGATAGAGGGAAGTCAGCAAATGAACTCTGCGACGATTTTCCAAACTAGATCATCAACCTGAGAAGTATTGTATGCGTACTGGTGTAAGTCCTACAATTCTTCGAAGGGTAGCGCATCAATGAGCAGCCCAATGTGCTTGGTGTGTGATTTTGTACATAAGTTGATATTGTATATACTGAATTGATATCATCTGTCATCTAGCTGTTGGTAATTCTGATTGTGTCCGGACGACTTCCAGTTGGATCATCAACCTGAGAAGGAATGTAGGCGTACTGCTGTAAGTCCTACAGTTCTTCAAGGGTAGTTTATCGTGCGAGAATCCACCATTTTGATGTGTTGATTGTACATATGTTTGTGTTAAATAATTGTGTGAGTTCCAATTATTGTAAGTGTTGGTTAAACTTGTTTGTGTCCGGACATTCCACAACTTACAATCGTCAACCTGAGAAGGGTTGTAGGCGTACTGGTGTAAGTCCTGCAATCCTTCGACGGAATTCCACCAAGACACGATCTGCGATTTTGTGTGTACTGTTTGTATATACGTGTGGTGTGTCATATCAATCGGTATTTTTTGGATTCATTGTGTTGACTCGTTGTTTTCGTACCTTGTTGTTATTGCATAATTTTGTTAAAATTTTCGTCGTGATTACTTCTGAAGTTGTGTCCACTCTTCTACATCCGTGAATGAATTGATTGATGTTAAGGACAGCAGATGGGTCGTATACGCCGGGGAGGCTAGGCTATTACTGAGAATGAAATGCATACGGAGATAACTGTTAGCTGCGGTCCGACACGCCGGGGAGAAAGAGTGTAAACGACTGAGGCTCGCATGCATCACCGTTACTAGAACTGAGGCAGAATGAGTGACAAGCGATTTCAGTGGTAATTGGTAGTGAGCAAATAAGTGGATGTGCGTAGAGTATCGTGAGGTGCGGATGTGGTCACGTTGAATTCTGCAAGAGTCATTCTAGCAAGTGGCGATTGTGTTGCAAGAGGATGTGTCAAGAGGACACCTTTAACTGGAAGGCGCAGGTCGTCATTGATGTTTGAGATTGTGCTGTGGGTATGCTTGTGGTGTGTTGGCTTTTCTGTTTGTTTTCCATTTCAGCTCTGTCCGTGTGACCCAGGTTCTCGCAATGGCATCCAAGTCAACATGTATTGATCATGATGGAAAAAATGAATAGACCCCTTTTTTCTCGGGGAGTGTCAATGTAGTTGAAGGTTGTACGATCAATTCATGGTTGTTTGCTCAAAACCAACTTCCCCAATTTTCGCGGAGGCATCAATACGACAGTCATCGTCTCATCGGTCACTGTTCAGAAAGAAGTCAGGAGACAACTGTCATAATTGATATTGTGATTTATTATTGTAATATTTGTTCACAGATTTTTAGTTGTAACAGTGTTTATATATTGGTGTTACAATAAAGAATCCTCGAGTCGCCAATCGGTGTTTTGGTTTTTGCGTCCGTTATTACTAAGCGTTTCTGAAAAACTTCCTGGAACAGCGTGTGCCCGAGCGTAGCAAGAGCTGGGCATTAATGGTTTACGGGACGTGACTGACACTCCATGTGTTTGTAATGAACCACTATTTTTCCTGTTTCTTCTCTCTTCCTAGAAATTCCATTGAGGTTTGTCGTCACCGTGCTTTCAGGCTGTTCCATTGCTTTTCAATTCTGGTCTCTTCGCTATTGTTGATTTTTGTTTTCGCCTTTTTCTTTACGACTTCGGTGAAGATGTTCTTTGCGGCCCAATCCTTCAGTTTTTGAGTATGGAACTTGGTTTGTGTTCCATCTGCAGCCCCTGTTTCCTTGGAAGTTTTAATTTGATTTGGAGTGTTCCTTGCACGAGATAGTGGTCTGAGCCAACTTCTGTCCCTCTTCTTACATTTGCGTCCAGCAAATGGCGTCTCTACTTCTATAATATACACGCTGTGTTTTGGTTTCTGGCATTTGGAACGATATTCTGTAAGTTGATGGGCTGTGCTGTCCGCGTTGCCTTGTGATACATTGATATTGTACTCTAATGTGTAGTACATCTAGGAGTAGAAATGCCATGTTTGATTCACGTTCTAAGGTGAATTTTACTGATGGGTGTACTGCTTTGAGGGTTTTGAGGAGATACTCTGAATCAGCTTTTCATCACAGCTTATAAACATATCTGTTATATAGGTGGAGTTTACTGATCAAAGGATGATCGAGGATGGTGTCTTTGAGACTCGCCATGAAGCAGTTAGCTAGCAGTTGACCTAGGGAGACCTCATAGCTACACTATCTTTCTGTACACAGGATTGTTCATTGAATTTGAATTAGATATCAAAGGTGCATCCGAGTAGTTCCTTCAGGTGGTTAATGCGAAGACGAACTTCTAGGATGCGGTTTAGGTGTAGTTGCAGACGAAGCATATTGTCTCGGTCAGTGTGATGTTTCTGAGTAGAGAGTTGACATCTATTGAATGAATTTTTCTTTCAAACACGTTGATAACTTTGACTGAATAGATGAAGTCGAATGTATAACTAAGGCCTCCTTACCGGTTTAAGGATATCTGCTAGTCACTTGGCATATGAACACATTATGTGAATACCAATGAATAAATCATGATTATATTGCGTACCTAACCGTTATTATTGTGAAGAAATAATAATAATTTATTTTTACTTTATTCCAAAATAGTACTTATAATACAGAATGGAATTCTCAGCATTTGTCACAATATTGCATTTGATTTACTCAAAATATAAATAAAATTAACAATTAAAACAAAAGCAAACAGAGGAATGTGTCCACGCTTATGATGTAAAGTCAAAAAATATTTTAAGCACGAATTGAGATCATTAAATAATAATAATGGTAATAATAATAATATTTTCTCATTTGTGCATGACGGACGCCAGTTTACAGGTATCATCAATATGATAAATTACATATACGATTAGCAATCATACTTAATAATAATGTTTTAATAAAATACACATTATTTCCTACCTGTGTAGGACACACCAATGTACAGGCATGGATAAGCATTATTTAAATTTCATAAATTTTGTTTATGGTGGAATTCCATGGTTGCTGACGTTTTTGTCTTTGGTTTGGGGGAACAATATGATAACCAGTCATTCAACGGAGCACATCGTGAAATATAGGAATACTGACTTCGCATTAACAGAAAAACCCAAGTAAGTTTTGGATGGATTAAAAATACGTGGGAAAAAATAAAGCTTGAAGTAATTCCCCAATATAACTTAGGTGTGTACAAATCCGAATCTCATTTTTGATTTATATCCAAATTGGGTAATAAGAAAGCTATTTTTACAGACACGATCAGTTATGTTATAAGTAACAATTGTGACGTTTTATTACAAATTGATACTTTTCCATTGGTATAAGAGTATATTCCACAAATGTAATCCAGGTTGCGTCGTGGGGAAAGTTAATTCGTTATTAACTAGGCAACTGAAAGATATGGGACCAATAATGTTTACAGATCATTTGTCATTGTAATTGGTCAAATATCCACATACTTCATTCTCATTCAAAAAGTCAAATGGAAGCTGAAATGGTGAGAGAAAAAAGAAGACAAACAACAGTGAAGCAAAAGAAAGCAAGAGGATTCCTTAAGGAGTGATTAATAAATATATACTTATATATTCTGTCTAGAAACAAGGTTATTTTTGTTCACTAACTAACTAGTCCCGTTATGCTAACTTTTAAATTATGTGTGAACTAATATTACTGTCCTGTGAAGAAATGTTTATCATCTAGTTCCAATAATATTAAAATTTAAAATCGTAGTTTGTTGTAACTACACGTTTAAAGAACTTAAAATATGTATGTAGGGTGAAAAAGAGGTGTAAGAGTCAGACGTATAAGTGCATTGTTATCTTCGAGCAGTCTGGTGACTGAGGAGATGAACACTGGAAGTGTGTTTGCATCGCGCACATTAGCTGGTAGTCTATTCCAAATGACTGAAAACTTATTTAAGAAGAAGTTGTACCGCACGTAAGTCTGACAGTGCTCCATAGCAGCCAGGTTGTGATGATTTCTAAGATTGTAACTGGTGACAGCGGTAGGTTTAGTTATTGGCTCGGAGGAATGCAAGAGAAGATTAGTTAGCTTGTAGTAAAAGATAAGGTTTAGCTTAAGACATCTTTTCCAGAGTGGTTCTAATCTTAGTCTGTCGCATCGCTCATGGTATTCCAGACCACTTTCTAAACCAAGAGTTCTTGAGGTGAACTGCCGTTGCACTCCCTCTAATTTAAGCTTGTCATTTCGTCTAAGTCCGCTAAGAATAAACGGGCAGTATTGTAAGATAGGTCGGATACATACTTTGTGTAAAAAAACCCTAGGTCCACAACAAAAGAAATCGCGTGTGTCAATCACGTCTCATAAACCGTTAATGCCCAGCTCTCGCTACGCTCGGGCCCACGCTCTTCTTCGAAGATTTCAGAAACGCTTAGTTATAACGGACGAGAAAACCAAAACACCGATCTGCCGTTTGATATTTCTTTATTGTTACACCAACATATAAAAGGAATAAGCGAACTAAGGTCTGAAAACAAATATTACAATAATAAATCATTGTATTACTTCTGACGATGTTTCACTCTTCTTTCTGAACAGCGACCGATGAGACGATGACTGTCGTATTGATGCCTCCGCGAAAATTGAGGAAGTTGATTTTAAGCAAACAACCATGAATTGATCGTTCAATCTTCAACTCCATTGACACTCCCCGGCAAAAAAGGGATCCAACCCTTTTTTCCTTAACGACCAATGCACGTTGACTTGGATGCCATTGCGAGAACCTGGGTCACACGGACAGAGCTGAAATGGAAAACAAACAGAAAAGCCAACACACCACAAGCATACTCACAGCACAATCTCAAACATCAATGACGACCTGCGCCTCCAGACAGAGACCTCCTCTTGACATCTTGCAACACAATCGCCACTTGCTAGAATGACTCTTGCAGAATGCAACGTGACCATAGCACCAACTCATGATACTCTACGCACATCGTCTTATCTACTCACTACCAATTACCACTGAAATCGCTTGTCACTCATTCTGCCTCAGTTCTAGTAGCGGTGATGCATGCGAGCCTCAGTCGTTTACACTCTTTCTCCCCGGCGTGTCGGACCGCAGCTAACAATTATCTCCGTATGCATTTCATTCTCAGCAATAGCCTAGCCTCCCTGGCGTATACGACCCATCTGCTGTCCTTAACATCAATCAATTCATTCACGGATGTAGAAGAGTGGACACAACTTCAGAAGTAATCACGACGAAAATTTTAACAAAATTATGCAATAACAACAAGGTACGAAAACAACGAGTCAACACAATGAATCCAAAAAATACCGATTGATATGACACACCACACGTATATACAAACAGTACACACAAAATCGCAGATCGTGTCTTGGTGGAATTCCGTTGAAGGATTGCAGGACTTACACCAGTACGCCTACAACCCTTCTCAGGTTGACGATTGTAAGTTGTGGAATGTCCGGACACAAACAAGTTTAACCAAGAATTGCGATTATTGGAACTCACACAACTATTTGACACAGACATATGTACAATCACTACATCAAATGTTGTGGATTCTGACACGACAAACTACCCTTGAAGAACTGTAGGACTTACAGCAGTACGCCTACAACCCTTCTCAGGTTGGCGCCCTAGGTTGGAAAATCGTCGCGGAGTTCATTTGCTAACTTCCTTCTATCAGCTATATCCTCAAATCTGAACGGCAACACGCCCATGTCATTGTATCGTAGAATATAGATGACGAACAAACACACGGCATATCTCATCAACCAAGTGTAGAAACAGAGTAATTTACACCAAAGTTAATAGCATTCAGTTAGTAACTTGAAACTTGAAATGCCTTTATTCATGCAAGTCAATTTAACAATTACTCTCTCGTTTACACCTGGCTTATTCTCACTAAACTGAGCAATATCTTTCGTCTTTTCAAACGCACCAATGCTATCATAGTCATTGCACAAGATACTTGAGTTGATGGGCATCTGTTTCATTGTGGATGAAAACACCAACGATGACTGAGTGACACAAGGTGATGAACTTAGTGGTGGATCAGAAGCTGTTCTTTTTCGGCTCTCAGATAGTTGTCCAACTGCAAGATTACCACCACTGCTGTCTTTCACTACTAGTTCGGGTTTAGCACTATCATCTGATGATAGGTGGGCTACACGCTGATCAATTACACTGACTGTCTCATAAGTATGCTCACCTTCTGGAACTGCATCTGCGTTCAATTCTACTTCACGCTGTAGTTGTACACAACCTTTATTTAACTTAGCAGTAGTAGGCATATCCCTCATCTCATCATGATCAACCAAAGACAATTGTGGAGTATCATTATCACGAATATTCACTTTACCGTCAACTTCATCATTTTCAAACTCTTTACTAACAGAAGTAGACAATTTTGGTTCCTCCTCACAAATCATTAAAGGTTTTATATCTTCACACTGACTAGTACTACCTTGCAAACTTGTTGAGTCAGAACTGTTCTCTGAGACTGTAACTCTATTCTGTGACACTTTATTCAACAATGGCTTACCAGTTGCATCTACAGACTTCTTCACCACACCGTTGTCGTCACACAATTCGAAGTCAGACCTTGATTTCACATTTAGCTTATCACTGAACTTGCTCACTGACTCACAGTTCACTTCTGTATGCACCTCTTGCACACGTGTAAAACAAAGCCGTGTTTGTCTTGCATCTTGTAACTTATCTGTTGAGGATGTACTACAAAACCTGTTACACTCACTAGGTCTATATGCATTACTAGACATCATGGAGCCTTCTCGATATCCACCTCTCTGAGGCCTACTCGTCATCAATGATTGCATTTTGATCTCAGACTGCTCTATTCTAGGGGTGAGATGTAATAGACTGGCGAACTTGCTCATCGATTGATTGACACTAGTATTTACCAGTTTCAGGATATCATCAAACTTTGGCTCGATACCCTCATCCTCCATACGGGAGCTTATCTTCACCCATTTCCTTTGCAGTCGAGTAGGTAGACGTCTTGCTATTACTTCTAGTATAAAACTCGAGTTGAGGTCACTCATGCGATTCATCGAAATCATTCCATTCTTGTAAATTAGCAAATTATCTAAAAACTCAGTGAGTGCCTGGGAGTCATCCTGTAATTGACCACCATTACCCTTAACAGCGTCGAATAATTTCCCTGCAATCATCGAAGGTCTTCCAAACCTTTGACGTAATATGCTCATAGCCTCATCGTAGCCCTCTTTTGGCTTCATAAACTTACAGCACTGTATAGCTCTTGAAGCATCTCCAGTGCAATATCTCATCAAATACATCAATTTCAATTCGTCGCTTAATAGAAAACTACTCAGCATGATCTCAAACTCCTTTACAAATTGTAAATAATCAGCTGGGTTTCCATCAAAACACCGTGGTTCAAATTTAGGAAGTTTGATGTTCCTATTATCCCTGAACGGCGAAACAGTAACATCAACCATGTCATGTTTAACATCAGACACATCGTTACAAGTAACAGACAAGTCACCATGACTTACTTTCCTGTTTGTATCCAAGACACTCTGTCCCTTCTTTGACCCACGCATTGTTGAACTTGACCCAATTCCAAAAACGTTCCAGATATTGATTGTTCAAAGAGGACCTGACCGGCACCAGGAAAGAAGAACGGTGACTATCCGAAATTTCACCAACTGCTTGAATCCGCCAGATCTGTTTCTATCGTCAGAAACTGTCAATCACGTCTCATAAACCGTTAATGCCCAGCTCTCGCTACGCTCGGGCCCACGCTCTTCTTCGAAGATTTCAGAAACGCTTAGTTATAACGGACGAAAAAACCAAAACACCGATCTGCCGTTTGATATTTCTTTATTGTTACACCAACATATAAAAGGAATAAGCGAACTAAGGTCTGAAAACAAATATTACAATAATAAATCATTGTATTACTTCTGACGATGTTTCACTCTTCTTTCTGAACAGCGACCGATGAGACGATGACTGTCGTATTGATGCCTCCGCGAAAATTGGGGAAGTTGATTTTAAGCAAACAACCGTGAATTGGTCGATCAATCTTCAACTGCATTGACACAATTAGTAACTTAAACTAGAAATGCCTTTATTCGTGCAAGTCAATTTAACAATTACTCTCTCCTTTACACTTGGCTTATCCTCACTAAACTGACCATTGATATTCGTTCTTTCAAACGAACTGATACTAGCATAGTCATTGCACAAGATACTTGAGTTGATGTGCGTCCTATTCATTGTGGATGAGAACACCAACGACGACTGAGTGACACAAGTTGACGAACTTAGCGGTGGATCAACAGCTGTTGTTGCTCGGCTTTCAGAAATTTGTCTACATGCAAGACCACCACCACTGCTGTCTTTTACTATCAGCTCAGGTTTAGCACTAGCATCTGATGATAGGTGGGCTACATGCTGATAAATCACACTGACGGTCTCACAAGTATGCATGCCTTCTGCAACTGCACCTGCATTCAATTCTACTTCACGTTCATGTTGTACAGTAACTTTGTTCAACTTAGCAGTAGTAGGCATATCCCTCATCTCATCATGATCAACCAAAGACAAATGTGCACTATCATGATCATTACCACAAATATTCAATTTGCCGTCAAGTTCATCATTTTCAAACTTTTTAATAACAGAAGTAGACAATTTTGGTTCCTTCTCACAAATACACAAAGATTTTATTCCTTCACTCTGACTAGTAATACTTTGTAAACTTGTTGAGTCAGAACTGTTCTCTGAGACTGTAACTCTATTCTGTGACACTTTATTCAACAATGGCTTACCAGTTGCATCTACAGACTTCTTCACCACACCGTTGTCGTCACACAATTCGAAGTCAGACCTTGATTTCACATTTAGCTTATCACTGAACTTGCTCACTGACTCACAGTTCACCTTTGTATGCGCCTATTTCAAACGTGTAAAACACAACCGTGTTTGTCTTGCATCTTGTAACTTATCTGTTGAGGATGTACTACGAAACATGTTACATTCACTAGATCTAAATGCATTACTAGAAATCATGGAGCCTTCTCGATATCCACCTCTCTGAGGCCTATTCGTCATCAATGATTGCGTTTTGGCCTCAGACTGCTCTATTCTAGGGGTGAGATGTAATAGACTGGCGAACTTGCTCATAGATTGAGTGACACTACTGTTTACCAGTTTCAGGATATCATCAAATTTTGGCTGGATACCCTCATCCTCCATACGGGAGCTTATCTTCACCCATTTCCTTTGCAGTCGAGTAGGTAGCCGTCTTCCAATTACCTCTAGGACTGATTTCGAGTTGAGGTCTGTCAATGCAGTTGAAGATTGAACGATCAATTCACGGTTGTTTGCTCAAAACCAACTTCCCCAATTTTCGCGGAGGCATCAATACGACAGTCATCGTCTCATCGGTCGCTGTTCAGAAAGAAGAGTGAAACATCGTCAGAAGTAATACAATGATTTATTATTCTAATATTGGTTCACAGACCTTAGTAAAAATATTTTTTATATGTTGGTGTTACAATAAAGAATTCTCAAGCGGCCAATCTGTGTTTTGGTTTTTGCGTCCGTTATTACTAAGCGTTTCTGAAAAACTTCAAGGAACAGCGTGTGCCCGAGCGTAGCAAGAGCTGGGCATTAATGGTTTACGAGACGTGGCTGACAGTTTCTGACGGTAGAAACAGATTCTGGCCGATTCAGATAGCTGGTAACCGTTTGGATAGTCACCGTTCTTCTTTCCTGGTGCCGGTCAAGTCCTCTTTGAACAAACAATATCTGGAACGTTTTTGGAATTGGGCCAAGTTCAACAATGCGTGGGTCAAAGAAGGGATAGAGCGTCTTGGATGCAAACAGGAAAGTAAGTTATGGTGACTTGTCTGTTACTTGTAACGATGTGTCTGATGTTAAACATGACATGGTTGATGTTACTGTTTCGCCGTTCAGGGATAATAGGAACATCAAACTTCCTAAATTTGAACCACGGTGTTTTGATGGAAACCCAGCTGATTATTTACAATTTGTAAAGGAGTTTGAGATCATGCTGAGTAGTTTTCTATTAAGCGACGAATTGAAATTGATGTATTTGATGAGATATTGCACTGGAGATGCTTCAAGAGCTATACAGTGCTTTAAGCTCATGCCCCTATTGAGGGATACGCTGAGGCTATGAGCATATTACGTCAAAGGTTTGGAAGACCTTCAAGTATTGTAAGGAAAGTATACGAAGCTGTCAAAGGTAACGGAAGTCAACTTCAAGATGACTCAAAGGCACTTACTGAGTTTTTAGTTAATCTTATGACTTATAAGAATACCTTCATTTCTATGAATTGCATGAGTGACCTCAACTCGAGTTTTATACTAGAAGTAATAGCAAGACGTCTACCTACTCGACTGCAAAGAAAGTGGGAGAAGATAAGCTCCCGTATGGAGGATGAGGGTATCGAGCCAAAATTTGATGATATCCTGTAACTGGTAAAAGATAGAGTCAATCAATCTATGAGCGAGTTTGCCAGTATATTGAATCTCACCCCTAGAATAGAGAAGTCTAATGTGCTTGGTGTGTGATTTTGTACATAAGTTGATATTGTATATACTGAATTGATATCATCTGTCATCTAGCTGTTGGTAATTCTGTTTGTGTCCGGACGACTTCCAGTTGGATCATCAACCTGAGAAGGAATGTAGGCGTACTGCTGTAAGTCCTACAGTTCTTCAAGGGTAGTTTGTCGTGCGAGAATCCACCATTTTGATGTGTTGATTGTACATATGTTTGTGTTAAATAATTGTGTGAGTTCCAATTATTGTAAGTGTTGGTTAATCTTGTTTGTGTCTGGACATTCCACAACTTACAATCGTCAACCTGTGAAGGGTTGTAGGCGTACTGGTGTAAGTCCTGCAATTCTTCGACGGAATTCCACCAAGACACGATCTGCGATTTTGTGTGTACTGTTTGTATATACGTGTGGTGTGTCATATCAATCGGTATTTTTTGGATTCATTGTGTTGACTCGTTGTTTTCGTACCTTGTTGTTATTGCATAATTTTGTTAAAATTTTCGTCGTGATTACTTCTGAAGTTGTGTCCACTCTTCTACATCCGTGAATGAATTGATTGATGTTAAGGACAGCAGATGGGTCGTATACGCCAGGGAGGCTAGGCTATTGCTGAGAATGAAATGCATACGGAGATAATTGTTAGCTGCGGTCCGACACGCCGGGGAGAAAGAGTGTAAACGACTGAGGCTCGCATACGTCACCGTTACTAGAACTGAGGCAGAATGAGTGACAAGCGATTTCAGTGGTAATTGGTAGTGAGTAGATAAGACGATGTGCGTAGAGTATCGTGAGGTGCGGATGTGGTCACGTTGAATTCCGCAAGAGTCATTCTAGCAAGTGGCGATTGTGTTGCAAGAGGATGTGTCAAGAGGACACCTTTAACTGGAAGGCGCAGGTCGTCATTGATGTTTGAGATTGTGCTGTGAGTATGCTTGTGGTGTGTTGGCTTTTCTGTTTGTTTTCCATTTCAGCTCTGTCCGTGTGACCCAGGTTCTCGCAATGGCATCCAAGTCAACGTGCATTGGTCGTTAAGGAAAAAAGGGTTGGATCCCTTTTTTGCCGGGGAGTGTCAATGGAGTTGAAGATTGAACGATCAATTCATGGTTGTTTGCTCAAAATCAACTTCCCCAATTTTCGCGGAGGCATCAATACGACAGTCATCGTCTCATCGGTCACTGTTCAGAAAGAAGTCAGGAGACAACTGTCATAATTGATATTGTGATTTATTATTGTAATATTTGTTCACAGACCTTAGTTGTAACAGTGTTTATATATTGGTGTTACAATAAAGAATCCTCGAGTCGCCAATCGGTGTTTTGGTTTTAGCGTCCGTTATTACTAAGCGTTTCTGAGAAACTTCCTGGAACAGCGTGGGCCCGAGCGTAGCAAGAGCTGTGTATTGACGGTTATCAATTGTTGCTGACAACTTCACTCCTACGAGGTTCCACCAACGATTACACATCTCATCCAATAGTTGTACTATTATACTCTATGCCAAGTAATCCACAACCGGAACCTTACGGAATACTTCGAAGTGAAGACAGGAGCAAGGCAAGGCTGCCTAATATGTGAGATGATTTTTCTGATTGTGGGTGGTAGACTGGATAAGGCGATAGACAGCGGACAACAAGGAGACATGCATAAAATGGATCCGCGCAAAACTCAGAGGATCTGGATTTTGCCGATGATATATGTCTGATTCCCCACGAGCTGAAAGTTATGCAAATGAAAAGCAACAGGTTGACAAGGAAAGCAAGCAGGGAAGTTAGGACTTCGAGCAAACATAGGGAGGACAGAGGTGACGAGGATTCCTGGCCATCAGCAACAACAGCAGACAACAATCAGCACAAATGTGAGAAATCTGAAAGAAGCAACCACCTTCACCTACCTGAAAAACATCATTTCCACTACAGTTGAAAATGACGAGGATAGGGAAAGCGACGCAAGCATTCGTTACTCTCGAGTTTGTATGGAGATCGACAGCACTCAGCGTGAAAAAAAAGACCTGGTTTTCCGACTGCAATATGAAGTCAGAGCTACCATAGCGATCGGAGTCTTGGCACGTCACGAAAGGCTATTCGAACAAACTACAGAACGTCATCAACAGCTGCTGTCAGCCAGGTCTCGTAAACCGTTAATGCCCAGCTCTTGCTACGCTCGGGCACACGCTGTTCCTTGAAGTTTTTCAGAAACGCTTAGTAATAACGGACGCAAAAACCAAAACACAGATTGGCCGCTTGAGAATTCTTTATTGTAACACCAACATATAATAAATATTTTTACTAAGGTCTGTGAACAAATATTACAATAATAAATCACAATATCAATTATGACAGTTGTCTCCTGACTTCTTTCTGAACAGTGACCGATGAGACGATGACTGTCGTATTGATGCCTCCGCGAAAATTGGGGAAGTTGATTTTGAGCAAACAACCATGAATTGATCGTTCAATCTTCAACTACATTGACACTCCCCGAGAAAAAAGGGGTCTATTCATTTTTTCCATCATGATCAATACATGTTGACTTGGATGCCATTGCGAGAACCTGGGTCACACGGACAGAGCTGAAATGGAAAACAAACAGAAAAGCCAACACACCACAAGCATACTCACAGCACAATCTCAAACATCAATGACGACCTGCGCCTTCCAGTTAAAGGTGTCCTCTTGACACATCCTCTTGCAACACAATCGCCACTTGCTAGAATGACTCTTGCAGAATTCAACGTGACCACATCCGCACCTCACGATACTCTACGCACATCGTCTTATCTACTCACTACCAATTACCACTGAAATCGCTTGTCACTCATTCTGCCTCAGTTCTAGTAACGGTGACGTATGCGAGCCTCAGTCGTTTACACTCTTTCTCCCCGGCGTGTCGGACCGCAGCTAACAATTATCTCCGTATGCATTTCATTCTCAGCAATAGCCTAGCCTCCCCGGCGTATACGACCCATCTGCTGTCCTTAACATCAATCAATTCATTCACGGATGTAGAAGAGTGGACACAACTTCAGAAGTAATCACGACGAAAATTTTAACAAAATTATGCAATAACAACAAGGTACGAAAACAACGAGTCAACACAATGAATCCAAAAAATACCGATTGATATGACACACCACACGTATATACAAACAGTACACACAAAATCGCAGATCGTGTCTTGGTGGAATTCCGTCGAAGAATTGCAGGACTTACACCAGTACGCCTACAACCCTTCACAGGTTGACGATTGTAAGTTGTGGAATGTCCGGACACAAACAAGATTAACCAACACTTACAATAATTGGAACTCACACAATTATTTAACACAAACATATGTACAATCAACACATCAAAATGGTGGATTCTCGCACGACAAACTACCCTTGAAGAACTGTAGGACTTACAGCAGTACGCCTACATTCCTTCTCAGGTTGATGATCCAACTGGAAGTCGTCCGGACACAAACAGAATTACCAACAGCTAGATGACAGATGATATCAATTCAGTATATACAATATCAACTTATGTACAAAATCACACACCAAGCACATTAGACTTCTCTATTCTAGGGGTGAGATGTAATAGACTGGCGAACTTGCTCATCGATTGATTGACACTAGTATTTACCAGTTTCAGGATATCATCAAACCTTGGCTCGATACCCTCATCCTCCATACGGGAGCTTATCTTCACCCATTTCCTTTGCAGTCGAGTAGGTAGACGTCTTGCTATTACTTCTAGTATAAAACTCGAGTTGAGGTCACTCATGCAATTCATAGAAATGAAGGTATTCTTATAAGTCATAAGATTATGTAAAAACTCAGTAAGTGCCTTGGAGTCATCCTGTAATTGACCACCATTACCCTTAACAGCGTCGAATAATTTCCCTACAATCATCAAAGTTCTTCCAAACCTTTGACGTAATATGCTCATAGCCTCATCGTAGCCCTCTTTTGGCTTCATAAACTTACAGCACTGTATAGCTCTTGAAGCATCTCCAGTGCAATATCTCATCAAATACATCAATTTCATTTCATCACTTGATAGAAAACTACTCAGCATGATCTCAAACTCCTTTACAAATTGTAAATAATCAGCTGGGTTTCCATCAAAACACCGTGGTTCAAATTTAGGGAGTTTGATGTTCCTATTATCCCTGAACGGCGAAACAGTAACATCAACCATGTCATGTTTAACATCAGACACATCGTTACAAGTAACAGACAAGTCACCATAACTTACTTTCCTGTTTGCATCCAAGACGCTCTATCCCTTCTTTGACCCACGCATTGTTGAACTTGGCCCAATTCCAAAAACGTTCCAGATATTGTTTGTTCAAAGAGGACTTGACCGGCACCAGGAAAGAAGAACGGTGACTATCCAAACGGTTACCAGCTATCTGAATCGGCCAGAATCTGTTTCTACCGTCAGAAACTGTCAGCCACGTCTCGTAAACCATTAATGCCCAGCTCTTGCTACGCTCGGGCACACGCTGTTCCTTGAAGTTTTTCAGAAACGCTTAGTAATAACGGACGCAAAAACCAAAACACAGATTGGCCGCTTGAGAATTCTTTATTGTAACACCAACATATAAAAAATATTTTTACTAAGGTCTGTGAACCAATATTAGAATAATAAATCATTGTATTACTTCTGACGATGTTTCACTCTTCTTTCTGAACAGCGACCGATGAGACGATGACTGTCGTATTGATGCCTCCGCGAAAATTGGGGAAGTTGATTTTGAGCAAACAACCGTGAATTGATCGTTCAATCTTCAACTACATTGACAGCTGTCTTCGCTCAGTACTTGAGACCAAATTACAAACAACATGGATATCTGGGAGTTAACCAACCGGTACCTAATTTCGCAAGAAATACACGGGAATAAATGGATTTTAATTGGCCATGCACTGCTAAAACCATCGAGTGACATCACACACGAAGCCATGGTTTGACTGGAACCCAAATGGGAAGCGGCCAGTTGGTCGCCAGTGCGAAGGTGACATGCAGGGAGTCATGTGAAAGCGAGATGAAATCATGTGGGCAAACCTGGAGCCAGGTGAAGTCGTTGGCGGAGAGCCAAACGCATTGGAGACGTGCGGCTGAAGCCTTTTACTCGTCTAGGAATTTAAAGAGAGAATAATTATACATTACCCTCAAGGACTCGTGAATTCTGTTCAGAAGACAGAATGTGGGAGTTAAGTTCATTAGCGAAACTTTACTAGAGAAGCGGTGCCCAGCGAGATTTAACGGCAAAATTGAAATCTGTTCCTATGAAAACTCTATTAACGAAGAATTCGAAGGCGACATCAAGGGAAAAGTTCTTAGAAGCCGACTTCTTAAATCTCTGAGAAAGACATCTTAAGCAACCACCCTATGCATCACGTCCTCCAGAGGACAATTTGTTCACTCTAATATTAAGGACAAGATACCGCTTTTGGCCGACTCAGTGTGTACTCACCAGTTTACTTGTCCGTGTGGAGCTAAGTATATCGGCCGTACGCGAATTCAAGTGCGCAAATGTACTATGAAACATTGTCCAGCTTGGTTATCTGAAGGGAAAACGATAGTAGCAGCCTCATTCTCGAACACCTTGTCAACTCTGGACATCAAACACCACCACATGAATGCTTCACATTGCTAAACAGGGTGCTTCAACACAGTACGAAAGGACCTCGAATACACCATCTGTACATGGCTGAATTATTGGTTATTCGGGAGCTGAAACCGGACCTCTGCATTCAACAGCACTACATGCATTCACTCTCCATACCGTAGCCATATCGACACTTTCACTACAGTTTTGCAACATATTAATATTATTGTCATTATTACTGTGTAACTAGTATTCCCATCAACCATATATTTCATCACTTTTTTTATATATATTTCTTGCTGTTCATGCGGGAACATACCAATTGTACAGGCATGGATAAGTTTTTATATAAATTACACATAATTTGATGTATGATGAATTTACAGTTTGGTTGTTCTTTCTGGTATTAGAGTCAGTCGGAACAGTCTGCTATAAAGTCTGTTTGTGTAGCACATAAAGAGATATAGAAATACTGTCTTCGCATTAACAAAAAACCCAGACATCACATGAATGTAATACAGATATCTGGGAAAAAATAAAGCTTGAAGTCAATTCTCCTATATAACTTTGTTGTGAACAGCACCCATGGGTTGAAGTTTATTGATGTTTTATGTTGAGATCATTGATATATTCATTCCACATTTTCAGCAGTCTTATCATAGTTTTAAAACAGGAAAGAAATTTGACCGTGGATGCAAAAACTAGATAGGGTAATGTCGGACTGTTTTACTGCATCAAATGGTGCCGAGGTCGATTCCAGAATTCTCCATTTCCTCCATTTGTGTCTGCATGGCGGACAGTGCACGTAAGTTAAGTAAATATTGAAAACTGTTTGAAAACCAGTTTCTTCTTTATTTTAGATCATAAATACTGATTTGCAGCATGTTCGCCAGCGTCTTCAAATGTTAGAATTGTAACGTTCATGGAATTTGAGAGGCTGTGAGATAAATGGTTTGGAATCCATCTTCATTTCAGTTTAGATGCAGGGTTGTTTGACCTCGACCAGAAGATACATAGAAAGTTATGCGCAGCAGCGGAATACCAGAAAGGGAAAGTATGTGAACATGAAAAGGACATTAATGTATTAAGCATGTATAAATAATTATGTCCATTGTATATTACACCATAGTAATATAATTATTACTGTTCCCTTGGGTTCCTAGTGGAACATAGGGCTTCAACTCCACGTCTCCATTTGCTTCTGTCTTCTGCTGTACTTTTCGCCTGCATCCATGTTAGTCCACAGTCTTTCAACTCCTCTTCACACGATCTCCTCCACGTCACTCTTCCACTGACGTCCCACACACCGCTTCCCTTTCGGGTTCCACTCGAGGGCTTGACGCGCGATGTCACCCAGCGGTCTCCTCAGCGAGTGTCCCATCCATCTCCACTTTCTCCTGCATATTTGTTGGGCGATTGGTTCTTGCATTGTTTGCTCCCATAATTCCTTGTTGGTGATTCTTTCCGGCCCGGCCATCTGATCTTCAGTATAGAGCGAAGACAGTTGTCAATAAAGGTCTGCAGCCTTTTGGAAATATTCTTTGTGACCCGCCCACCAAGTTTCTGATCCGTATAGAAGAGCTGACTGACTTGACGTTTGTATTGAAAATCCGAATTTTGTTATTGATGCTGAGCGATGCTGAGATTTCCAGATTGGTTTCATGTTGATGAATGTGTTTCTCACCTTCCTGATTCTCGCTCGATTTGACATACTCGTCCGTTCCGACTTCCTGTAGTTGAGACAATGCTCCCTCGCTAGATAAGTGAATGAAGTAACCTCTTTCAAATCCCTCCCGTTGATGGTAGTTGGCGCTGGATGTTGCTGCTGTTGTTGTTTGTTGGTTGGTAATTTTCATCACCTCCGTCTTGTCTATGTTTACCTGGAGTCCTGTCTTTGCTGCTTCTTCGACCATTTTGTCGGTTTTCGCTTGTAACTCTTCGATTGTGTGTGACGTCAAACATAAATCATCCACGCGCGAAATCCAGGTCTTCTAGGTTCTTCACGTCGGTCCAGGATATTCCTGTCTTCTCGTTTCCCACTGTCTGACGCATAATCCAGTCAGTCCACCACAATTAGGAACATCATTGGTGATAGTAAGCACCCTTGTCTGACTCCTGTGTTTACTCCAAACGCCTCGCTGAGTTTTCCGTCGTAGATCACTTGACATGTGTCGTTGTCGTACAGCTGTTGAATAAGGTTAATGAATAGTTGGGGTACGCTGTAGTACTCGAGTAATTTCCAAATTACTTCACGATCAACGCTGTCGAAGGCCTTCTCAAAGTCTATAAAGTTGAAGTAGAGATTTGATCGCCATTCCATGCTTTGTTCGATGATGATGATGCGTAGAGTTGCAATTTGGTCAGTACATGATTTGCCTTTCCTGAATGCAGCCAGCTTGTTCTGGTCGGAGTTCTGTATCCAGTGCGTCCTTTAATCTCTCCAGGATGATGCAACTCAGGATTTTACTTGGCGTCGATAGGAGCATGATTCCTCTCCAGTTCTCGCAGAGTCCTAAGTCGCTCTTCTTTGGTAGTTTCACGAGGTAACCTTTCCTCCAGTCAGTAGGCACCTTTCCCTCCTGCCAGACCTTTTGCAATAATGGAGTCAGCATGTCTGCTGTAGTCTCTGGGTCCGCTTTCGGTGCTTCAGGGGGTATTCCATCTGGTCCAGCTGCTTTTCCAGCTTTCAGAAGCTTGATTGTGTTCAAGACTTCAGCTCTCGTTGGAGGATTGGTGTCAACTTGCAGTTGTGTGCGCGCTGTTGTTGGTATTTCTGGATGGGTTGCAGGTGATGGTCGGTTCAAGAGTCCTTTGAAGTGCTCCGCCCATTGTTTAATCTGTCTTTCTTCCTTGGTAATTGGGTTCCCTTCGCTGTCTTTTATACCAAAGTAAACATTAACCTATATTGTAGTTGTAATTTCACGTATTTATGCGAAGTCTTAGAGTTCATTTAGTGTCATAATGTGTATTAATGAGTCTGAGCGTTTTAGCGTTCTAATGTCTGGTGCGTTTTTAGAAATTAGTGATGGGTTATGGTAGGGATAATCATTGGACAAAACAGTTTATAGAGCAAGCGTTTGAAGGTTACAATAGGGTGACAGGTCCTATTTCTGAGGGTAAACTATTGCTGTATCTTCCGTACTATGTCTTTATGCATCCATGCTGCTAGTTTATTTATAGTCTAAAGATGGCTAAGGGTGTTGAAGTGCGTCTTTTAGGTGCTGTAGTAGATTAGTGCTTGATTCGTTCTAGGAGTAAATAGTTTATTAATATAATGAGTAGAGTGAAACAGTCTGTATAGAGAGCGTTTGAAGCTTGTAACCGAAGAGCAAGTTCTGATAGCTAGGGGCAGACTATTCCATATTTTAGAATACATGACAACGAAGAAGTTTTCGCGGAGTGTTTACTTAAAGGAATGAGTTGTCACTGTGGAAGTTTTGTTACTCAGATTGTCAGCCACGTCCCGTAAACCGTCAATGCCCAGCTCTTGCTGCGCTGGGACTCACGCAGTTTTTCGAAGCTGCTCAGAAACGCTTAGTACGAACGGACGCAAGAACCAGAACCCAGTTTGGCGACTCGAGAATTATTTATTCTAACATCAACATATAGCCAGTGCCCAACTAAACTTTACAACTAAGGTCTATGAACAAATATTACAATAATGAATCACAATATTACTTCTGACGGTTTTATCCTGACTTCTTTCTTAACAGCGACCGGTGAGACGATGACTGTCTTATTAATGCCTCTGCGAAAATTGGGGAAGTTGGTTTTGAGCAAACAACCATGAATTGATCGTTCAATCTTCAACTACATTGACACTCGTCGGCAAAAAAGGGATCTTTCCTGTCAATTTGATATGGGTGATACAGGTGTGATATTGATCGGCCGGTAGTTACTGACTTCAGTTTTTGACCCAGATTTGTGTTTAGGCATAATTAATGTTGTTCTCCATATGTCAGGGTAAGTTTGAGTTTCTAGGGACACCGGGAATATTTTAAGCTGCAGCAGAGGATTGTCAGGGCCACCATATATATAGAAATAAGATGATATACCGTCGGTACGGAAACCTTTTGAGCTTTTGAGGGTTCTTATAGTTTGGTTAATATTAGCTTAAGTGAATTCAACAGCGCTAATTTGGTTTGGTGTGAGTTGAGATGGAGTTTGTGCCATATTAGTAACACGGTGTATATCGAGTAGCTGGACTGAGGGCTTAAGGTGGTTACCTGCAAAAGTTTTGTTTAATAGTTTACATATGTCTGCAGAGTTAGTGCATAGCCTGCCTTTGTCTATGAGGAGAGAAATGCTGCGATTTTTGCGATTCATTCGCTTCCTTAAGATTTCTGTGAGTGTATACACTCTAGCAGGACTGGCTACTGCGATGCGTTCTTCGTTTCGCATACGAAAATCTCGAGTTTGTGAGATGGAGCTAAGGGTGTTAAGTATTAAACCTAGAGTGCCGAAGTCGTGGTGTTTGAAGTAACTTGTTGAGAGTCTCTTCAGTTTCGTGCGATCCTTTGGTTTTATGAATGACTTTCTGTGTGGGGAAACCTTTAGTGTTTGGAGTGGAATGACAGCATCTAAGCATGTGTTTGAGTTATGGTAGAAGATGGTTAGAGCTCTCAGTAGGTCATCAGTAGTGAAGTATTCATCCCATTCGGAGGATCTTAGCATTGATTCTGCTAAGGGCCAGTTCGCCTTACCATAGTTCCTATATATTACTTGTTGAGAAGTGGAGGTATGAGATGCATTGCTACTCAGCGGAATTGGCAGTGCACACATCACTGTTTTGTGGTCGCTTCCTGGAAACTCAGAACCTACTAGGGTTGAAAAGCGGCTTATATTTTGGCAGAAGGTTAAGTCTAGTACGTTATTACCTCTCATGGGGGCAGTGACAGTTTGTTTCCAGCCAAGTATATTCAGTGTGCCTAAGAACTCATCAAATTTAGTTGGGCCTGTGGGTATATCCCAGTTGATTTCAGGTAAGTTAAAGTCCCCACATAGGATCTTTTGATCGTATTGTAAGTCGGATAATTGCTCCAGAGTATTAATAAGTTGGGTCTCGTAATTACCAAAGGTGCCAGGTGCTCTGTAGGTGCATCCAGTTAATTCTGTTAAGTTATTTAAGTGTGCATTAACCCATAGAGTCCCAGGCATGTTGAGTGTACTACTTTCTAGCTGTGATACAGTAGGTGCATTCAGAAAGTACGTGAGACAACCCTCTATCTTACCTTCTTCCCTGTCACACCGAAAGTGTGCAGTTATCTAAGCTTATTTCTTCATCCAAGATGTTCGAATGACACCAAGATTCAGTGATGACAATTACAGGGTGTTTGTATATTACTGTGAGTGCTCTGAGCATCGGTAATTTATTTAGAACAGATCTAGCATTTATGAGGATTAGGCGAAGATGAGAGTTGAAACAGGATTTGAAGTATTTAAGTTCGTTAGTCAGCTCCGAATATGGTTCAGCACCCAGTAATTCTGCTGGACATGACGATCCTATGCTAAGAGGAGTTTCAGCATCATGCTCACCTATGTCTACCGAGTTGGAGTGTGCTGTTTTCGGTGAAGAATTAGGAGTTGGAGTACTGGATTTGCTATGGACTAAGGAATTTTTATTTTTAGTTAGACTACAGAAGTGGGTAGGGTTCTTTATTTGACCTATACTTGTGCAGGTGTCAAGTGTGCTTAGTGAATACGGGTGCACTGGACTGTTACTGTTTTCATGCAAGGAGGGAGCCAGCACTAGTGGTTTAGGAGTGTTAACATCCCTACCAGCTGTTTTTTCAACGCTGACAGGGACGCAGGGGATAAAAATGATTGGACCCTTGTGATGACCATGGCTTATCATTCCACCTATTGTTTGGTGCTAGTTGTGTCCTTGTGTGGGTTTCGTGTGTACTGCATTGTGGGTTAGTTCCCAGCAGACTTGTACCATATATCCGATCAAAATTTGTTTTTGTGCCATACTCTGAAGACCCTGAGTTGTTGATGACCGAGTTCTGATTATTACCACTTGTGCTATTGAGGGTGACAATGTTGTGACACTGGATATTAGAGTGTGCCATGGTGCGATTTCGCACGTTGTGAGTGCTAACACTATCCACCGTGGGGAGTGTGGGTGTCAATCACGTCTCATAAACCGTTAATGCCCAGCTCTCGCTACGCTCGGGCCCACACTGTTCTTCGAAGATTTCGGAAACGCTTAGTTATAACGGACGAGAAAACCAAAACACCGATCTGCCGCTTGATATTTCTTTATTGTTACACCAACATATAAAAGGAATAAGCGAACTAAGGTCTGAAAACAAATATTACAATAATAAATCATTGTTACTTCTGACGATGTTTCACTCTTCTTTCTGAACAGCGACCGATGAGACGATGACTGTCGTATTGATGCCTCCGCGAAAATTGGGGAAGTTGATTTTGAGCAAACAACCAAGAATTGATCGTTCAATCTTCAACTCCATTGACACTCCCCGGCAAAAAAGGGATCCAACCCTTTTTTCCTTCACGACCAATGCACGTTGACTTGGATGCCATTGCGAGAACCTGGGTCACACGGACAGAGCTGAAATGGAAAACAAACAGAAAAGCCAACACACCACAAGCATACCCACAGCACAATCTCACACATCGCTGACGACCTGCGCCTCCAGACAGAGACCTCCTCTTGACATCTTGCAACACAATCGCCACTTGCTAGAATGACTCTTGCAGAATGCAACGTGACCATAGCACCAACTCATGATACTCTACGCACATCCTCTTATCTACTCACTACCAATTACCACTGAAATCGCTTGTCACTCATTCTGCCTCAGTTCTAGTAGCGGTGACGCATGCGAGCCTCAGTCGTTTACACTCTTTCTCCCCGGCGTGTCGGACCGCAGCTAACAATTATCTCCGTGTGCATTTCATTCTCAGCAATAGCCTAGCCTCCCCGGCGTATACGACCCATCTGCTGTCCTTAACATCAATCAATTCATTCACGGATGTAGAAGAGTGGAAACAACTTCAGAAGTAATCACGACGAAAATTTTAACAAAATTATGCAATAACAACAAGGTACGAAAACAACGAGTAAACACAATGAATCCAAAAACACCAATTGATATGACACACCACACGTATATACAAACAGTACACACAAACTCGCGGATCATGTCTTGATGGAATTCCTTTGAAGAATTGCAGGACTTACACCAGTACGCCTACAACCCTTCTCAGGTTGACGATTGTAAGTTGTGGAATGTCCGGACACAAACAAGATTAACCAACAATTACAATAATTGGAACTCACACAATTATTTAACACAAACATATGTACAATCACACATCAAATGTTGTGGATTCTGACACGACAAACTACCCTTGAAGAACTGTAGGACTTACAGCAGTACGCCTACATTCCTTCTCAGGTTGATGATCCAAGTGGAAGTCGTCCGGACACAAACAGAATTACCAACAGCTAGATGACAGATGATATCAATTCAGTATATACAATATGAACATATGTACAAAATCATACACCAAGCACATTGGGCTGCTCATTGATGCGCTACCCTTTGAAGAATTGTAGGACTTACAGCAGTACGCCTACAACCCTTCTCAGGTTGACGCCCTAGGTTGGAAAATCGTCGCAGAGTTCATTTGCTAACTTCCTTCTATCAGCTATATCCTCAAATCTGAACGGCAACACGCCATGTCATTGTATCGTAGAATATAGATGACCAACAAACACACGACATATCTCATCAACCAAGTGTAGAAACAGAGTAATTTACACCAAAGATAATAACATTCAAATAGTAACTTGAAACTAGAAATGCCTTTATTCGTGCAAGTCAATTTAACAATTACTCTCTCGTTTACACTTGGCTTATCCTCACTAAACTGACCATTGATATTCGTCCTTTCAAACGAACTGATACTATCATAGTCATTGCACAAGATACTTGAGTTGATGGGCATCTGTTTCATTGTGGATGAAAACACCAACGATGACTGAGTGACACAAGGTGATGAACTTAGTGGTGGATCAGAAGCTGTTCTTGTTCGGCTTTCAGATAGTTGTCCAACTGCAAGATTACCACCACTGCTGTCTTTCACTACTAGTTCGGGTTAGCACTATCATCTGATGATAGGTGGGCTACATGCTGATCAATCACACTGACGGTCTCACAAGTATGCATACCTTCTGCAACTGCATCTGCATTTATTTCTACTTCACGTTCAAGTTGTACAGAACCTTTGTTCAACTTAGCAGTAGTAGGCATATCCCTCATCTCATCATGATCAACCAAAGACAACTGTGGAGTATCATGATCATTATCACGAATATTCACTTTACCGTCAACTTCATCATTTTCAAACTCTTTAATAACAGAAGTAGACAATTTTGGTTCCTCCTCACAAATCATTAAAGGTTTTATATCTTCACTCTGACTAGTACTACCTTGTAAACTTGTAGGGTCAGAACTGCACTCTGAAGCAGTAACTCTATTCTGTGACACTCTATTCAACAATGGCTTACCAGTTGCAACTACAGACTTCTTCACCGCACCGTTATCGTCACACAATTCGGAGTCAGACCTGGAGTTTACATTTAGCTTATCACTGAACTTGCTCACTGGTTCACAGTTCACTTCTGTATGCACCTCTTGCACACGTGTAAAACAAAGCCGTGTTTGTCTTGCATCTTGTAACTTATCTGTTGAGGATGTACTACAAAACCTGTTACACTCACTAGGTCTATATGCATTACTAGACATCATGGAGTCTTCTCGATATCCACCTCTCTGAGGCCTACTCGTCATCAATGATTGCATTTTGATCTCAGACTGCTCTATTCTAGGGGTGAGATGTAATAGACTGGCGAACTTGCTCATCGATTGATTGACACTAGTATTTACCAGTTTCAGGATATCATCAAACCTTGGCTCGATACCCTCATCCTCCATACGGGAGCTTATCTTCACCCATTTCCTTTGCAGTCGAGTAGGTAGACGTCTTGCTATTACTTCTAGTATAAAACTCGAGTTGAGGTCACTCATGCAATTCATAGAAATGAAGGTATTCTTATAAGTCATAAGATTATGTAAAAACTCAGTAAGTGCCTTGGAGTCATCCTGTAATTGACCACCATTACCCTTAACAGCCTCGAATAATTTCCCTGCAATCATCGAAGGTCTTCCAAACCTTTGACGTAATATGCTCATAGCCTCATCGCAGCCCTCTTTTGGCTTCATAAACTTACAGCACTGTATAGCTCTTGCAGCATCTCCAGTGCAATATCTCATCAAATACATTAACTTCAATTCATCATTTAATAAAAAACCACTCAACATGATCTCAAACTCCTTTACAAATTGTAAATAATCAGCCGGGTTTCCATCAAAACACCGTGGTTCAAATTTAGGGAGTTTGATGTTCCTATTATCCCTGAACGGCGAAACAGTAACATCAACCATGTCATGCTTAACATCAGACACATCGTTACAATTAACAGACAAGTCACCATGACTTACTTTCCTGTTTGCATCCAAGACACTCTGTCCCTTCTTTGACCCAGGCATTGTTGAACTTGACCCAATTCCAAAAAGTTCCAGATATTGCTTGTTCAAAGAGGACTTGACCGGCACCAGGAAAGAAGAACGGCGACTATCCAAACTTTCATCAACTGTTTCAATCCGCCAGATCTGTTTCCATCGTCAGAAACTGTCAATCACGTCTCATAAACCGTTAATGCCCAGCTCTCGCTACGCTCGGGCCCACACTGTTCTTCGAAGATTTCGGAAACGCTTAGTTATAACGGACGAGAAAACCAAAACACCGATCTGCCGTTTGATATTTCTTTATTGTTACACCAACATATAAAAGGAATAAGCGAACTAAGGTCTGAAAACAAATATTACAATAATAAATCATTGTATTACTTCTGACGATGTTTCACTCTTCTTTCTGAACAGCGACCGATGAGACGATGACTGTCGTATTGATGCCTCCGCGAAAATTGAGGAAGTTGGTTTTGAGCAAACAACCATGAATTGATCGATCAATCTTCAACTCCATTGACAGTGGGCTTATTTAAGCTGCCACTGTTTTTCGGTATGATTTAGGGGCATATTTTCCTTATCTTTACCAATGGAGTCATGGCTAGGAGGGGACAATGTCGAATTTCGGTGGGTTTTAACTTTTTTCTGGGGTTATTTATTGGCATTTTAGATTCTAATAATAATAATAATAATAATGTATATTCTCATATAAACATATAAATTTACATGAAAATGCATGCCATTTTTACAGGCACGATCATGTATGATATAATATCAAATCGTAGATTGTCTACAAGTTAATAATGTTTCAACAGTTAAATATTTGATATATATATAAATACACATTGTCTGAACTAGGCTGTATAGTTATTGAATTGTACAGTTGTCCTCCAGGTTGAGCGGGAAAATCGACTTCGTTTCGTTTTCACCCCGTGGTTGTCGGCATACGATAACCAACCAATATTGAGGTAAGTACAACGTTTACAAGGGATTGAAAGCTGTTTTAGAAAAGTAAAAGTGCTGAGGTGAATCATTAAATTGTAATGAAATGGGTAAGTGCAAGTATCATTAATAAATGTATTAAAAAAAGAAAACTCCCTAGGCTGACAACGTTCATTTGCAATGTATAATGCTACACGTATACCTTGTACTATCATGATGTCCACTTTTGGTTTTAATACATTTATCCTCAGTTGTGCCAGTTGTTTTTGTTTTATACCTCTTTGTGCATTTAATGTACAACCGTACCCTTCTGCGGTGATAGGTGGTATGGTTTTATTATTTTTTTGGTTACAGTCTAGTGGCCTTTCGGCTGGTGTTGCACTCTGATGGGATAGTTCTGTGTGCTTTGAGAGGGGTGATGCGGTGGAGTCTACTGTATGTTTCACAGGGTTGGGAATAATGGCTGCTTGCAATGTCCTATTACCTATTTAACAATTAGTCTTAGCGAGATAATTGTATGCGCGCCTTTCTATGACTGTTATGTCCACCCCGACCTTTAAATGTTTGTAGTTTCTGGCTTGCGATAGGGTGTGTTGGAAGTGGATGAATTTTCTGGTCTTTGCCCGTGTTTCGAACTGAAAAAGAATAGGACAACACTTTTCATGTTGACTCTTCTTTAGCCTATAGCACTTAGTCTTGGAGTTAGGCGTTTTCGCGTCACTAAGTAAGATGCGCTGTACCTTTTATAGTGCCCAGAACGTTGTAGACAATAGCACTCAGTTTTGCGTCGAGTCGTTTTGTTACTTCTGTGGTAACAAAGTTAATAAGGTTATCTACCTTAGTTACCGATTCTGTGTCAAGCTTGTTAAGGTTTACCGTTTTCATGAGGATAGTTAGAGGTGTCAGTTCACAGACATGCGATCTGATATCACTGATCTGATCTGATAATTTGGATGTCACGGTATTGGTTTCAATATTTCCAGCATTTACTGACTTTTTTATTTCCCTTAACTCAGCCTTAAGTTCTCCTATAGACAACTTTAGAAGTTTTATTTCTGAAGATAGTAGTGAAAAAGAGCTTGATGGCTGGAGTTTTTCGATAAGCACATAAGGTGAAGGGAGGGGTTCTGTATGACCAGAGGGCACTGAATTTTCAGGAGTAGTGCTTATACTAGCTGTCAGCACAGTTTTATCCTCAGTTTCAGCTCGACGCTTACGGCATACAAGTGAGTTGTGTGACTCACTAAAGATGTTTTTAGGGTGTGTGTTGCTTGATGTAGCAATCAGCAACGTTAAATTGGTTACCAGTTTTATAGGAGATTGGTTCGTTGCTTTTTGCTTTGATTAACCATAACTATTAGAAATAGGAGTTAATGGTTACAGGTATGGAAGTAGTATAGTACTTGTGCAAGTATTACAACAAGATAAATTTTATGTAACGAATCACGTAAAAATATAACGCAAATGTTGATCGTACCGCGATACATTTATTAATGAAGAATTTAAAGGCGACATCAAAGGAAAAGTTCTTAGAAGCCAACTTCCTAAATCTCTGAGAAAGACATCTTGTTATTAAAATACTTAAAATGATTGAAATATTTATGCATCAAATGTTCTCTTGCTTTACCACGCTTCTTTCCATTATAACACTCAATTATTGAGCCTAGTGTATTATTTAATATACGAATTATATTATTGACTATACTCTTATCATATATGGTTTCATTTACTCTACGGCTTCCTGTAGACTAACTACCATTCTTCAGTATACACACACTGCAGTATTGTTAACCAAATGCTAAATTTTGTTGGTTTTCTGTTAATATCTTTTTATCATATGTCTAGACACGTTACTTTGCAATGTCAGATGTTCACTACATATAAGTACACTAAGTCCTGTCAACCGACCTTACCTTTAGTTCATACTACCTACATTGAACCCTAACTATAGTGTTTTGCTGAATCTTGCTCCACTATTCACAGTACCTATTCGTTTTACTCTTTAAGGTTTTAACTTCCTATAAAGTAAACTGTTCATTAGGATATATGCCTACATATATAATATGTTCATAAAGATGTACGTGGAGACCTATTGGAAGCACTCATTCAGAAAGCTAGGACGATGGAATATGAGGTAGGACCATGTCTGCTACCAAGCAATATATTTGCGGTAGCCATAATAATCATAGTCTCAGAGCCTAACAATAAAAAGGAGGGAGGGTGGGACTCTTCAGCAGTACGCACCCAGCGGGACTCGAACCCAGGACCTTCTGTTTACGAGGCGAGCTCGTGTAACATTTAGCCACTGGGACTCGAACCAATGGCCCATGAATTCTAACTTCTGCCGATTCACGACATAGAGCGACCCGTAGTCAATGTCTTCGGCGAGTAATTGTCCTCAAAGCCAACCTACTGCACCCTACTGGTCACGACTTCCCACGGCAACCACTGGTAACTACCTACCTGAATAGGGCAGGTCGCCTGTAAGGTTTAATTAAAATCACCAAATATCAGACCGATAGGTAGCTGCTTCGCCTCTGGAGACTTGTCGTATTTTAATTTTTCTTTTGACGAGTACTAATCCGAGTTGGCCCCGAAGTTCGTCAGTGCTTAATTTATACTGGTTAACTCTTATGTCCTCATCGGTTGGCATAAAAACACCAAATAGCAGGCAGATTAATTCTATGTTAGTGACAGCAAATGATACAATGTAGTGGAGATATATGTGCGACATGAGAGGGAAACAAAGAAACACAATAAGAAGGAAGGACAGAAGTGGCAGGCACAACACGGGAGATCTATGCAAATAGTGCATCGAAGATAAGGTGTGCGTAATTTTGCTATATAGAGATACCGAATTGCAAATAAACACCACTTTACCAGGTCTCTTGTATTCTACTGTTATAGGACCACTGGAATGTGGATACGAGACTGCTTTGTGTCTTAGCAGCCGCACCCATCACAGCCTTTCCAAAAACCCAGTAATCACAAATATCCAAAATTCGGGTTAACCACAGATGGCATCTAGCAAAAAGATGTCCCCACGAAATAATTAGAAGAATCATCGGCGCATCTTCCCTGCCACTAACTCGTCTCAAACAAATTCCACAACCATGGACATGTCCATCAATTGACCTACTAAACCTTTGTGTACTCTACCGATAATACCTTGAGATGAACAAATGAGTTCTTTTTCAGTCAACCCCTGCCATCTAAGTAATACAGGAAAACTTGGCCTTCACCGAATTTCAGATATAACTCTCCTAGAACAGGCGTTATTTCACTCGAATTAAGCGGAATGGAAACGTCAGCTCATGGAATGGGGAATCTCTTTAATCCATTCAAAGTCATCGATGCAGCCACACTCTGTTGATAGTTCCTGGTGCTTCGGGTTAAAGGTCATACCTCGTAATGACGTTAAAAATCTGAAAGCCGCAGGTAATAAAGGCAACGTTGATATACTTGTTAATTACTTAAGGTATGTCGAGCCGTTGTGACATTTTTGAATTCCTGAAATCCCGTGAGAACTTAATGAAGTATTATTCCGATGAACCGATCAAGAATTTAATAAGAAGCGTCTGTTTTTCAACTTATGGGCAAATTGACTTATATAAATAGTTCCCGGAAGTTGTTGGCATCAACTCTACATATAATACGAATAAAGGGAATTAAGTTTACGAAATCATTAATCAACATACAGGTATTCTTTGTTCCAATTGGTTGTGACCCATAATTTTGGTCATGGACTGCCAATTTTATTTGCTTGGACTAGAAAGGAATTCAAACGTGATGTAGTTTGTATATTGGACTCACTTTCTCATATAATGGAAGATACTTCTAAGACAGAGACTTTCATCATGGGCCTGGGGCAATCTGAAATAGCAGCAGTGAAGTTAAAGCACAGAAAAGCGCACATTGTTCAGTATTCTTTCCATGTTTGTTGGGCAATCTGTCGTAAAGTAATTTTTTATACATAATCAAAATTTTAATTGCAGACATGGAATCCCATTGTGAAGAACTATTTATGCCGCTTAGTTCAGTGTAAAAGGAGATCAGAGTAATGCCTTTAATATTCTCATTTTCAAGATTTAATTTCTTTCTCAGAGTTATAAGCAGATTGGATGTTACTGTTAGTCAGTATATACAACGTCGTTGGATGAGTCGAAGAGAATTGTGGGCAGCAGCTTTCAGAGACCATGCGCCGACTTTTGATAATGCTACTAATAATCGAGTAGAAACTTCACACAAGCAAATGAAGCGTTACTTGCAAAGATCAGTCTGGATGTAAGCATGCTAAATTTTTATAAATGGTCTGAACAAAGTTATTCAAGAATACAGCAGGAGTCAATGATTGCTCGGTTGCGATGCTTCACGTATTCCTGTTCAAAACGTCTATTGCCAATCCTACGACTACTGACGCCAAACGCCTCGAGGAAAGTGATGCGTGATTACGAAAAGCAATAGCGGGCTTCTGTTGAGGTTGAAGCTTTCGATGTCTTCTTTCAAGACAATGGGAGGGGAGTAGAGGTTGATCTGCGTGCTTGCACATGCACACGTATAACGTTTCAGACCCGTCGGTACTCCTGCCGATACTTGCTGTTGGTCCATTTCAGAAAGCCGTGTTTACAGGTATATTTACGTCTAATTACGCATGCGAGTTACTCTGCTGTCACGTAAACTATTCGCTATTCTATGACTCCACTTGTAACATATGTCGACCTAACCTTAAGTACCTGAAATTCTCAGATACTGAAATTTGTAATTTTCATAACCGTGTGCATGTGCACAATGCCTTAATTGTAAACAGGATACAAGCAATACCATCATTGATCCTGTTATATCGTGTTCATAATTATCTTAATGTTTTGTGTTCCACCTTTTGTAGTTAACCATGTCCAGTCGAAGTGTCAACAATGGACGTGGTCACGCGACTACTTCGCATCTCAAAACACGTCAGCAGTTGCCCCTCGAAGTCCATGTGATTTATCCAAAAACAATAATAAGCTTATGGATGCGGGCCCAACGAGAATTGCTGACGAATCTGGAGAAATGTTTGCCGCAAATTACGCAGGAGAAGTATGCGCAGGAATGGAACGTCTTAATATATAAATGAACTAAGTTTGTATTATAATAAAAATAAACTTTTCATATAAACCTTGTTGTCTTTCAATTCATGTGTTCGATTTGTGAGCACGGCATGCTAGACCGGTGCTCCCTATAACTTGAACTCGTTACTATACGTAAGTGTGATTCTGTAGGAACACTATCGATCGATATACGTGGTGAATTATAAGTAATTTAGTGGATCTTAAACGTCTGTCTAAAGTTAGATGAGTATGTCTCATAGTCATGTGCAAGTCCGTAGGGACCAATGACAACAATAGGTAGAGCTTAAGCACTGCACTGCAGTTCCAGTTCGTATACGGCTAGGTGCATTCAAAAGCAGTGTATTACTATTATTTCGATTATAGCGTTATGTTAATCCCCAATATTACAGTTGTTCGAAATGAAGTTAACACGTGACGAATAAACAAGCAGGTTGGGTTGTGGCAGTCGTAGTAACATTTCCCTTACGTTTAATTCTTCAATCAAATACTTCATCAAGTATCATTGAAAGGTCTGGCATCTGCCTCGTCACGCCCAAAAATTTAGTTTCACTCAGATGGAATAAGAAAAGTATTGTAAGCAGGATGTTAAATCTGAGTAATGATAAATAATAACAAGCAAATGTTTTTACGCAGTTGTTTCCCGTAATTATTTCGGCGACGTCGAACTGCTGTGACCAGTTTGACTGACGTTACCGGATATCTGCAAATAAGTGAACAAAGTGTGTTTTGAAATCGCTGAAGTAATAAATAAGTAATATTAAAGTTAAACGCTTTGCATTTGCCTCCCTTTGATGAAAAAGTTTCATTCTCCTTTCTCATTCTTCGTTGAACTTTGGAAAGATGATTTATAAATGTAAAAGGTAATAATCATCGGAACTGCAACAATGTTTTCTAGCTATTCAGAATTTTTTCCTTTGATGCAGTTTCTTATCAACAGTTTGCACTATTAATAGTGAGATTATAGGAAACTTCATTATATCTTCATTTTCACCAAATTTTCCTTGACGCACAGAAGCATGCAGTCACTACATACACTCAGGCATTGTAACCTGAACATCACAAAATCCCTACAGATAACTTATGTAATAATAAATGCTTTAAAGGTATGAGCCATAAGTGCATCTTCCATATCCTTCATGGTCACAAGTAATTCATTACGGATCTCAGAATATCTTAGTGATCTGAAAACGAATAATTATTAAGACTGGTATAATTTATGTAACAGGTGTAGTAGTTGTAGGACACAGCTGCTAGCTACTAACCAACAGAAAGTCGATACTAATTTTAAGTACTCTGACATTTTAGAAGGACCATCTATACTATTCTTCATGACCCGATGCACAGTGATATCAACATAATCTGATGCCATTTTATGCACTGAGCAGTTACGGTCTTCTGAAATTCCATGTGAAAATGTAAATTAAACTAGTATCACGTCTTCACCCGAGCAATTTTCACTAGGAACCTCATCAGAATAGATATAATCACTAGGTAATTCGGCAGCCTGTCTCATTAATCACATGATCTCTTCCATGTGTTATGGAATATTTCAGTCACCACAGATGATAATAGAAGTGTTTAACATCCTCAAAACACACATCTTACTTATGTCTGTAGGCTATTTCTCTTTCAAATGCCCGATTCTCATAGAATAAGTGGGATGACAACGGCCAGTCAATTAACAACCTTAAGATCAAAAACAGCTAGTAAAAAACAAGGCTCTAAAAAGCAAATAATGGTCTTTCTATGCGAAATATTTTAAAAATGATGACATTTTCTATTAATAATTCGTCTGAGCTATCAAGACAATTTTACGCATTACTACGAACACAATACAGCAAAATAATGCTTTTTTCGGCTACAGAAGCATAAAACTAGTCAAATATACTCTATTTTCACAAAACTGAGCGATTACAACGCTTCTATAAGCGTGAACGTGGTAACCCATACACTCCGCGAAGACATATCGTGGCGACGTTTAGGCTCACCCACCATACGTATGACCTAGAAATTGGATCATCTAGAAAGTCATATTTAGGAAAACTGATGAACATTAAGGTGGAACGACAACAGCGCTCAGTTGGCCTTCGACAGACAGTGTTGACAATGAAATAATTTGGAAACTACTTCAACATTATGGCGTGCAGTGCCCAAATCTTTATCAACCTCAATCAACAGTTGTATGATAATGGAGAAAGTTGGCTGATACACAACGGAAAACTCGGTGAGGCCTTCGAAGTGAATACAGGAGTAAGACAAGGTTGTTTGCATACTATCACTGATGATATTCTTAATTGTGGGAGGCTGTATTTTGCGCCAGACTGTGCATAGAGACGGGAAGACAGTGATACACTTGACCAATAATAAGACTATAGAAGATCCGGATTTCGCGGGGACTCATGTTTAATGTCACACAACTTCGAATACCTACAGACGGAAAACAACAAACTGGCTGCAGAAGCAGCCAGGTGAACATAGAGAAGACGGAGGTGATGAAGATAACCAGCGGTACGCAACAACAACAATAACCAGCACCAATCACTATCTACAGGAGAAATTTGAAAGAGGTCACTTCCTTCCTTTCTTCACTTATCTAAGAATCACAGTTTCAACCATAGGGAGGGGGTGGATGAAGATATTAAGGCCAGCCAGAATTCAAACGGCAAAGTGCACCTTCGACCATCTGAAACCAGTTTGGAACTCTTCAACACTTTGCCTTGGCATAAACAACAAAATATAGACGCTCTCCCTATATATATGTCTTTGCAGACCCCCACACGGTTGATTAACGGTACCATCGATTTCCCCAAATAAGAATAATTAACCATACGATAAACCCACAGACCGGTGCAAAGCAATGGGTAAGGGGGAACATCACAGAGAAGACAATGAAGAATCGCAACACCGTCATTATTACTTGAGCAAAGGTCATGTGTATATATATTATATATTATGTCCTTTAAATCCTAGAGAAATAAAGGGCTTCAGATGAGGAACTCCACTGACTTCATGCAATATACTGGAAAACTTGCTCATAGATTGATTGACACTGTTATTTACCAGTTTCAGAATACCATCAAACTTTGGATCAGTACCTTCATCCTCTATACGAGGGCTTATCTTTACCCACTTCCTTTGCAGTCGGGTTGGTAGGCGTCTCGCTATTACCTCTAGGACGAAGCTTGAGTTCAGATCGCTCATACAATTCATCGAAATCAATGCGTTCTTGTAAGTCAACAGATTATCCAGAAACTCAGAGAGTACCTTGGAGTCATCTTGTAATTGACTACCATTACCTTTAACAGCCTCGAATACGTTCCTTACAATCATCGAAGGTCTTCCGAATCTTTGACGCAGTATGCTCATACCCTCGGAGTATCCATCGTTAGGGCACATGAACTTACAGCACTGTATAGCTCTTGAAGCAACTCCAGCGCAGTATCTCATCAAATACATCAACTTCATCTACTCATTTATTGCAAACCCACTCAACATGATTTCAAACTCCTTTACAAACTGAAAATAGTCAACTGGGTTTTCGTCGAAACTCCGAGGTTAAGATTTAGGCCTACGATCCCTTGACTGCGAGACATGAACAACAGACTCGTCATGCTGAGCATCATACATATCATTACATGTAACAGAAAAATCAACATGACGTACTTTCCTCCTTGCTTCCAAGACGCTTTGTCTCTACTTTGACCCAGGCATCACTGAACGTAACCGAAATTCCAGAAAATTCCAGGTAACACTTGTCCAAGGAATGCTTGACCAGCACCAGGAAAGACGAACGGAAACTATCCAACTGCTATCAGAAACTGACAGCCAAGTTTTATAAACCATTAATAACCAGCTCTTACTACGCTGGGCCTCACGCTGCCCCTCGAAAACTTTCAGAAACGCTTAGTATTAACCGATGCAGCAACCGAAACACTGTTCGGCGACTCAAGAATTCTTTATTCTAACGCCGACATATAACCAGCAATACTGGCTTTACAGACTAAGGTTTCTGACAGTTTTTTGACCTTCTTTCTGAACAGCGACCGATCAGACGATGACTGCTGGATTGATGACCCGCGAGAAATATGGAGGAGCTGGGTTTGAGCAAACAACCATGAATTGATCGTTCAATCTTCAACTACGTCTACGACTGATTCAACAAGCAACCACATCAGACTTTGCGTAGGCGGATACAGTTAACATATATATGATCTGACGTTCAAGAGGCAGTCACAAAATACGCAAGATTAAGCTTCTGTGAGAATAAGCTATGATAATGATCATGAATATGTATAAATACGTGTTGATTTCCTTAATAAACGATCCGGTGTCTAGCCCTTCTCTTCTGGTTTTACACTATTACTTAACATGTAAATCCTGTATGAATTAAGACGTATTTTGGGACTAAATGCACTGATGAGTTTTCTACTATATGTTCACTTATTGTCTCAAATAAAGCTTTATTATCTTGTATTCTGTTTATTCGAGTGTTTAGACGCTTGGTAACAACAAACTAGACAAAATGAAAATGTTTACAAAAGTGTGGTTTGGTGTCTGCAGGTCGTAATATGCTTCAGTGCACTGGTGAGCTCCTATCCAGATAAAACGTAACCTCATATTTGTGGATAAAAACAAACTTGCTTTAGTTATTGTCTTTCAAAAGGCTTCCATTCATAGTATAGCTTGTATGAATAATACGTTTCACATAACCATAATTGGGTAAAGATATACGTTAGTACGTGTTAAATTTTCCGCGCCTCAGGTTTCTTCGTCTTTTATTGGCTAGAACAGTGGCGGTCAGTTTAACATTTGATTGGTCCTTGGTAGGGGCAGCCTGTAGACGGACGTAGGTCATTTGATCAGCTGATGGATATTGGCGTTATTTATTGGAGAAACGTCAAGGTTAGGTCATTTTTCGTTGTTTTTCACACTTTTTTACCTACATTCCTGCTAAAAGTTGATGAAATGCGGCCTATTTAGCAGAAAGAGCATATGGTGGTGTCCTTATCCGGACGTAGGTCACAGGCAGTCTACAGTTTGCTGAAAATACATAATTTTTCCGTTAAGAAAATGTCTAATTACTTGAAGACACATGTTATAACGACTTTCTGTGAATTTATTTTGCAGTTTAATGGATTACACATGGAAATGATGAGGTGGGATTGCTCGTTTTGGTAATTATTTCACTTACTTTGCTGTGTACTTTGCCTAAATGCTGACAAGGCTCCTCCACATGTATTTCTTTAAGAAAAATCTGCAGAAATACATAAAAATTATATATGCATAGTATTTCCTTATTTGATGGCATAAAGTTGATGTTAGCAGGCAGATGGAATATCAACTTTGCATTATTAAAAAATGTTGATTAACATAATTATATACAGTTCAAATCATTATTTTGTCATTTGAAGCATATTTAATGGTTAATTATTGTGTTTACACTGGTAACAATGTCTACATCTGTATAATTCTTATGTTCTTTTTCAGATAATATCTACTTTCGGGAAATTCATGGATTTGGTGATAAAGAAAAAGATACCTGCACTGTTGTCGATTTTGTATTACATGTTAATTCATTAATAAATGTATTCCTCGTTATTCGTTTGTTTATTCTACTTGATAAGACCGAATATTAGCCCTTGCATAATTTGTGAGGTATAGAGTATATGAGGCTATCTTTGAAATACTAAGTAGGAACAGATATTCCGAGAAGCCTATTGGTAAAAGATTATGTTGTAGTCAAATAAAGCAAATATGTCTAAATCGTAGAGGAGGTATTTCGATTATAAAGCGTTTCGAGTTATCTATCGTCTTGGCAGAATACATATACTGATTTGCGATTCATAATTACAAAGTGAAAATAAATCTACCTGAGATAGTTTGCTTGTGATTTCTGCATGCCGTAATGTACCGTGAGGAGAGACTATACCTATGCTGTTAGATGTATAACTCAGTGCAACTACGGTTATCGTAATAATTAAAAACAGAATGCCTAGGGTTCTCAGCCAAAGAACGCGATACCTTGCTATCTGCTCATATAATCACGTAAACAAAAGTCTTCCAGACGCCGCATTCACTCCTAACAGTTTACCCTTAACTTCAAACTTAGCACGTGCTACTTATGTTACTGGAACACAATCACATTACAACAGAAGGACGACAGATTCATTGAAAGATTGTTTATTAAACAAAAGTCAGATTTCAAATGTACACATAGTTCAGATGAGTAGTTACCGTCAGTAAGTTCCATCTGCGTACTCGGCACATATACGTTTTTCAATAAGTCTGAAAAGGTTTAAGAAAAGCATAATTACCTTGGGTATTTCATGCATGATCTGAATAAAAATTTTTCCTGATAAGCATTTACAAGTAATCACTTTACAAACAATATATATTAAGTAGCCCAATAGTTTTCACTAAACTTAAGGGACTTCGCAATTTATCGTTGGTCGGTATCTAGTAGATCCATCGAAGCATCATGAAATGATAAAATTATTCAACGACAAGTTATGCAGTAGTTTTCAAAGCTTGTACAAATATTTTAGCAGAAATGACAACCACTTTATGACAAATAATAGGTCTTGACAGCAATAATAATAACGTTCATGTTCATAGTGACTATAAAAACAATAATAGGTATTATTATCGCAACGAATTCATCATTAACTTAGAGAGACAACTAACAATAATGCCATCATATCAAATAAATGTATCACTTAATCTTAAGAAGCATGTGTTTACTTACTTTCACTGTATTCTCTCAGTACTGATGTGCACCACAAGCTTATTCCAACTGAATTTAAGATTAATTCTGAAATTGAGTGGAGATCCAGCTAATGTCAAATAAAAACATGTAGCTTACATGTATTACACTGCTTACTGAAACATCTGATACCTGCTTTCCGATCTTCGTGACAAGAACACAGTTTATCTAGGTTTACCCACATACACATGAGTATATGTATATGCTGCATCAACCATGTTATTTTTATCATGATTAGCCAGACCACTGTGTATAACATATTTATTTAAGGATCTCTGAAAATAATGATCAAGCGATAATTGAAGTTGCGTGAAGTTCTTACTTTTCTTCTCCTTAAACATTATTTGCTGCATTTACCCTATAGTGTATGCTTTACTATTGAAAGTTGTTTGCTCATATTTGTTTATTCTCTGCTTGGCATTCGCGGGCCGTTTGAACTGACACGTGGATCGACCTTGACACAGCATTGCTGTTTTTACTTATTGACTGCTAAGTGGTTGTGCATTTGACGGCATTTAGCCACAGACACCTCACATTTTGAGGTTTGTATATTATATATCTATTTTTATGTAATAAAGTACCGTATTGCAGGATATCCTGTATTTTGGACTTTACGCGTCACTCTACGTGTGGTTAAATCTATTTGGATTATCGTTTCGGATTTCTTTCGGGAGAAATTCACAGTACTCAAAATTGGTCTTGTTGATCTATTTGGACGATTATCAATGCCAGTTACTCGTAACATGTCTGGAAAACTGGAAAAACGCTGAAGAATATCTTCGAGTCAATTTATCTTCACCGCAATTTCTTCTTTACCTGTTTCCTTATCTGTTTCTGATAATTTTAAACACACCCCTCATGTCAGCCCAGGTTTTGATAATATTGCTATGAGAGGTAGTGTAGTAGTAGACTCCGATGTTGATTCGGATGTGGCTACCGAATTAGAGATCCTAGAGCTTAAGGTTCAAGAGCTTAGACTTCGCAGCAAACAACGAAAATTGAAGAGCGAGCGCTCTCAACAAGTCAAGACTGCAGCCAGCTGCGTTCGATCTTGTGCCAATCCCTCGGAAAGCCAACTCCTAGACGGTAGCACCATGTATTGTACAGCACAATCATCAGGGTCAAATTGTACTGCTACTCCAGTCCAACCACTCCTGAACTCATTTAGCCCCATTAGAATGCCTCAAATTGAGATGGATAAGTTCGATGGTACACCGACTAAGTTCTTGAAGTTTATAAGATGCTTTAACATGTTCATAGGAGAACAAACTAATGATGACAACCTACGGTTAATGCATCTTATACACAATTGTGTTGGTATAGCCAAGGAGGCCATAGAGCATTGCATTCTACTGCCCTCTGAGGTAGGCTATAGGAAAGCCATGGGGATTTTACGAAGTCAATTTGGCCAACCTCATGCAGTTTCAGATGCCTTCCTCTCCGAATTACTGTCAGGCCCACAGCTGCAACCTGAAGATATAGTTGGGCTACAACGGTTGTTGAGACAGATGACCAATTGTGAGATAGCCTTATCTCAGATGAATCACATGGCAGACTTGGACTGCTCTACCAACCTTAAGTGCATTGTTCAACGTCTCCCTCGGCACCTACGATGGAAGTGGGCAGAATTGGTAAACGATGGTTTACAGTTTGCTGAACCTAGCTTTCGTTACCTCAAAGAATTCCTCGAAAGGCAACTGTCCTTGGCTACAAGCTGTTACGGCCAGATAGCTAATGGGAATAGGAACAACAACGAAGTAGGGTCCAACGATAAAATGTCCAGAGCTATGCCTTCGCACAGTGTTAATGTCGTGAAGTCACGAGCCCAGAAGTCGTGCATAGTTTGCTTCACAGATCACGACTTATGGGACTGTCAACGCTTTTTGTCGATGAGTCACAAAGAGAGACTAGCAGTGTCAATGCGGCATAAGGTGTGCTTCAACTGTTTGAAATGTAATCACCGAGCTGACACTTGTCGTGCAGCAAGAGGTTGCGATATAGTAGGATGCACTAGACGTCATCATAAACTTCTACACAATGAAGATAATTCAGCATGCAAGACTGTCAACTACTCTAGCACGGAATCCGGAACTTCCTTTTTAGGATATGTGCCGATTCGTATCTTAGGTCCTAAAGGATTTCTAGATACCTATGCCTTTCTTGACAATGGTTCAGATGCTACACTACTGCTGAGTCATGTTGCCCGCCAAATAGGACTGGAAGGGGTTAATACATTGATGCAGGTAACATCTTTCTGTGGAACTACTTCTCAGAATTCATCTAAGGTTGATTTCGAAGTTGAATCCTTAACGGGAGATTACAAGACGAGGGTCAAGAGTGCCTACACCGTGGAAAGCTTACCTGTAAAGAGACCTAAGACTCCTTCAAACGAACAGATGAAAAAATGGCCTCACCTGGCAGAAATTCCCTTTCTAGACGTCGAATGTAAACAGGTCAGTCTACTAATTGGGACTAATGTACCTGAAGCACACTGGGTGCTGGAGCAGCGTATAGGGAAATCCAACCAACCGTTTGCATCTTTGTCAGTTTTTGGTTGGTATTTATTGGGTTCAGGAGACGAATATAAAGAAGCAACCTCTATCTTCTGCTTAGAGGAAAGTGAATCAGTAGAGAACAAGCCTTTGCGAATGATTGAAGCTGAATTTCAGGACAAGCACTCATGCGAAAGGTCCAGTTCTGAAATAGATAAAGGGGTTCTGAAGGCAACCGATAGGGAGATAAGATTGCGGAACGGACATTATGAAGTTCCATTGACTTGGAAAGAGGACTGGCGTAGATTACCGCCTAATAAGTTTGAGGCAGAACGCAGGCTGGACAGTCTTCAGAAGAGACTAAAAAAGGACGAAAGCCTATTGAAGTCCTACAATCAAATACTAACAGACCATGAGTTGAAGGGTTATATTAGTCGCGTTCCTGACGACTTCTCCAAGAAACGTAGAGTTATCCCTCACCACCCAGTTATGAATCCCCGCAAGCCTGGTAAAATTAGAGTGGTTTTCGATTGTGCCTTTAAATGTAAGGGAATATCCTTGAACGATTGTCTGTATTCGGGACCTGATCTGATGAATGACTTGGCTGGGGTACTATTGAGATTTAAAAAACATCGGATAGCCTTGTCAGCAGATATTGAGGAGATGTTTCTTCAGGTTCACTTACCTGTCAAGGATAAAAGTGCCTTTAGTTTCTTATGGTATTCTGAGGGTAGACTGGACTTACCACCGAGCCTGTATGAATTAAACGTACATCCCTTCGGTGCTACCTCATCACCTTTTTGTGCAGCCTATGCTTTAAAACGAGGCACAAGACGATGGAAACAAGGGCAACTCCTCGCTGATACGTTTTGGAGACGGTGGAAGCGGGAGTACTTGACGACCTTACAATCGCGTTCGACGACATCGAAACTTACAAGTGGGAGACCTAGTACTAGTGGCTGCGGAGCCTTCACCTCACAATCGTTGGTCAATGGGAATAATTACAGGTGTTACGGCAAGCTGTGATGGGTATATCAGAAAAGTGGATATCAAGACACCGAGGGGTATAGTCAACCAAGATGTGCGTAAGGTTTGCCTATTAAAAGGTATTAAGGAGAGATAAGCACTTTGTAGGATATATAGCTGGATAGTGGATGCAGATGTGGCGAGAGTAAATTGTACCATTTCTGTGTCTTACTAGCAGATAGAGTAGGGAAAACCAGGCTGGTTTTGAGGGGGCGGTGTTAATTCCTTTCCTACTTGTTCATTCTCAATCTTTCCTTTGTTCAACATTAGACTACTTGCCATTAGTAAGTAGTATGATTTTATATGTTAATTTATAACGATGACATTTGCTTACAACTGCAGTTAAATTACTTGTTCTATTATCATTCTATTAATGTATAGTTCTTATTTTTCTTCTCCTTAAACATTATTTGCTGCATTTACCCTATAGTGTATGCTTTACTATTGAAAGTTGTTTGTTCATATTTGTTTATTCTTTGCTTGGCATTCGCGGGCCGTTTGAACCGACACGTGGATCGACCTTGACACAGCATTGCTGTTTTTACTTATTGACTGCAAAGTGGTTGTGCATTTGACGGCATTTAGCCACAGACACCTCACATTTTGAGGTTTGTATATTATATATCTATTTTTATGTAATAAAGTACCGTATTGCAGGATATCCTGTATTTTGGACTTTACGCGTCACTCTACGTGTGGTTAAATCTATAGTTTGGATTATCGTTTCGGATTTCTTTCGGGAGAAATTCACAATGAACATATGAACAAAATCACACACCGAGCACATTAGACTGCTCATTGATGCACTACCCCTTGAAGAATTGTAGGACTTACAGCAGTACGCCTACAACCCTTCTCAGGTTGACGCCCTAGGTTGGAAAATCGTCGCAGAGTTCATTTGCTAACTTCCTTCTATCAGCTATATCCTCAAATCTGAACGGCAACACGCCTGTCATTGTATCGTAGAATATAGATGACCAACAAACACACGACATATCTCATCAACCAAGTATAGAAACAGAGTAATTTACACCAAAGATAATAACATTCAAATAGTAACTTGAAACTAGAAATGCCTTTATTCGTGCAAGTCAATTTAACAATAACTCTCTCCTTTACACTTGGCTTATCCACACTAAACTGACCATTGATATTCGTCCTTTCAAACGAACTGATACTACCATAGTCATTGCACAAGATACTTGAGTTGATGGGCATCTGTTTCATTGTGGATGACAGCACCAACGATGACTGAGTGACACAAGGTGATGAACTTAGTGGTGGATCAGAAGCTGTTCTTGTTCAGCTCTCAGATAGTTGTCCAACTGCAAGATTACCACCACTGCTGTCTTTCACTACTAGTTCGGGTTTACCACTATCATCTGATGATAGGTGGGCTACATGCTGATCACTCACACTGACGGTCTCACAAATATCCATAACTTCTGCAACTGCACCTGCATTTATTTCTACTTCACGTTCAAGTTGTACAGTAACTTTGTTCAACTTAGCAGTAGTAGGCATATCCCTCATCTCATCATGATCAACCAAAGACAATTGTGGAGTATCATTATCACGAATATTCACTTTACCGTCAACTTCATCATTTTCAAACTTTTTAATAACAGAAGTAGACAATTTTGGTTCCTCCTCACAAATCATTAAAGGTTCTATATCTTCACTGTGACTAGTACTACCTTGCAAACTTGTAGGGTCAGAACTGCACTCTGAAGCAATAACTCTATTCTTTGACACTCTATTCAACAATGGCTTACCAGTTGCAACTACAGACTTCTTCACCGCACCGTTATCGTCACACAATTCGGAGTCAGACCTGGAGTTTACATTTAGCTTATCACTAAACTTGCTCACTGGTTCACAGTTCACTTCTGTATGCACCTCTTGCACACGTGTCAAGCACAACCGTGTTTGTCTTGCATCTTGTAACTTATCTGTTGAGGATGTGCTACGAAACCTGTTACACTCACTAGGTCTATATGCATTACTAGACATCATGGAGTCTTCTCGATATCCACCTCTCTGAGGCTTATTCGTCATCAATGAGTGCGTTTTACCCTCACACTGCTCTATTCTAGGGGTGAGATTTAATAGGCTGGAAAACTTGCTCATAGATTGATTAACACTAGTATTTACCAGTTTCAGGATATCATCAAACTTTGGCTCGATACCCTCATCCTCCATACGGGAGCTTATCTTCACCCACTTCCTTTGCAGTCGGGTAGGTAGACGTCTTGCTATTACTTCTAGGATAAAACTCGAGTTGAGGTCACTCATTCGATTCATCGAAATCATTCCATTCTTGTAAATTAGCAAATTATCTAAAAACTCAGTAAGTGCCTGGGAGTCATCCTGTAATTGACCACCATTACCCTTAACAGCCTCGAATAATTTCCCTGCAATCATCGAAGGTCTTCCAAACCTTTGACGTAATATGCTCATAGCCTCATCGTAGCCCTCTTTTGGCTTCATAAACTTACAGCACTGTATAGCTCTTGCAGCATCTCCAGTGCAATATCTCATCAAATACATTAACTTCAATTCATCACTTAATAGAAAACTATTCAGCATGATCTCCAACTCCTTTACAAATTGTAAATAATCAGCTGGGTTTCCATCAAAACACCGTGGTTCAAACTTAGGGAGTTTGATGTTCCTATTATCCCTGAACGGCGAAACAGTAACATCAACCATGTCATGCTTAACATCAGACACATCGTTACAATTAACAGACAAGTCACCATGACTTACTTTCCTGTTTGCATCCAAGACACTCTGTCCCTTCTTTGACCCAGGCATTGTTGAACTTGACCCAATTCCAAAAACGTTCCAGATATTGCTTGTTCAAAGAGGACTTGACTGGCACCAGGAAAGATGAACGGCGACTATCCAAAATTTCACCAACTGTTTCAATCCGCCAGATCAGTTTCCATCGTCAGAAACTGTCAGTCTCGTCTCATAAACCGTTAATGCCCAGCTCTCGCTACGCTCGGGCCCACGCTGTTCCTTTGAGTTTCAGAAACGCTTAGTTATAACGGACGAGAAAACCAAAACACCGATCTGCCGTTTGATATTTCTTTATTGTTACACCAACATATAAAAGGAATAAGCGAACTAAGGTCTGTAAACAAATATTACAATAATAAATCGTTATATTACTTCTGACGATGTTTCACTCTTCTTTCTGAACAGCGACCGATGAGACGATGACTGTCGTATTGATGCCTCCGCGAAAATCGGGGAAGTTGATTTTGAGCAAACAACCAAGAATCGATCGTTTAATCTTCAACTCCATTGACAACGTTTTATATACTGACTAACAGTAACATCCAATCTGCTTATAACTCTGAGAAAGAAATTAAATCTTGAAAATGAGAATATTAAAGGCATTACTCTGATCTCCTTTTACACTGAACTAAGCGGCATAAATAGTTCTTCACAATGGGATTCCATGTCTGCAATTAAAATTTTGATTATGTATAAAAAATTACTTTACGACAGATTGCCCAACAAACATGGAAAGAATACTGAACAATGTGCGCTTTTCTGTGCTTTAACTTCACTGCTGCTATTTCAGATTGCCCACAGCCCATGATGAAAGTCTCTGTCTTAGAAGTATCTTCCATTATTTGAGAAAGTGAGTCCAATATACAAACTACATCACGTTTGAATTCCTTTCTAGTCCAAGCAAATAAAATTGGCAGTCCATGACCAAAATTATGGGTCACAACCAATTGGAACAAAGAATACCTGTATGTTGATTAATGATTTCGTAAACTTAATTCCCTTTATTCGTATTATATGTAGAGTTGATACCAACAACTTCCGGGAACTATTTATATAAGTCAATTTGCCCATAAGTTGAAAAACAGACGCTTCTTATTAAATTCTTGATCGGTTCATCGGAATAATACTTCATTAAGTTCTCACGGGATTTCAGGAATTCAAAAATGTCACAACGGCTCGACATACCTTAAGTAATTAACAAGTATATCAACGTTGCCTTTATTACCTGCGGCTTTCAGATTTTTAACGTCATTACGAGGTATGACCTTTAACCCGAAGCACCAGGAACTATCAACAGAGTGTGGCTGCATCGATGACTTTGAATGGATTAAAGAGATTCCCCATTCCATGAGCTGACGTTTCCATTCCGCTTAATTCGAGTGAAATAACGCCTGTTCTAGGAGAGTTATATCTGAAATTCGGTGAAGGCCAAGTTTTCCTGTATTACTTAGATGGCAGGGGTTGACTGAAAAAGAACGCATTTGTTCATCTCAAGGTATTATCGGTATAGTACACAAAGGTTTAGTAGGTCAATTGATGGACATGTCCATGGTTGTGGAATTTGTTTGAGACGAGTTAGTGGCAGGGAAGATGCGCCGATGATTCTTCTAATTATTTCGTGGGGACATCTTTTTGCTAGATGCCATCTGTGGTTAACCCAAATTTTGGATATTTGTGATTACTGGGTTTTTGGAAAGGCTGTGATGGGTGCGGCTGCTAAGACACAAAGCAGTCTCGTATCCACATTCCAGTGGTCCTATAACAGTAGAATACAAGAGACCTGGTAAAGTGGTGTTTATTTGCAATTCGGTATCTCTATATAGCAAAATTACGCACACCTTATCTTCGATGCACTATTTGCATAGATCTCCCGTGTTGTGCCTGCCACTTCTGTCCTTCCTTCTTATTGTGTTTCTTTGTTTCCCTCTCATGTCGCACATATATCTCCACTACATTGTATCATTTGCTGTCACTAACATAGAATTAATCTGCCTGCTATTTGGTGTTTTTATGCCAACCGATGAGGACATAAGTGTTAACCAGTATAAATTAAGCGCTGACGAACTTCGGGGCCAACTCGGATTAGTACTCGTCAAAAGAAAAATTAAAATACGACAAGTCTCCAGAGGCGAAGCAGCTACCTATCGGTCTGATATTTGGTGATTTTAATTAAACCTTACAGGCGACCTGCCCTATTCAGGTAGGTAGTTACCAGTGGTTGCCGTGGGAAGTCGTGACCAGTAGGGTGCAGTAGGTTGGCTTTGAGGACAATTACTCGCCGAAGACATTGACTACGGGTCGCTCTATGTCGTGAATCGGCAGAAGTTAGAATTCATGGGCCATTGGTTCGAGTCCCAGTGGCTAAATGTTACACGAGCTCGCCTCGTAAACAGAAGGTCCTGGGTTCGAGTCCCGCTGGGTGCGTACTGCTGAAGAGTCCCAAACTAGGTTGAAACGGCTGTCCACTACTCCCAGGTTTTCTAATGGTTCTCTCACCAATGTCAGCTCATGATGAAATCCTGTAACCAATATTCCTATTTACTTTAGCACCGGTTTCACTTTGGTGATAGGAATATGTACTAGAATACCTTCATTCGGTCAACGAACATGATGTGAATATGGTTCGCGATTTTACCCAAAGTAGAGGAACACCAGTAAAGTGAACAATAAAATAATGAGAATAGAAATTACAAACTGGTACTCGACATAACTATTTGTTTTGCTTATATGTATTAGAGAGGAAGACAACATTGAATACACGTAAAAAACATAGTGAGTGAATAGTAAATAAGGGCAAAGCCAATACATAAATCAACACTAGCGAAGAAATCGGCGTCAAAAAGCACTAGCACAGCTTGAAAAGGGTGTGGAGTCAAACCTGAATGGAAGTTCTAGGCAGAAAGAAGAGGCAGGACAAACAGTGGCTCACTTCGGACAATTGGAAACTAATAGAAGAGAGAAGGATAGTGAAACAAAAGATTATCCAGTGCACCGACGAGCAACAAAAACAGGAGCTGAATGCAAGCTACAATACGCTGAACAAATTAGTGAAGAAGAGTGCCAGGGTAGACAAAAGAATATATTCTGAAGCCAAGTAAGCCAGAACAAGCTGCAGGCGAAGGAGACCTCGCCACAATCTACCAAAAACTAACAACCTATCGGGAAAAAGATAGACACAAATAAGGTCAGTAAAGGATGACAATGGAAAGTCAATCACCAAAAAAGAAGTAAAGCAAAGAAAAACTGGGCTGAAAACATCTAAATACTAAAAAATCCACCGCAACATACAACACACACAAACATACCAACAACGGAAGCAGAACTACCAGTGAACATCGACTACCCGACGAAATCAGAAGTCCTGAATGCAATCAAGATACTAAAAGCTGGAAAAGCAGCAGGACCAGATGGAATCCTAGCAGAAGCATTGTAAACGGACCCAGAGACAACAGCGGACTTGATGACGCCACTGCTGGAGAAGGTGTGGAAAGAGGGCAAAGTACCCGAGGATTGGAAGAACAGTTACTTATTCAAACTTCCAAAGAAAGGAGACTTAAGTCAATGTAAAAACTGGCGTGGAATTATGCTTCTGTCCATTCCAAGCAAGATACTAAGTCGCATCATCCTGGAGAGAATCAAACAAGCCCTAGATGAAAAACTTCGTCCGGAACAGGCTGGATTCAGGAGAAACAAATCATGTATTGATCAAATCGCCACTCTACGGATCATCATTGAACAAAGCTTGGAATGGCAGTCACCTCTCTATCTCAACTTCATCGACTTTGAAAAGGCCTTCGACAGCGTCGATCGAGAGGTCATTTGGAAACTACTTCGCTACTACGGAGTCCCATCGACAATTATACACCTCATCCAACAGTTATACGACAATGCTGCATGCCAATTAATCCACAACGGGAAACTTCAAAGTGATGACGGGAGTGAGGCAAGGCAGTCTACTACCGCCAATGATCTTCCTGATTGCAGTAGATCGGATAATGCGACAGACAACGAGCAATGAGGAAACAGGCATAACATGGACTCAAGCAAAAAACTTGGAGGATCTGGACTTCGCCGATGATATATGTCTGATTTCCCACAAACTGGAAGACATGCAAGTGAAAAGCAACAAGCTGACAGAAGAAGCGTCAAAGATAGGACTTCAGGTGAACATATATAAAACAGCGGTGATGAAGATTCCTGGCCAACACCAACGGCAACAACAACAGACAACAATCAGCCAGCATAAATGGGAGGAACCTGAAAGAAACAACCTCCTTTAACTACCTGGGAAGCATCGTTTCAAATACAGGCGGAACTGACGAGGATATCAAAGCCAGAATCGGAAAAGCAAGACAAGGTTTCATTCCTCGCGTGCATACAAGGCTGCACACGACATCAACTACCAAGAGCAGCCTGTAGACGGCCGTAATTTTGAGCGACCGCGAATGAGATAAACAAGGGATTCGCCCGGCTGAAATTATCCGTAACTTATCAAGGTCATTGGTGGAGTGAGACGCCCGAAGGTCATTTTCGTCCATTTCAGTCGGCCATGTTGGATCGCAGTTCCGTAGCTGTTCGTTTACGCGTTTGTTGTTCCGTTTATCCTGCCGTTATACACGATTTATCTTGTTGCGTATCGTTCACAAATGTTGCGTTTCACCTCATTTTTTGTTTCTGTTGCTGTTAAAATGAATTATTTCTTTGGTTTCGAAAGTTTTCACTACCAGGCCAGTGCATTCATTTCGGTGTAATTGTTTTCATACCTTGCATTCATGCGGCTTTCAGTGTTTTAGTTGGTTTTCAGTTGTTAATGAATTAGTACTGTGTAGAGGGTTTTGAAATTGTGCACATGAAGATGTTTGGCTGGCAGAAGCAGTTGTTTCCAGTCCATTAGTTGTTTGCCGTTACTATTGTTGGCTCAGTTACTTGCATAACATGTAGAAATCTGGAAAAAGAGTGTCTTTTTCGTTCATGTTTGCAGCATACAACAATCTGCGAGTGAATCTGTTGAAGAGAGCACCATCAGAGTTGGTATTAGCAAGGTTTTCGAAGAACAAATTAAACCCAGAGAATTTAGAACCTGGGTTGAAGTTGAAAAAGCTTTGAAGCTTTTTGAGAATGTGAATATACCATCAGTGTGTCTGCTATCATTTAAAAAAATATATTGTGAGAGAATCTAAGCCAAATAAGGTTGAGCCGCATGAAAAGTATGAATCTGTTGTGCTTGTGTATATTTTGGGGGAACTAAAAGAACCTGGAATCCTTAAGGGTAAGTGTTACTTATGCTTATTATTGCTTGATGTACTATATCCAAATACATGAACTAGGACTACCCGTAATAGGGCCAGTGTTAACATTTATTTGATGGGTTGCAAAACGGTTTTCAAAGCGGATAAAATACGGTGATCTGGTGAGTGTACAAACAATCCCAGTTAAAGGTAAGACATTAATTAGGAAGAATAACGTTTCGGGTTGTAGTCTACGATTGGTGGTTTCCTCGAAGTTTTGATTCTTCCGTGACTATAGACACAGATGTTCACGATCTTAAAAAAAACTAAAAAAATTATCCTTGAACCAGTAGTCTTCTTTTCTTCGGCGAAACATCCGTTAATACGACTATACGATTAGGTAGCGAAGTAAGATGTTATGTGACTGAGAATCGTGGTTGTTGTGTTTCTGACTAATTTCGCGCATCTGACTTATAACCGCATGGATATAGCGTTTTCCTCATGGTACATTATGATATCTAGAAATCATAAGCACGCTGCCATCGGTAAATTTATTTTTACTTTTTAAATGGCTGCAAATAGTGAGTCGTTTGCGGTGATAGGATGAATACCTCTGAACGTTTTTGTGGAGACTAGGGTATATTTAATTTTTTCGAGTAAGGGACGATCTTTTTACCAAGAAAGTTCTCGGAATTTTCGTTATTCAAAGATAACGCTAAGTTGCCCACTAAGGTGGTAACTATAGGAGATAACCTTCAGCGGAAACTATATTAATGTAGTTTTAGGTAATGCGTCATAGAAGTAAGCATCGTAGGTTAATTGTGTCTAAATGTATTAAACGTTGTATAACTGATCAAACCATAGTTCTTACGTGCGAGTTAGTTTTATAAATAATGAATGTACCGTACAAGCGTCTACCATGATTTGCATACCTAGCTCATAAACATTATGCCTGCATGTGGCATACATTTAGGGCCAACACGCTGCGATGAATCAGTCCGAGATACTTAAAGTCAGACTTCATTTCCATATCACTATTATCAATTTTGCAACGGTCATAGGAATTAACACCTTCAACTAACTTTCGTTTACATCGGAAACTGAAAATAACAGTCTGACATTTCGAAGGATTTAGTTTAAGAGCATTTTCCCACTCCTAATAGAGAGCTGTTCATCTTAGTACAGTGTAGCTGGCAGTTAACAGACATTGAAGTAGTTAGATCGTCCGCGTGTTTGAAAAAGTTCTTTTCGTATGCATTCGTACAATAAGTTCATCAAACAAAAATACAATTGGTAATGGACGACTTCCTCCTGACCTACAGTGTACTGCTTTCTCCCTGATAAATAAGAATGAAGCCATCTAACAATCCAATACTCAGTTTGAGTTTCAGCAAGCTTATCTAACAGAATATCTCTAGGTACTGAGTCGAAAGCAGATGTGTATTCTAGGAAGGTGCAGCGAATTTAGCCCCATTGTCTATACTGGAGAAAATGTTGTGAAGCAAGACTGCAGCTGCATCTAAAGTACGTCTACTGTGTTTATAGGAGAACTGTTTGGGATCGTTAAAGGCTCTGAGTGAGGGTTAAAGATTAAGTAAGAGTAACTTTCCCTTAGTTCGTATATACCTCATTTGATTTGAAACAAAGGAAGCAGGTCTTATTAACGCTTGTAACACTAGAAAGTTTGGCATTTATGGGAGAATTTATGAAAGACTTGTTTAGTTTACACACACCAAATGAATAGGAAATACTGGAGGTAATTAGATGCATACAGGCGTAGGTTATTTAACATCTATAAAGTAGACATGCAAATACCGCAGTTTTTGATCACAGAAATGATGGATACTAGATAACATCCTATGATTCAACGGCATATTAAAATAAATAAAAATTGTTTCTTAGCTGATTGTCAAGTGAACAGTCTATTTGATGATGTCACTGCATATTAACAGATTAGTGAAGTAGATATCAAGCCTAAGTTACTACATTTACTTGTACTACATACTTGGCGTTTAACAGTATACAGACTTTCAACTGGCTAGATAAGGCGACTTTAGAGTATCAAACAGTACAGAATTATTATTCAACTTGCTAAATCCCACTTAGCTTTTACAATGTGCTATTGTGTAGAAACAGACACGAAATCCTACTAATGACTAAAGTAACATTCTCATAATACTACAGTGAATTTCCATCCCACTAACTAAGCTTAGCGTTTATTATTCCTAATTCACTTATTACAAAAGCACATAGTATAGCGAGGAATTGAAGAAGTCTACAGGAAGAAGTAATCAAGAGTATATTAAACATTTGATTAATTTACAAAAGAAAATTCTGATGAAGGGTAATAAAGTTAGTTTGACCGAATGATGTTTCCGCTGATTTCATATTCGACAACCTCCGTATACCTGGAAAAAATAAAGTACATGTAAGAACTAGCATAACATGAAGTTAACAAGAGATAATTCTACGTATTAGCATACAATATGAATACAATCATTCTGTTAAAACTAAGTATTATCTCAGGGAGATAAATGTATTTGTAATCTAGAGCTGATATTTATGTTGACGCCGTATACATAAATATACATCATATGTTTTCCTGCATCTGAGGACTATATACAACTATATGACCTTGGCGGCCTGTTTGAATATTTTTGGGCTACCACATTCCATGTACATTTTGCATCTATTTACTCGTATTTTATTGGTATTTACATATCACATTATGCATTCTAATCGTATTATCTACCCTCGGGATTTTATAAAACGTTTTAAACCCAAAAACTTTCATATTTGCAATAAACTCAAGAAAAAGCACCATGGAGGTTGGCAGCGTGCCTTAAAATCTACACCCATACATCACACCACTGTTCCAGTTATCATTAGTACCAACTGCCGGTCCCTGCCTAACAAAATTCTGGATTTTCAGTCTCTGTTGTCTTCTAGTACCTACCACAATACTGGTATAGTCACTCTGCAAGAAACCTGGCTCCATGACTCATACGATGACAATATTGTGTCTCTAAACAATTTCAATGTTTTTCGACAAGACCGTATTTGTTCCAAGAAAAAGTGTGGTGGAGGTGTTGCAACTTTTATTCACTCAAAATGGTCCATTTCAAACAAAGTTTGTTTCAAATTCTCGAATGACTTCATTGATTGCATCACTGTGAGATGTCGCCCGAAACACATTTCAAAATACAAATTCATTTATATTTCTAATGTTTATGTCTCTCCTGGCTGTACCATATTGGATTTATCTATGTTCGCCGATGAATTCACCGCTTTTGCTGCAGCTTGCTTCGAGAACTCTTTATCAATAGTAACAGGTGATTTTAATTCATGCGATCACTCCTTCCTTATATCACTTGGTCATGACAATATTGTCAACTTTGCCACCCGTCTTGGTAAAAAATTGGACCTGGTATTTATCAATGATGTTGGTATATATGAAGCTCGCAAACGTGCTCCTCTACTTAATTCTGACCACTGCATCATACGTGTGCTGCCTAAAATATATTCCAAATCACACAAAGGTGTCCTCTCTCACCTCTGCAGTAAAGTTCAACGGAGATGCTACTCAAAAGACAACCTAGACAAGCTCAGATGCATGTTGAAAGACACTAACTGGGACTTATTTACAGAACAAACATTAGATGAAACAATCACAAACACTACTGATTATCTTAAATTCTGTTTCGAAATATGTTGTCCTAAAGAAACATTATTCATCCGATTTGATCGCTTATCTTCGCCATATCTCAAAAAGCTACGTAGAAATAAAGAACTGTTGTTCAAAACTAATGATAAGCCTGGTGTAAAAAAGTTAAACATGCTGATAAAACTGGAAATAAAAAGACTAAGTGTTTTATATAATCAAAGATTTTTGTCATGTAAAACCCCTTCTAATTTATGGAAACTTTTCAAAGAAATTACTAACGGTAAGCGATGTATTTCTGTTCCATCTCTTAATGTTGACACTCTTAATAAATCTTTCATACGCTCTTCTGTTGATACCCTTCCAAATGATACAAATCATATTGACAATAACTTTAGTGGTTTTAATACCCTTGATGTGCTTAAATGTCTCCGGTCTCTTAAGCCTTCTCAAAGCCTTGGTCCTGACGGCATACCTGCCATTGTCCTCAGGAATTGTGCTGATATTTTGTGTTATCCTCTTACTAACATTTTTAATGCCTCTTTTTCCGGTAACGTTCTACCTTTTGCATGGAAAAACATTAAAATTATCCCTATACCAAAACCATCTTCTGGTTCTGATATTAAATTTCGGCCCATTGCAATTACTTCCCCCTTTTTAAAATTGATGGAAAAATTACTTTTACTTCGTCTTGAACCCGCTTTGAAACCTTTTAATGATCCTAAACAATTTGCATACAAACATGGTAGAAGTACCTTGGATGCTGCGGTTGTCTTGTATCACAATGTTGTCTCTTGTTTAGACAAAGGTGCTAAATATGTTCGTAGTGCTTTCTTAGACTACACATCTGCTTTTGACTCTGTACCTAGGGGCCTTTTATTAAATAAGCTATCATTGACACAAACAGGATCCTGGGCTAAGAGTTGGTTGCATTCCTATTTTTCTGATAGAATGCAGTATACTGTATATAACGGCAAATCTTCTTCTACCTCGCTTACAAAATCCGGTGTTCCACAAGGTGCTGTCCTCTCTCCTTTTCTTTTTTCTTTCTTCCTACATGACCTACCTCATTCAAACGAAACTAACTTTGTCAAATATGCAGATGATCTGACTGTATCACTGCCTATCACTTCCGAGTCTGACAGCTCCAAACTTAATAGCTTTCTGTTGGACATCAACAACTGGTCCAAGTCAAATGGTCTTATATTAAATCCTTCCAAATGTCAGGTGCTTGACTTTACTTTCAAGCATCGACGTGACTTACTTGAACTAGTTAACTCTCATGATCCCTGTAGCATAGATGGCACGGAAATTGAAACCAAATCAAGTATTAAATACCTTGGACTAGTTTTTTCCTCTGACCTTTCATGGTCATCCCATATCTTATCTATCTCTAAGAAAATGTTTCGTCTTACCTTCTACATTAAAAAGTTAAGACAATCAGGTATCAACCAACCTTTAGTTTTGCAATTTTTAAACTCCTGTATTTTACCTATTGTACTCTACTGCTCTCCATTAATCTTTCCTGGGCTGCTCAAAAAAGATTATATCATATTACGAAGAGTATTAAATGCTGTGAGTAGAGCTTGTGGTCTGCCACTGCATGAGCTCGCTAATACTATAGTCGAGAGGCATATAAATTCCTGTACGAAATGGGCAAAGGCTATAATGTCAGACCCTCTGCACCCCCTTTATTCACACCTGTCCCCTTGTATCTCATCAGGTAGGACGAGAAGTCAATATAAAAAGATATATGCTCGTACTACTAAGTATAGAAATTCTACAATACCCTATTTAGCGCGTACTTTATGTGACGAAGACTCTGTTAGACGTGAAACTTACAAGTTACTATGTAATTAGCACAGTGAATCGACCCTTTTATCGCTCATCTTTCTGTATTTTATGGTGTTACACTTTCTATCGTTTAAATCGTTACTCTGCTATTTTATATTAGTTGGTATTACTATTATTACTACAATTTTGTACTTTATACATATTTTTCTCCGTATGGCACACAGTATTTTGCTACGTAGCTGCTACAACAATCGTTTTATTACTATTATGTATTGTGTATTTTTAATTTTTTTTGTCGTTTTTGGGTAAATTAGATGCAATATTGTACTGAATGCTGAAAATTCCTTGCTGTATCATGAGTACTGTTTTTGGAATAAAGCAATTATTATTATTATTAAAAAAATTTCAAGGCAATCTCCGAAACATTCATACTATTGAGGCGTCATTCTCTCATCAAGCTTACTTGCAGATCAACTTCACACTAAACACTTTTACATGAAATGAAGTATTGCAAGTGTATAACTTAGAAGTTAATCCACAATCTCAGTAATGTCTAGTCCACAAGGTGCTGTGAATCCTACAGAAATCACATTTTCACATTTAGGAGACTATAGGCATCAAATATAAGCTGAACATGCCTCAACTCTAGACAGCTATGCACAGTGCTAACAACATAGTGAAACACTTCAACTATTGTAAAGTACACAGACCTGTTGTGTTGATGAGGATAATAATGTCATATAATGCAAACTAGAAAATTCAATCGTCATAGAGCATCTGTACTGCTTTGTCTAAATGGAAATCTCAGGAGAAATTCATCTCCACCATTGGTGATCAAAAATACTGTAGCATTAAGTATACAGTCAGTGGAAATTGTAAAAGAGAATAAATTCATATTAATGATAATAAAGCTGAATAGATTCAGTTCTAGTAATCAACACGACTCATGCGTATAATCATACCGTGTAATGATTTAGTGCATTAATTGGAACAACAAGGAAACTTAAACGAGTAATTGCCTTCTCCACTGCACTGTACTTGCAATAATCGTGACAACCACCTTCGTTTGTTATCCTATCAATCAGCTAAGTAGACAATGGCCCAATATTATTACAGTTGAGATATTTTTGTACATTTAATTAACATAACCCATAGCACACTGCACCAACCAGTGCCAATATATATGAAATCCATTTAGAGATAACCTTTCAACTTACCATAATTCCTGTCCAACCACAGATAAAGTGAAAAGCACATGACAACTTAGGTTCCCACCAACGATTCTGATAACATTTGCAGGTGATTTCCAAGTATTGAGAGAATTATTTTGTCAAAAAAGACTGTTCTTCACACGAAAATAGGCTGTACTGATATCCTGAGACATGAAGTCTTCATTGAATGATACTATGCCGAAAGATGCAGCTTCTACATAGAGTAAATGAGTGGTGTAAATGGCATTACCCTCTAACTATCCTATCTCCCTCATTACACCGACATTTTGATACATTCCATCTGAAACACTAATCATTGCAACCAATATGCTAAAAGTGTGGGTGAGGGTATACGTTATAACGTGGTTATATTTCCCGCGACTCAGGTTTTTTCGTCTTTCATTGGCTAGAACGGTGGCGGTCAATTGGATATTTGATTTGTCCTTGGTAGGTCGTATCGTGTGAGGTTTTGTGTGGTTGTGTTATGCGCCGTTTGCAAGCAAATTTGACAAAGATAGATGTAATATTTGACTATTTTAACATTGTTTCACTGTTTTTTACACAGATACACTTCTCTTTTCGCTATGAACTCCCTGGAAACTGGTCAGGCATTATGGTTCCTATCAGTGACTACCATCCCGTGGGTGCCAATGCATTTCTTGAGTTGTGGTTATAGGAACAGTATTTCCTACTTCGTGATTTCTCACTCACATAGTCTGGTATCCTGTGTTTCTTGCGACTTAGCTGTCACAAGCTGTTGCAATAATGTGCTTTGTTAACGAGCCCTTTTTCTAGAATTTCATCGCAGGTAATCAGTGCGAGCGCAAGCAGCACATATGTAAGAAGTTACAAAAGCATTAGAAGACTTTCAAAAGGCGTGAACTTCATATATTGCTAACAGTGACGAACTTTTCCGCATACCAGTATGTGGATACGTTCACATGCGTATAGGAAATCCACGAGTGAGACATTGTATTTTAGTGGGACAGCTTTGTGAAACTTTCATCTAGCTTGTATGTTTCGCTCTAGTATTTTTGTCCCTCAGACCACTAACAAAGTATTATCAAATGTATTCTTGTAGTATGATTCGATGGCACAATTACTGGCAGTTAATAATATTATGTATGTGTTATGTTCATGATATTTTCTGCACCATTAACGTGCTCCACATTTCAAAAAGAGTGTAACTTAGAAAGACTATACTTAACTCAACTGTGGTCATGCATGTTAATTATTTAAATGCTTAATTTATTCAAGTGAATTTAATCTGTATCACCTTTAGAAATGATAAGTCGCAATGAGGTCTGCCAGTTAATTAAATTCAGTGGAAGCAGATGTAGCTGCATTCGTACAAAAATATCCGAAAAACAGTGATGAGCGTCTTACGACTTATAACCAGATACATTTACATAATCAGTATTAGGAATTGATTCTACATGCAACAACAAGTGAAGGTAAGTTCACTCATTCATGTATAACCATGCAGATATTCTGTTTTGCAGTTTGTGATACCGGATAGCTTTGGATGTGGGGATAGAGTTCTGTTTACTTGAATTTTGGAAAAATTCAAAGGTGACGCACTTCGGACACTGGGCAGTTTCCGTCGAATAATAGGAGATACTTTGCAAACGAAGACTTTCATCTTTGACTGTGCTCAGATAATACATGTAAATAAACTTGTTTGCGTGGCAGTAAAATAAAATTTTCTATCTAATATTCTTGTGTTGTATTTGTTCTGCATGCGGTGGGAATACGGCATGGTAGACCGGTACTCCCTAGGATATGAACTCGTTACTGTATATAGGTGTAATTCTGTAGGAACACTATCGATCGATATAAGTAGTGAATTATAAGTACTTTACTCAAGCCCAAAAATCTGCCTAAAGTTACGCGATTACGTCTCCTAGTCATAGGGAAGTCTGTAGGGACCAAGTACAAAAATACTTCAGTATTTGAAAAATAAGAAATGAACTTAGGCACTGCAATTGAGTCGATTTCTTAAAAGGTAAAGTGTATTCAAAAGTAGTTCATTACCAATATTTCACTTAAAGCGTGATGTCGATTCATATGATTATGGGTGTTAACTTACAGTGTAAGGTGAAGTGTACACGAGACGAATAATTGAATAGGTTGAGCTGTAGCAATCGTAGTCACACTTACATTACACTAAAATATGCCACCAATTACTTCGTCAGGTCTCATTGATAAGTCATGCCTGCATCTAGTCATCATGACAAATATAGCTACACTCAGATAGAACAAGAAAGGTCTGGTAAGCATGATGTTAAATATATTTTAATGAAAAATAATAACAAGCAAATGTCTTTACGCAGTTGTTTGTCGTAATAATTGGGGCAATGTTGAATCGCTGTGACCGGGTTGACTGACGTTACCGGATATCTGCAAATAAGTAAACAAAGTGTTTTTTTAATTCGCTGAAGTAAGAAAGAAGTAATATTAAAGTTAAACGCTTTATATTTGCCTACCTTTGCTGAAAATGGTTCATTCTCCTTTCTCATTCTTCGTTCATGACAGCATTCTTCTGTGGTTTTTACTGTCACACATATTGTTCATCTTCTAAAGGATAGCAGCAAGCAAATAATAATAATTAGAACAGGTTATGATAAGAGTTAAATTGTAAACCCTTCACAATGAACACTGTACATTTGGCTAAGTGCTATGTCCTTGGAATGTTAGTATACATTTGCAATGTGTAATGCCAACCATATCGGTGTAAGCATAGAAAATATGACGTTTTCCATGAAAATACAGCTTTGTTCAAGCACTGGTGCTGTTGTGTTTCTAATTAAAGCAACTAGACTGTAAGCAAGCAACTAATAGGCACAAAGAGTAAGTCTCAGCTTTAATAAAGGCATATCCAGTTAAGATAAAATGTAGTGTAATAGTGCACAAATGAAAAGACCATCGTGAAGTAGATAAGGGATATTTCAGTGACAGGTAAGTTGAAATATCTGCAACCTTACAATTTTCTAAGATAACCTGACATGTAAGATCTCTCACAAATTTCTGTAGGGCCTGTGGGGTACCATGGATGGTTTGCCGTCAATCTGAGCTTTGGAAGGATGATTCACAAATGCAAAAGGTAATAATCATCGAAACTGAGGTAGTATTTTCTAGCTGTTCGGCATTTTTTCCTTTGAGGCAGTTTCTTATCAACAGTTTGCAGTATTCATAGTGAGTCTATAGGAACCTTCATTGTATCATGATTTTCACCAAATATCCCTTAACTCACAGAAGCAGGCAGTAACCCCATACACTCAAGCATTGTAACCAGAACATCACAAAATGCTTACAGATAACTTGTTTAGTAATAACTGCTTGAAATATAAGGGCTATAAGTGCATCTTTCATAGCCACAATTAAGTCATTAAGGATCTCAGAATATTTTAGTGATTTGAAACAAAATAATTATTAAGATTGATATAATCTATGTAACAGGTGTAGTAGTTGTATGACACACCTGCTAGCTACTAATCAACAGATAGCTGATACTCATTTTAAGTACTCTGACATTAAGTACTCTGCCATTGCCTGTAGTATATTTACAACCTTAAGATTTGAAACAACTTGCGAAAAACAAACCCTCAACGCACTATAATGCAAATAATACTCTTTCTATGCGAACTTTCTTCAAAAGGATGACTTCTTCATTGATAATCCGTCCGATCTATAATATACAATTTTACGCTTTACTATGAACAAAATAATGCCGTGTGGCTCCAGAAGTCTAAAACTAGTCAAATATGATCTATTTCCCAATTAATAGGCGATTATAACGCCTGTAGCCGTGAACGCGGTAACCGATGTCGCTGCGCGATAACACCTGGTTATAACGTATACCCTCTCTATAAAAGTGTGTCGCAGTCAGATCACATGAGGCGGACACCAATAAAACCAGCAAAAAATGGGAATTTCCCTCAATCTAGATAACATATAATACAATTTTATTAAAAATTATTGGCAAAAAATTTCCAATCGGAATTCAACAGTACGTGATAAATAACAGTGGAATCCAGGATGCGCATTTCGTCCTATTTGGGACTCGTCAGCTGGATGTACCTGCATTTCTCAGTGAGTGATGATGTTCCCACCGAGGCTCGAACCCAGTACCCATAGTTTCAAACGCCAAAGCGTTATCCACTAGACCACTTGGGCCACGAGAGCCACCTCTTGTGCGACGGGTCATATTAATTATTGAATTGAATTTTTGATTTTCCCGTCGATTGATTGGACCGAAGTGCTCGGTCTCAGGTTGACATGTCGGCTTCTTGTGCAGATGCTTCGACGATGTCTGGGTATTTAGTTAGTATACAATTGGTGGATGGTGGCTAGCAGTGGAATCCAGGATGCGCATTTCGTCCTATTTGGGACTCGTCAGCTGGATGTACCTGCATTTCTCAGTGAGTGATGATGTTCCCACCGAGGCTCGAACCCAGTACCCATAGTTTCAAACGCCAAAGCGTTATCCACTAGACCACTTGGGCCACGAGAGCCACCTCTTGTGCGACGGGTCATATTAATTATTGAATTGAATTTTTGATTTTCCCGTCGATTGATTGGACCGAAGTGCTCGGTCTCAGGTTGACATGTCGGCTTCTTGTGCAGATGCTTCGACGATGTCTGGGTATTTAGTTAGTATACAATTGGTGGATGGTGGCTAGCAGTGGAATCCAGGATGCGCATTTCGTCCTATTTGGGACTCGTCAGCTGGATGTACCTGCATTTCTCAGTGAGTGATGATGTTCCCACCGAGGCTCGAACCCAGTACCCATAGTTTCAAACGCCAAAGCGTTATCCACTAGACCACTTGGGCCACGAGAGCCACCTCTTGTGCGACGGGTCATATTAATTATTGAATTGAATTTTTGATTTTCCCGTCGATTGATTGGACCGAAGTGCTCGGTCTCAGGTTGACATGTCGGCTTCTTGTGCAGATGCTTCGACGATGTCTGGGTATTTAGTTAGTATACAATTGGTGGATGGTGGCTAGCAGTGGAATCCAGGATGCGCATTTCGTCCTATTTGGGACTCGTCAGCTGGATGTACCTGCATTTCTCAGTGAGTGATGATGTTCCCACCGAGGCTCGAACCCAGTACCCATAGTTTCAAACGCCAAAGCGTTATCCACTAGACCACTTGGGCCACGAGAGCCACCTCTTGTGCGACGGGTCATATTAATTATTGAATTGAATTTTTGATTTTCCCGTCGATTGATTGGACCGAAGTGCTCGGTCTCAGGTTGACATGTCGGCTTCTTGTGCAGATGCTTCGACGATGTCTGGGTATTTAGTTAGTATACAATTGGTGGATGGTGGCTAGCAGTGGAATCCAGGATGCGCATTTCGTCCTATTTGGGACTCGTCAGCTGGATGTACCTGCATTTCTCAGTGAGTGATGATGTTCCCACCGAGGCTCGAACCCAGTACCCATAGTTTCAAACGCCAAAGCGTTATCCACTAGACCACTTGGGCCACGAGAGCCACCTCTTGTGCGACGGGTCATATTAATTATTGAATTGAATTTTTGATTTTCCCGTCGATTGATTGGACCGAAGTGCTCGGTCTCAGGTTGACATGTCGGCTTCTTGTGCAGATGCTTCGACGATGTCTGGGTATTTAGTTAGTATACAATTGGTGGATGGTGGCTAGCAGTGGAATCCAGGATGCGCATTTCGTCCTATTTGGGACTCGTCAGCTGGATGTACCTGCATTTCTCAGTGAGTGATGATGTTCCCACCGAGGCTCGAACCCAGTACCCATAGTTTCAAACGCCAAAGCGTTATCCACTAGACCACTTGGGCCACGAGAGCCACCTCTTGTGCGACGGGTCATATTAATTATTGAATTGAATTTTTGATTTTCCCGTCGATTGATTGGACCGAAGTGCTCGGTCTCAGGTTGACATGTCGGCTTCTTGTGCAGATGCTTCGACGATGTCTGGGTATTTAGTTAGTATACAATTGGTGGATGGTGGCTAGCAGTGGAATCCAGGATGCGCATTTCGTCCTATTTGGGACTCGTCAGCTGGATGTACCTGCATTTCTCAGTGAGTGATGATGTTCCCACCGAGGCTCGAACCCAGTACCCATAGTTTCAAACGCCAAAGCGTTATCCACTAGACCACTTGGGCCACGAGAGCCACCTCTTGTGCGACGGGTCATATTAATTATTGAATTGAATTTTTGATTTTCCCGTCGATTGATTGGACCGAAGTGCTCGGTCTCAGGTTGACATGTCGGCTTCTTGTGCAGATGCTTCGACGATGTCTGGGTATTTAGTTAGTATACAATTGTTGGATGGTGGCTAGCAGTGGAATCCAGGATGCGCATTTCGTCCTATTTGGGACTCGTCAGCTGGATGTACCTGCATTTCTCAGTGAGTGATGATGTTCCCACCGAGGCTCGAACCCAGTACCCATAGTTTCAAACGCCAAAGCGTTATCCACTAGACCACTTGGGCCACGAGAGCCACCTCTTGTGCGACGGGTCATATTAATTATTGAATTGAATTTTTGATTTTCCCGTCGATTGATTGGACCGAAGTGCTCGGTCTCAGGTTGACATGTCGGCTTCTTGTGCAGATGCTTCGACGATGTCTGGGTATTTAGTTAGTATACAATTGGTGGATGGTGGCTAGCAGTGGAATCCAGGATGCGCATTTCGTCCTATTTGGGACTCGTCAGCTGGATGTACCTGCATTTCTCAGTGAGTGATGATGTTCCCACCGAGGCTCGAACCCAGTACCCATAGTTTCAAACGCCAAAGCGTTATCCACTAGACCACTTGGGCCACGAGAGCCACCTCTTGTGCGACGGGTCATATTAATTATTGAATTGAATTTTTGATTTTCCCGTCGATTGATTGGACCGAAGTGCTCGGTCTCAGGTTGACATGTCGGCTTCTTGTGCAGATGCTTCGACGATGTCTGGGTATTTAGTTAGTATACAATTGGTGGATGGTGGCTAGCAGTGGAATCCAGGATGCGCATTTCGTCCTATTTGGGACTCGTCAGCTGGATGTACCTGCATTTCTCAGTGAGTGATGATGTTCCCACCGAGGCTCGAACCCAGTACCCATAGTTTCAAACGCCAAAGCGTTATCCACTAGACCACTTGGGCCACGAGAGCCACCTCTTGTGCGACGGGTCATATTAATTATTGAATTGAATTTTTGATTTTCCCGTCGATTGATTGGACCGAAGTGCTCGGTCTCAGGTTGACATGTCGGCTTCTTGTGCAGATGCTTCGACGATGTCTGGGTATTTAGTTAGTATACAATTGGTGGATGGTGGCTAGCAGTGGAATCCAGGATGCGCATTTCGTCCTATTTGGGACTCGTCAGCTGGATGTACCTGCATTTCTCAGTGAGTGATGATGTTCCCACCGAGGCTCGAACCCAGTACCCATAGTTTCAAACGCCAAAGCGTTATCCACTAGACCACTTGGGCCACGAGAGCCACCTCTTGTGCGACGGGTCATATTAATTATTGAATTGAATTTTTGATTTTCCCGTCGATTGATTGGACCGAAGTGCTCGGTCTCAGGTTGACATGTCGGCTTCTTGTGCAGATGCTTCGACGATGTCTGGGTATTTAGTTAGTATACAATTGGTGGATGGTGGCTAGCAGTGGAATCCAGGATGCGCATTTCGTCCTATTTGGGACTCGTCAGCTGGATGTACCTGCATTTCTCAGTGAGTGATGATGTTCCCACCGAGGCTCGAACCCAGTACCCATAGTTTCAAACGCCAAAGCGTTATCCACTAGACCACTTGGGCCACGAGAGCCACCTCTTGTGCGACGGGTCATATTAATTATTGAATTGAATTTTTGATTTTCCCGTCGATTGATTGGACCGAAGTGCTCGGTCTCAGGTTGACATGTCGGCTTCTTGTGCAGATGCTTCGACGATGTCTGGGTATTTAGTTAGTATACAATTGGTGGATGGTGGCTAGCAGTGGAATCCAGGATGCGCATTTCGTCCTATTTGGGACTCGTCAGCTGGATGTACCTGCATTTCTCAGTGAGTGATGATGTTCCCACCGAGGCTCGAACCCAGTACCCATAGTTTCAAACGCCAAAGCGTTATCCACTAGACCACTTGGGCCACGAGAGCCACCTCTTGTGCGACGGGTCATATTAATTATTGAATTGAATTTTTGATTTTCCCGTCGATTGATTGGACCGAAGTGCTCGGTCTCAGGTTGACATGTCGGCTTCTTGTGCAGATGCTTCGACGATGTCTGGGTATTTAGTTAGTATACAATTGGTGGATGGTGGCTAGCAGTGGAATCCAGGATGCGCATTTCGTCCTATTTGGACTCGTCAGCTGGATGTACCTGCATTTCTCATGAGTGATGATGTTCCCACCGAGGCTCGAACCCAGTACCCATAGTTTTCAAACGCCAAAGCGTTATCCACTAGACCACTTGGGCCACGAGAGCCACCTCTTGTGCGACGGGTCATATTAATTATTGAATTGAATTTTGATTTTCCCGTCGATTGATGGACCGAAGTGCTCGGTCTCAGTTGACATGTCGGCTTCTTGTGCAGATGCTTCGACGATGTCTGGTATTTAGTTAGTATACAATTGGTGGATGGTGGCTAGCAGTGGAATCCAGATGCGCATTTCGTCCTATTTGGACTCGTCAGCTGGATGTACCTGCATTTCTCAGTGAGTGATGATGTTCCCACCGAGGCTCGAACCCAGTACCCATAGTTTCAAACGCCAAAGCGTT